>OY482672.1:56338500-56693500 GCA_960531455.1 Urophora cardui | reverse complement strand
CAAAACTATTTTGAAACATACACAATTTTTTCAACGTTTGAAGTTCTGCTGTTCGTGCAAATTATTATTATTTTTTTTTAGCAAAAAGAAAATTTTGTGCCGGGATTTTAGCATCATTGGCAGTGCGTGGTAGCGGTTTTTCCATTTATATTTTTAGTTTGCAGGTGAGTTAAAAGTGGATTGCATTTTTGTTTCTAAAAGTTTTTAATGTTCAACATTTTCTCTTTCCTCTTCATAGTTTGCAATTTTTACCACGAGGAGATGTTTAGCGAATGGAGTTTTGCACGCAGCATGTGGGGCATATACCGTTGTGTTAGCGGCCAAACATTACTCGGTGCCAATATGTAGTGCTTTTGTGGTCGGCCCATATCGAGCGATACCGAAGCAGCTGTTTATTGATCTGATGATTATATATTTTTTTTATATTATTATATAGTTTTTTATTTATAAAAATAAATTGTAAAATCAACAAGACTTTCAAGTTAATTTAAGGTAAAATCAAAAAGATTTATTGTTAATTCAACACGACAATTTCGTGTTAATTTAACTAGCTTAAATTGTAACATTAACTAGTTAAAATTGTAAAATCTACAGGAAAACTCAATACTTTTTAGTGTTAATTCTACAGTTATCATCCTGTTAAACTAACACTTGACAGTAGTGTTAAATTTACACGTTTACAGGATGGCATACATTAAGAATCGTTTTGAAAAAAATGAACCACAAAATTTGTTGATTTTTGGTTGATTTTACAGGATTTTTTTTCTGGGTGTAGTTGAACGAAGGCAAAAACCTACCAAAATTCAAATCGTCCTACCAACCTACCAAAAGGAATACAACCTACCAGTTTTGGTAGGAAAAGCCCAAAAGTGGCATCCCTGGTCGACACTCACTCGACGCTGTTGGCGACGACTTATCAAAATCGGTATTACGTATGGTAAAGTCGATAACTTGTGACAACTATCGAAATATATTTGGTATCAGCTAAGTCGACGTCGACGGTCACTCGTTGCCGTTTTCGTCGACGCTGTGTTTAATGGTGACAAGAAGAAAATTTAGTATGTATGCATTTTTGTTTTTAAAATTTTATTACGGGGGTGTTAAAATTAGTAGAACTGGCATCCGCAGAATATTTCCTGCTAGTTTCATTGAAAAATTCCCACTAGTTTAAAAATAAATTCGGTGAGCACACATACCGAAGCCGACCCAAAGGTTTTCAATGGGGTACGATACCAACTAATTTTTTACAACATTGGGAAGCAATCACCATTAAACTGAATTCTTTGGCACCTCCTTTAAGAAAGATTGAGGAGAAAACTAATTTATTAAATATTTATGTACATACATATGTACATACATACATATGTATATATGTATTTCAACTAAAATTATTTTTCTTTTATTTCTTAATTACTCGAGCACTTCATTGCTATGTTCATCGCTAAAACTTGATGAATCATATGCAAAATACATTTATAATAAAGAAATAAATTATCAAAATAGCACAGATTCAAAATACGGAAAAAATTGCGCACAGATTGTAAATAAAATCAAACAGCTAGTGCAGAAATTATAGGGATGGTACTTTCGTTATTCGGTTTACCGATAAACAGTCGACGTCGTCTCAATACGCTTAGCTAATACCGATTTTGCGTCGATGTGACGACGACGTCGAGACGACGTGATGTCGACTGAAAAGTGACAACGACGTCGACGACGATAACCGTAATAAGGGTGTATGTATGATTATTTTTTTTATGAATTTGCTTAATTTGCGTTCAAGGTTTGCAATAAATTTTGAGACAATTGAATTTAAATGAAATATTAATATACATAAGCATACATATATATATGTGTATACGCGCTACATATATATACTATGGCAAATATACATACATACATATGTACCAATAAGGACGTAATACAGCGCGATATAATCTACACGCTTCAACTCAACGGTGCAGCAGAAGCAAATGTGACGACTCCTCATTACTTATATTGATCCAAATCGCCTTTCGTCTAATCTAATCTAATCTACTTAAAGATATTCCACGATGTATTGTGGAACGAATTTCTGTCATCCCTACCTATCCCATCGGAAAAACAAACAACAAAAAATAAATAAGCTTAAGCAGTTTTATCACCCCAGTAGAAAATATCAAGAGCGCTCCCTTGATGTACATACAAGAATAGCGCGCTCTCTTCTATAGATCAATATTTATCACTTGTGATTTCCTATTGTTTCTTATTGATGGGCTGATTTTCATTCATATACGAGTGCCGTCGCGAATCGCCGTCAATGGAAAGAATTGGTAAAGCATCTCTGACTCACCAACGATTCCTTTCGCTTTCAAAGCAACCCTAAAGCTTCTCGAACTCGCCCATCATCAATCTAAACAATCTCCGAATCGGACAATCGCGAAAACATCTTCTGTGTGTGTTCGAGAAGCGAGTTAACTTTTTATTCGATAGTGATTTTGAAACTATGCTGATTCTGTCTATTGTCTAAACAGCTCGGAATCGCGAATCGATATTGTTCATTTGAGATTAAAATGGCATATATATTTGCCCTTTAAACAGTCACGTGAGAACTCCTACTGTTTTTCATCACTTAGAGAGCGCTCGGGTTCCGTTATATTTAATGTAAAAGGAAGCGTGCTTCGTTCAAACGTTTAGATAGTCGTCCAACATTATTTCCTACTGGGAAACTACCGCTAATATAATGTACGGATAGATACAGTCGGAAGCAATAAAAACCCACTGCTTTTGAGTTTTCAACCCATGAAACTATGCAGCTTACTTTTAATCCATCAATCACAATTCAGGGATAATGCTCACTAAAATTGCTAGAAGTTCCGTCTTCAGAAAACCCTTTATTGAGTTTTTATAATAGTGCTTTGTGGTAGCATTACTTCTTCGGTGCTCATTTACATGCTTCTCATATTAAGTATTTATGTTAATAAATTAATTTTTTGGCATATTTATTGCAACAGGTTATCACATTTATGAATAATTATTTTTTATCTAACAATAATTTACCTTATCTCGAGACGACAATAAAGTGATAAGGAGTTAAAGTGTAACAAGTTTTCAATCGAATTAAAAAAAAAATTGTGTATTTATGCAAAAAGCGGCACGCGATCTACAAACCTGCGTGAGTCTCTACATTCAGGTAACTATGTACAATGTACTTATGTATGTACATATACATAATTATATAACTAAATATAGTTGCTCGAATATTACCCACCTATTTTGGCATGAAAAATGCCATCTGGCAGCAGCAGTGCGTAAATCTACTTGTGCTGTTACATGCTTATGCTTAAATGCGGACAATTTGGCAGCCAGCTTGTGACGCATGCGCAAATTTTCATTTGCAACCAATTAAAATTAAATTACGCAATTTCTTGTGATTGGCGAGCAAAATTTGTTTGTAGAAGAAAATGCTAGCATTATGCTTGATAAATGGGCATTTTAATAAATAACACTGTGACACAAATTGAGAGTTGTTGTCTGGGTGCCGGAAGAATTTCCACATAGAATGAGAGCTATCCATACACATAGTAAAAACCCCCAAATAGTTTTTCTTCAATTGGTAAATTTTTTTATTGCCATTTTAAATTTGCGAAATTTCGTCTGAGTGCTTTTTAAATAAATGAAAAAAGTGTTAAAATGCATATCGTATAGAAATATGTATGTATGTTGTCAGCAAACGTTTAGTAAAATTGCAGAGCTTTAATTTCTTAGAACACCTTAATCCTCTAACAGCATAACGAAGATATCGTTTTGTCCCTTTTTAATAAAGTCCAAAAAATAGTAAATAGGTCGTTAGAGGGTTAACATGTTCTAGAAAATTATTCGTCATAAAATTTCACTAGGGGTTCGCTCAGACAAAAGACCTGGGAATGTTGAATAAAATATCAATATTCAACAACAACAAAAAAAGCAATATTCCCTGATTCAACTTGCTCGACAAACATTGAATTGCACACTAGCATTGAATTTGTACACTGTATACAGTTATACAAGAAACTGCTATTATTTTTATCACCACTGTTTGTAAATATACTTGAAATACAAATCGATCTAAAACTAAGTTTTACATACGTTCTATTTTTTCCTTTTTTCACATGGTTTTAAACGCACTTGGTTTTATTTTAAGACAGTTTACATTTATGTAATTTTTACAATTATCTATTTCGCCATAAATCTGCCAAATTTGAAATTTATCGCTTGAAAAGGCAACATATGTACATAAATAAAAATATTTAATCATATCTAAAACAGATATGTATGCATGCATGTACATTAGAGCGTATCACCAAAAAAAGTTTAAAATGTTCCCCCCTGGTTCGAATGTTTACTTGTTGGAGATTTCAAAAATGGAAAAAAATTTTTTTTCGACACCCTGTAAAAACAGCGAAATTCGTTTTTTGCTTATAACTTTTCTATTTGGTCTTTGATTTCAACGAGCGATATATTGTTGTAAAGGGGTTAACCCGTGTCATATTTCGTCCATATAAGCCATTAACCTGCGACACCAACTTTAGCTTTTATTAAAATTAATTTAAAACCACCACCCTGTATTAAAAAAAAATTTTTTTTGAGTAAAGTAAATATAGTCTTGAATATAGTTTTGACATCATTATATGAGTAAAAAAGATTATTACTTATTAATGACATAAATACGGAAGTAATTGCCTTATAGATTTTATATTTGACCTTTGATTTCAAAGAGCAATATATTGTTGAACAGGGGTTAATCCATGTTATATTTCGTCTATAGAAGTACATCGTACACTAAAATGATCGATTGGAGCTCATTTAGAATTACAGAGCCACCATGCTTGCAATTTTATTGTGATACGGACTTGCAGGAACTACAAAATTCTAATGATGTTATAAAAATACCTGGTTAATATTTCCAAACAGCAGTGATTGATAATAATTATACTAATTATAACCTAATTTACTTAGATTTTCTATGCCATTCTCAAAATACTGAGCGATTTGTTCAGGTAGTAAGTGATTCTTGTACAGAAGTTGCCGACGAGGAACGCCTACGTTATATATTCGCTAAACTAAGTAGCCGAGAACGTTACAGCAAATTAAAGTCAAGGAAAGATTTAGCATAAATGCACTACATTTTAATAATAATAATAATAATAATAAACCCAACGATTTCCCTCCACCCACCCAACCGCACGAGGGGCGCATCCGCATGACGTACGGATATTTTAAAATAAAATTTGGCCAAGGTGTTGAGTGGTAGAAGTTTATTAAACGTCGAGAACTTATACTGCTCAGCTACAGAAAATATAATTCCATCAGCTGGATATACATATGTACATAGAATAAAATATAAAACTACAAATAAAAGTAATAGACAAAAATAGAATAGTCAATTAGAGCGAGAGATTTGTTGTCACTTGTTAAGAGCGCACAACAGAATTTTTCTTATCAGATAAATAGAGTCTGATATATCGAAATGAGTAGAATAATCATTAAAAGATTTACATAAGCAACGAAGTGGTTCGTGTAATTCAAAATTAGTTCTACACTGCTTTAAAAAGATAGGTTGAAAATGTCTTGATGGTCGAATAGGAACATTTAAGTTTATTTCGGATAGGAGAAATTGACTGCTTATGGATCCTTTCAGTAGTTTAACCAGAAATATTACACCTAACATTTCCCTGCGGCTTGATAAGGTTGGAAGATTAATAAGCTTCAAGCGACTAGTGTACGAGGGAAGATTTGTCCGTGGGTCCCAATGAAAGTTCCTTAACGCAAAAAGTAAGAACTGTTTTTGAATTGATTCCAGTCTATCGGAATGAACTTGATATTGCGGACTCCAGATTATTGAAGCGTATTCTAGTATAGGTCGTACTAATGTTGTAAACAGGGCTTTAGTTACGTAAGGGTCATTAAATTCCTTAGACCAACGTTTTACAAATGCTAGGATACTTTTAGCTTTGTTTACTGTAGCATTAATATGCAGGTTAAAGTGGAGCTTACTATCAAATCTTATTCCTAGGTCAACAAAATCGTAAACCTGTTCCAAACTATAGTTATTAATTGTGTAAGACGCAGGTTGAAGGATCTTCCGTGAAAAGCTCATAAATTTACATTTACTAAGATTGAGTGGCATAAGATTAATATTGCACCACGTAGCGAAGCAATTTAAATCATTTTGTAGGGCAGATCTTTCCTCCAAAGAAGAGTAAGACTTGAAAAGTTTCACATCATCGGCATACATGAGAAGTTTTGAGTTACAAATAGCATAAGAAATGTCGTTTATAAATAGCAAAAACAGAGTCGGACCAAGATGGCTGCCTTGTGGAACTCCTGAAGATACGTTAATGATGTTGGAAAAAGCATTTTTAAAAACAACTCTTTGTGTTCTATTAGTGACATATGACGCAATCCATTTTAACAGAATAGGTTGAAAACCAAGAAGATCAAGTTTATGGATAAGTAACGCGTGATTGACCTTGTCGAAGGCTTTGCTGAAGTCAGTATAAATTACATCGGTGTTAGCATTATTCCTAAAACCGTTAGAGACATGAGTTGTAAATTCTAGTAAGTTGGTAACAGTTGATTTGCCTCTACAGAAACCATGCTGCGAACTTACTATTGATGAGGAAATGGAATGATTTAGACAATTGGTGACAATAGCCTCAAATAACTTTGGGATAGCCGAAAGCTTTGCTATGCCGCGATAGTTTTCGATGGAAGATCTACTTCCAGATTTATGTAGAGGAATAATAAAAGATTCTTTCCACGCTTTTGGGAAAATTCCTGACTTCAAAGACAGATTAAATAGTGTGGATAATGGCTTTATTTCCTCATTATATGCAGGTAAATATTCTTTTTATACCTTTCATGGGAATGAAATGGTATTATAACTTTGTACCGAAACACGTATGGTGAAAGTACCAGAAGGAGTCGTTGCAGACCTACCAAAATATATACCAACATGATCAGGATCATGAGCTGACTCGATTAAGCCATGTCCGCCTGTCTGACTGTCTGTTTAATCGCAAACTAGTCCCTCAATTTTTGAGATATCTGCATGAAATTCGGAATGTGAGTGTATTTTTAGGAGAAGCTTATCATTTGTCGGAATCGGCCGAATCGGACCACTATATCATATAGCTGCCATACAACCGATTGTTCAGATATATGTATTTTAGGGTATAACTTCTCCATCTAAATAATGACACTTCTTTTTCTAAGGAATCTTTGTATAAATTACCCAGAGAATTGAAAGTATAAATTAAACAATATCAGACAATGCAACTTTTCATTTCCCCATTCATGAAAGGTATGCAGTCTTTGGTACGTCCGAAGTCAGCCGCGCTCTTACTTGTTTTTCTTAGCTTTCAGGAAACAATTTTTTTTTTCAAATACAGGGTGTTGGTTTTAGTAAAAATAGAATAAAAACTGAACTTGGCATGATGGGCTAAAAGTTTCTATGGATGAAATATTGCCTTGGTGAATACCTTTCCAAAAATGTATCACTTTTGAAAATCGACGTAAAATATAGAAATTATAGACAAAAAACCAATTTCGCTGTTTTTACAGGGTGACAAAAAAATTAAAAATTTTTTTTTTGAAAACCTCATAAGGTAAGTGTTCAAACTGGGGGGGAACATTTTCAACTTTTTTTTCCTCCTTACACCGTGATACGCTCTAATGTACATAAATTATGAAAACGAAAATTATTTCAGACAATTTGGCAGCAAGTTTCAATTCTTACATTACATTACTTAAAAGAAAAATGAACATGAGGAATTAAAGTGATACGATTTGCTGGCGTTGTTATGCGTTGAAAGGTTCTACTCTTGCCTAGTAAATAATAATATTCTCAATGACGATAAATGCGCAAATCTTACATCTTTTGCAGCTCTTTTGTATCCTTCAGGAATTTTCTAGATAATTTTCACAACATTTTAATGATAACGTATTCCAAAATAGTTGTTGTAAAAAGTGACACTCACCAATTTTTAAGAATAGACCTGCAAAAACTTATTAAGCTCTGCTTGGATGACCACCAGGAACTGTACTACACACATAATTACTGACAATACTCCAATAAACAAAATATAAATAAACATTAAAACTATTATGGACTAAAACAAAAATGCTTCATAAAAAAGCAAACCATAAAATACCCAAGCGAAATGAAATAGAAAACCGCCGGATGACTTAATTTATCCGCATAATTTAAATACAGCCATTTAATTCTTATCAATTGCATATATCATATTATATGTACATATGTAAATAGGTATGTAAAATTGCTAAATAACTTAATTACACATATGTTAAATTTGTTATAAACTGTCATAATTTATTAGCCAAATGCGGATGCAGCGTGGCCGATAGAGTGGTGGTGGTGAGTCATTTATTAGAGCTGGACACGCTAAAATTTTATTGCGAACATTTGACAACGAAAACTTTACAGCGAAAACTTACAGCGAAAACTTTACAGCGAAAATTTTATTGCTAAAAATTTTTCTATGAAAAGAATAAATAAATAATTAACAGCCATTAAAAAGGTATGCCATATGTATATATGTATATACATTACAAATTACATAAGCCAACAAAAGAGCACGCATGCGGTAAAAGATGCCAAGAAAAATTACTTTGCACCATTAAAATTATAATTTATTACTTTAACAATCAACGCTAATTAGCCTTTGTGTGGGTACATATATGTACATTAAGCCGTATCACGTTATATGGACAAAAAAAAAGTTTAGTGTTTGTCAGTTTTATTTGAACAATTATGTCGAAAAAATATTTTTGGTGTAAAAAAAATTTTTTTAGGCCCGCGTTAAAAACAGCTAAATCGCGTTTTTTGTAATAACTTTCTTATTTGATGTCGGATCTCTATGATCTTAATGTCGCAGAAAAGGTCTCGCCCAGCACTATATTTGGCCCATATAAAGTTTCGACCACAAAGGTTGTCCTGAGTTTTACCTTTAAAAATTTCGGAGTTACTATCCCTAGATTTTTTTATTTTTATCACTAATACAAAGCTCTCAAAAAACCATGAGGAATCTCCCAAAAAAATTCTAGCCTTTATTCACAAACAAAAAAGTTATAACGTTGTAAAATGAAACACTTGTTTTTTTATAAAAAAAAAATTGCCACAGAGAAACGACGAAACACGTCAGCTTAATTTTTAACTCCAGATTACGATGACGTTTTTAGAAAATCCGGATCAGCTCCCATTTTCGAGATATTTAAGAAAACATTTTCAGTTTTCACATACAAAGCGATCCGATGGGGGGGGGGGGGGGCGTATGAGTAACTATTGTTGGGGTAATAAAAATAAAGAAAAGGGGAAAAAACTATACGTACATACATATATGTATATAAAACGCATATGAGAAGGAAGAGAATACCCTGCACATAAATTCCAATTTGTTTTAAACGTTCGAAACCTGCACTGAAAAAACAACTTACTCAGATTATGGAAAAATGGGAATGTTTCGGCGCTAAAAACATATTTTCATTGTTTTGATGTACAATTTTCTTTAAATCAAGGAATAAAAACCACGTTTTGAAAGAAAATTGTATTAAAAACAATGAAAATATGTTTTTTGCGCCGAATCATTCCTATTTTTGCATAATCTGAGTAATTTTTTTTTTGAGTGTGAGCAAATTAATATAAGCGACGAAGAATTCACTTTCAGAGCTCTGAAACTTCTTTCATAAATATCTCAAAATTTGGAGGTCATCGTCATTTTCGGTCTCGGTGATCATAGATAAGAAGATGTTTTCGGGACTAAAGTAAAGTGCGTTGTTTTCAATTGTAGGCTGAATAATTAACTGCATTTCTAAGAGCAGACGACGCATCCAGCGCAAGTATTGATAATAGATTTAGACTTCCGTTGTCTCTTTAGGTGCGTATAATTTTACAACGAACTCTAGCAGTTTTTCTAAATACATAACTTGGATGATTTTACGATACGCACGTGTGCAGAAATCGTGAAGCCGTTGTAAGCCAGCGCGCTGTGCTTAGAGATCCCACTTGAATACTTACCAAATCTTCACTACAGCCGTTATCATTCAATATAACTAACGTTGATCAGCACGAATAGTCCAATCATCAATAATTTTTTGCATATCATGTGTCCAGTTTTGGTAGCTGTTCCATCGCGGTACAGCAAAATCAAGCCAAGCGAGGACTTTTTAATCAAAACTCATACTATATGGCGTTACTGCCTCATATAAATAAGAACTTGGGATAATTTTTCAAAAAACAGGTTCTCTGATTTTAAAACGGTATAACTTTTTTGTTTGTTTGTTAGCGGAGTCCTCATGGTTTTTTGAGAGCTTTGTATTAGTGATAAAAATAAAAAAATCTAGGGATGGTAACTCCAAAATTTTTAAAGATAAAACTCAGAACAATCTTTGAGGTCGAAACTTTATATGGGCCAAATATAGTGCTGGGCGAGACCTTTTCTGCGACATTAAGATCATAGAGATCCGACATCAAATAAGAAAGTTATTACAAAAAACGCGATTTAGCTGTTTTTAACGCGAGCCTAAAAAAAAATTTTTACACCAAAAATATTTTTTCGACATAAGTGTTCAAATAAAACTGACACACGCAAACTTTATTTTCGTGATACGGCTTAATGTACATACATATACGTACATACCCTGTAGGGAAAATCTCTAGTTCCGAACTAGGTCGCTTCTAGTGCATTTTTCGACACTACTAGTGCGAGCTAAATCTCTTTTGCATGTTATCAACTGGCGAATTTAACACGGCGATGTCCTAGGTGGTGTCAATTGTCACTCTCTGCACTACATTTTCGATAGTTCCGAACTAGTTCTAAATTCTACAGTTTACACTAGTTCGTTTATTGGCACAATTTCGATATTTCTGAACCAGCTACAAGTACCTACAAATTCTACAGTTTTACATCTGCCGCTTAAGTGCAGACTTTGACACACTTCACGCAAGTGGCGCGATGGCCGACTGGCTAACGCATGTGCCTTTCAATCTGAGGGGCGCGGGTTCGAATCCTGTCGGTGTCAAGGTGGATCATAATTTTTTTTTTAATTTTTTTTTTTGACTAATATTTTTTTATTTATTTATTTAATAAAATTTACAGTAATATTTAAAAAGTAATAAAATAAAAAAAATTAAAAATAAGCCTGAGGGATCGGGAAAGCATAATTAGGGGAACATTTCATTTCATACAAGTTAAGATGCAAATAGAAAACTCTTTATATGAAACGCTTCACTAAACATCTGAGAATTGCAGAAATATACAAAGCCGACGGAAACTGAACGAACGAAAAATTTTCATAGAATTTTTGTCACTTCGAAATTGCATACAAATCAAAGTGTGTCTTATAATGGTCACTCAATTCACTCCTCCTGAACTGGTGAGGGTCTACCTACAATTGATCTAGTTCCCTTTTGACACCTTTTCGCTAGTTCGGAACTAGAAATTTTGCTCACTAGTTATTGAGTTCCCTGCAGGGTACATATATTTTTCTATGTCTGTAGAGTTCTTAACACCCTTACTAGGAGTTTTACTGCAGTTTGTGTTGCACATATGTACATTAATTAAAAAATTATATACACATTAGTTCTAATGCAAATTGTCAAGGTAAAGTGAATACATGAGTATGTGCTGTCAGCGGCATCACTCGCATGCATTAATCATGTGCGTTATCTTTATAATGCATGTTAATCAAATAACTGCAGAAAGATACTCACATATTCAAGCTGCTTTAACCCTTTCAACCCAACTCTTGCAGAAGGTATTTGGAATCACTTTTGGTAATATTTAAAGTTGAATTATTATTTCGCCATAAAACTTCACTAGGGGTCTCCTCAAGAAAAAATCTTTATAAAATGAACATAAGGGACTACGGGAAGCGAAAAACATAACATGCAAGCAAAAACGGGACATTAGGGTTGTATAAACTAAGTACTGGGTGGCAGTGACCCCATAGGCGCACATAGGGTTAATACGATTATACAGCCGAAACCCTGCTCTCAGACTAAAGACAACGGTGAATCAGGCTATGAATACCGAAGATATGAAAAAAAGCGGCGTCGGCCTAATGTGTAGCCGAGTAGTTACACTGTGCTTGACAGGTTTAGGGGCGTACAAACTTGTTGTGGAACATTAGTGTCCCTGGAGAATAGAAAGGGTTAATATGATTCGTTTTCTCTAGGCTTGCTTTAAGGATTAAACATATCGTCCCGATTGGAGAGGTTTTAGGCGTGTTGCACAGGTTCAGATTACCGTATGTAAACTCAATATGAAACCCGCTGAACGCAAAGGAAAAGGGAGACCTCCATTGCGTTGGGAAAATCAGGTGGACAGCGATGCTGACTCCCTAGGTGTTCCCAAGTGGCACCATGCTGCACGAAACAGAAGCAACTGGCGCGCTCTGTTGGACTCGGCCAGAATCGTCTCGACGTTAAGAAGAAGAAGAAGAATAAGAAGAAGAAGAAGAAGAAGAAGAAGAAGATGAAGAAGAAGAAGAAGAAGAGCAGGAGGAAGAAGAAGAAGTAGAAGAAGAGGAAGAAGAAGAAGAAGAAGAAGAAGAAGAAGAAGAAGAAGAAGAAGAAGAATAAGAAGAAAAAGAGGAAGAGGAAGAAGAAAAAGAAACTCAATATCTCCAATTAGGACCAAAATTTAATGTGATGTCTTCTACTATACTCGTAGTAGCAACAATTTTGGGTATGCAAAAAAATTAGTTCTGATTTTTTGAGTTCCGTTAACGAAACCTAAACTTCGACACTCCTCCACAGACCTCCAATCAGGACCAAAATTTATATGGTATATATTCAACTAAAATATTATCGCGGTTAAGAAAGAAGAACTGATGTAAATATTGCACATAATAAACAACCAAGTGGGCGTGGCACCGCCCCTTTTTAGACAAAGGAATCTACGAGATTTCGGAGCCCATAACTCGACAAATAATTGAGATATTATGACGAAACTTGGTTTATACACTTTTATAACTTGTGTCAATAGACACACAAAAATTTATTGAAATCGGTCGTGACCACCAAATGTTGAAAATGGGCGTGGCTACGCCCACTTTATGCAGCACTGGCTTTATATAAAATACACCGTGATTCTATCAGACGCAAACAAACAATGAAAGCATACAGCTGAGTATCTAATGTTCGATTCCACTCGAACTTAGGCTTCCTTACTTGTTTTTTTTTAATTCTCCTTACACACTCTTTCATGATCTGACATCACTGACAACTAACTTGCGTCGAAAAGTGGTACGCATAAAAACGCAACAGCACCGCGAGTGGCATGTGTATACATACATACATACATAAATATTTATAACGAGATATCGCGCGATCGCGTGGCTGCCACATGTGGCAATTGTCATTTGAAAATTCATAGCGCTGTTAAATAACACTACCCAGGAGTATGTACACACATACATATGTATGTAGGTTGCATGCTGCGAAGTGCATATGAGGCAGCAAAGCTGAAAAAATAATAACAACAATGCTATGCAACTAGAAATGTGTGGGTAACTCGTGATCATATAATATCATGGTTTCTTTCTATTCATTCAAAGAAAACTTCAATTTGTTGAATTACCACCATTCAGTTTGAATAAAAAAGAAATTTCTATTTTAATTTGTGATCATACCCCAACAAACACTGAGGTTAGTTATCGATTTGAGAATGACTCGAGAACTAGCCTCATTCTCAAACCTCTAACGTTAGAGGACGACTCGAAAATCTATCGAGAATCATAGCGTTCTCAAACAAAAGGGTACCTAATTCTCAGATCGAGAAAATTATAATTCTCGAATCGAATTCTAATGTACTTCTCTAATGAGATTCTAATCAGAATTTGCAAATACTTCCAATTGAAATTAAAAACAAAGCTTTGTCTCCTTTTACATGATTTTTTCATTGTGTAGATTTTATTAACGCAATATGTGCCTAAATTGCATATGATTATATATATTGACATGTATATGTTTACCACATTTATAAGAAATTTAAACAAAACTCAGTCTTATTATTTAAATTACAGGTACTTCTTGTACTTTTTAATGGAAAACATTGTACTACGGTAATATTAACTTTACCATTCTTTAGTATCTAATTTCAATATATGTATGTATATTCAATATATCACAAAAATATATTGAGAATTGATAAAAGGCGTGAGATTTGGCTCCTTCTCTAATCACTCGCTAATCGAATTCTAGTGTAGTTTTCAACCCTAGTTATCGATTTGAGAATATATAGAGAATTACACTAGTTATCTAAGGTAATCTCGACAAAATTTCTAACGTTAGAGACAGTGTTTGCTGGGACTGATTTTATAAACTTATTTAGATCTTGAAAATTGACAAACCACAATTGCGTCCATTTATTTGAATGCGTTGAACGTTCCCCTACAAGCGACAAATGCAACAAACAAGAGAATGGTTTGTTTCGCGTAAGTATTTATGTGCGTAGAGAACAGATGCAAAATTGTGATTAGAATGCATGTGTATATACAAACATAATACATATGTAAGTATGCTGCATGAATCGAATAAATATTATGACGGCAATTTGCAAAAGATCGTTGCACACATACCAAGCGAAAAGTGTGTCAAATTCCAAGCAGCCGAACGTTCCGTTGCCAAAATGAACTTTCGATTGTTCTTTTTTTTTTACAATTACAATAAAAAGCCAACAACAGTATAACAAACGCCTACATCTTTTTTGTATACAATACATACATAAAGCAGTTTGGTCAGTATATAGCTACAACTTTTTCAAGTTGCATGCAACATCACAAAATATCGACATATTTAAGATCAACCAACGATTTTAATACACACTTTCTTTATTTACTTTTTCATCTTATTCACATTCTTAGCAGCAAAAAAAAAGGATCAGCGTTGCAATACATGCCTATATGTATGTACATATATAAAAGTAGTTCTCCAAATAATTTATCGCTTATCAACTTTGATTGCTGCAATTTTTAATGGTCATGCTACTAGATTGTTGCAGTCCATTGGTTTTGTTGAAATAGATACAAAATTCAAGCCGCGCGCTTACCCTTTCTCCATAAAGCTGATGGCTGAATTTGCCTTTGGAATGCGGTAAATGATGATCGTACCAAAAACTATGCAAATTTCCATTGCAGCACATCTTTCATTCACACACACACGCACACACACACACATGCATACGAGTACCCTGCAAAAATCTTTGCGCTATATGGTCCATTTGTAGAAGGTTGAAGTACTTACAAAGTAGTCATTAACATGGCCTCAAAGGACCAAGTCATGTATCTATATCGAACGTTGTTAGCCGAATATGGTAACAAGCACCAAATGTAAACGTGCATAGTCCTACCAAAAGGAAAAATTTAGCATCTTAGTGCTATTATGAAAACTATTCTGGAACATGAGCACCTCTATATTAAAAGCCTGGGCTCAGACTGAGGAACAATCCCGTCCCTTTGGCAAATACCATCTACTCTTCGTAGATCGAGATCGCTCTATACGACTTCCCCTAGTATCCGAAGCCTTATGTTATGTTCAGACACAACCTTAATTGAACATTAAGAGCCTTCGTTCAATTTCCAAGCCTAATGAATCTCAATTTACTATACAAAAATTTGAGAAGTTAATGCTTCATTAGAAATTAATGAGTTCCTAATGAAGAACAATTCTGCATGCAACCATCTTAGAAGGGTTGTTTCATAAGCAAAATTAAATGTCATGATCAGATAAATGTCATTAGCGTCAGGGTCCACTAAACAGGTTGGTTCGTCGGATCAGCTGAATTCTTGTTCTTCTTCATCACCTATCAAATCTGTTTTTATTTCTGCTTATTCTATACATGCATTCGTGTTTAAGATTGGTAAAAGTTGTGAGATGAATATCACATTGTTTCGTTATCCGTGCAGTTTTGACATTTAGGTCACGAGAGTTTGATATTCAGCTCACGGCGTGTATGTGTGTATGTATCTTGAGCCGACCTATTAAATGGGCCAAGTAAATTAAATATGTCTGAACACCAAATCTAGAGATGCTCAATCAAGCCCAATTGACTTAATTACATTTTTATATCTGAACATGATATTAGCCTGGAAAAAGTAGGACATGGGCAAAGAACAAATTAGAAATGATTTTTTTGAATTAAGAATGAAATTTTTCAAGTAAAAATGCATTTTGGATTTAAAAAGAAACACACTTACATTACAAATGAAAATGAATGTTGATTCAAAAACTCGCTCTTTGTTCAAATTTTTTTTGTGAGAAAATATTTTTTTGTGAGAAATTCAACAAAAATAATAATGAGAATCGATTTGTTTTTGATTTTGTTTTTACAATGATTCATATAATTCATGGATTCTTTTTTAGGAATAGGGAAGTATAAATAGGTTACTACAATTCAATATAACGTTTAATGTTTCACTGTGTGATGGCGTTGGATTGAATTTCAGGTTGATGTCATGGTTCGAATCCGGAGGAGAATATAAAATAAAGAAGGAAAAAGATAATAAGAAATAAAGATAGCAAACAGTTAAGGCGAAGTAGAAGAGAAGAGGAGAACAAACGGAGGCTATATTTTTGTAGTTGGGACTCAGATTGAGAGAAGATGAAGAGAATGCCGTTGGATTCAATTTCGAATCCAGAAGAAAAAATGAAATAGAGAACATTGCAGCGTTTTTTCCTCATATTGCTTAAAATAAAAATAAGCATTTTTAAATTTAAAATGTTTTTTCTTGATTTAAAAATTTTACAATGAACATTTTTAAAATAATAAATAATAGCTTAAAAAACTAAAAAACACGCTTTAGTCTTAAAAATCGTACTAAAAATTGAGAAATAATTTAATTAGAAACAAAATGATGAACGAAAATATAAGTATTTAAGGAAAAGCGTGGGGTGCTCAGTATGTCAAAAAATATTTAAAATCGCTGTTTTTTTACTAATAATTTTATTTTGACTTTTTTGAGATTTCATATATCGTACTCTTTAATTTCGCAACTAGGTATATTTTTGTACTAGTTGTACGAATCGAATATTTTCATGTTCAAATATTATTGAGCACCCCCACGCTTTTCCTTAAATACTTATATTTTCGTTCATCATTTTGTTTCTAATTAAATTATTTCTCAATTTTTAGTACGATTTTTAAGACTAAAGCGTGTTTTTTAGTTTTTGAAGCTATTATTTATTTTTAACTTTTTAGTGAAATTTTTCATTAAAGGATGTTTTATGCGGACGCAAGAATAAAAGTAAAAAGAAGTCTGATGAAGGGATTTGGTGATCTCCGAAATATATCTATATACATACTATGTATTTATAACTTCTACCAAAAATATTAATTTTTCACATACATTTTTTCCTTATAAAAAAAAAACATTGGTCATAAGAGCTCAAAAAGGAAGCCTAAACGAAAAAATATCAACTAATATGTACTATGTGTATCGAAGCAAAACTATTTCAGTTTTTAATCGGAGATATGCTCTTCTTTATTTGCCTGTGCATATTCACAATGAACAGTCAGCGCTCCAAAATATTCTCATTGTCCTATAATCACTTCCATATTTTTCTTGTATACCAAAAATAGTAAACAACTTCTTGAAAACAAAAATTGTCAAACAGATGTGAAAGTTACCAAGAAACCAACAGCGAAAAATAACCTATTTTGGTAATTACCAAGTTCGGCAACCGTGCTATAAGTGCTATAAATAGAATTTGAGCCAGGGTTTGAAATTGCTTAGCTACTTTTGCTGCATTTGCTTTTGCTTTGCTTTTGCTAACGAAAAGTAAATTAGCAAACTCGGCCAGCCGAGTAAAAAACGAGAACACGATTCATATAGTTAAGCAAAGCAACGCGATTTTGGGGATTTCATTTTACTTCCAGCAATTAGTTGTGTCTTTGCATTTTTTCTGCTTTTGCTTATTGCATACTGTTAACGTTACCAGAGTTGAGTGATGGTGAGTGACAGATTTGAGAGAAAAGTTGAAAAAATTAGCAGCGCGCTGTAGAATGGAATATTACTTTACATTTGTGCACATCTGCTGATATTCTTAGTTTTATTCACATACACCGATTTCACCAATGCACCAAATTCCTAAAACAGCAAAGTAATTTTAAAAATTTCTTATCGAATTTCAATTATAAATAAATTTAAGAATTAAAAAAAATCAATTTAAATTAGTTTCAATTTGACTTTTCTGGGACTCGAACCTGCGCCTCTATGTGCATATCTTTCTGTATTAAAAAATTATAATTCAATAGATGCTTTTGTGTACACAACAATATTATTATTGTTGTTTTTTGATATGTTTGGGGGACAGTATGATTTTCGTTGATCAGTCATCAGAGTCTAGCAGCTGCAGTGCCCCGATACACCAAGATGAGGGTTTTGATGCAGCCACCTATTTATTATTGCTCAATAGATGTACATATGTATGTACATATGTATTGATGCATCATCTATTTGTTCAGAGAGGGTGAAAATTAAATTTCATTGGCATAGGTATAGAGATGGTTGATCGTTGCTCATCAACAAGGTTGATGGGTTGGCCATCAACAAGATGAAATGGACAACAAAATGTTTTTACATTTTCAAAATTTCGAAAATTTTAAAATAATTAAAAAATCGATGTGGAAATTGTAAAAATACTCACCGGTTGTAGCAAACTGATGCATTTTTGTATGGTTTTTAATACAGAAAATGCATTGATGCGCAGGTTCGAGTCCCAGTAAAGTCAAATTGAAATTAATTTTAATTGATTTTTTTTTAATTTTTAATTTATTTATAATTCAAATTCGATAAGAAAATAGTTAAAACACCAGCGGTTTTGGGAGATTAGTGCATCGATGGAATTGGTGTATGGGAGGAATAATGAGCCATATCAGCAGATGTGCAGAAATTTAATATAACATTTCTTTCTACAGACGAACTCGCTCTACTTCTGTTATTTTAACAGCCAGCTGTGTTGAATTAAAATTTTTTATTCACCAGATGCACTAACAGGATTTTGTTGGGTCTCTGGCTTCCACGATTATTCGTAGTTGCAACTTCTCTGTTCATCTACGTTCTCTGTTATTGGCTTGCATACGGGAGTGAATTGAATGAAATTCATAGAGGCTATTTTGAAGAGAGGTAACGTAAAAGCCACAATGAAGCATAGAGTATAATGTTGAATCTCATTATATGATGTTGGGTTGAATCCCATGTTGATGTCACGTTTCGAATCCGGAGATGAATAGAAATAATAGAGGAGAGAACACAATAAAAGTAAAGTGAATGTTTCAAAAAAATAATAATTGAGTTAAACGTTTGCAACTTTTAGGATGGGATGAAGTTACATACATACATACATACATACATACATACATACATACATACATACATACATACATACAGGTGAAACTAATAAAAGCGTGTTAAAAATGTTGATATTTACATCACTTTTAAATACGTTTTTGACCATTTTAAGCAAGTTTTCAAATGTTCATACTTTTTCGGGAATATCAATGATTTTTTTAGCCTAGTCCATCATATTTCGCTGAGTGTGCATCGGAACGTCTACTCCGAGACAGCTCTATTGGCCTCATTAAGGCTAACACTTCTACCTGAAAGACACTACAGCGACCCGGCAGCCTGATACTAGTACATACTTATATTAATTTCACTGCAATAAACGGAAGCTCCTACTGCTTCTGATTTCTTAGGTCGATCCGTATATACATGAATGACGTCTTCTTTCATATATGCACCCCTCCCCGCCTCTATTGTGGCCTCAAGATACTTATCGAAGCCTTCCCAGCCACGACGCTATACTACTATGCTCCTTATGAATGCACTCGAGCTGCCGTGTAGCCACATTGCAGTTGTTAATGTTAACGTACATGATTTGTTTGTTATACGTATATGATCCAATCGCCATGTAAAAGCCCGTCTCCACATAACTTGATTCAACAGAGAAACATGTAGCAAAACATCTCGCTCAATAACCCGTCTCCACGTGGCTGATCGTGATTCAGTTTAACATTTCTCTTTCTTGCTCCTCTTAAATGTTTGTATGTTTGCTTATATTTTGCGTTTTTGTTTTGGTCTGTGTGAGATTTCGATAGATTTTCGATACAAAATTAGAGAAGACATCGATATCATCGAGGTTGGCAAGATGATTCAGAATGAAACAGTGTTTCAATCTTCACTCGCTCTCAGAAATTTGTATGGAAATTGGCGAGTTTCGGCACTGCTTTCCGTGTCGAAACAAGATTGAGAGAGAAAATGCAGAAAAAAAGAGCGAAACACGTTATGTGGAGACATGGTATAACTTGAACCACATTTCTTTGGTTGAAATGTTATAGATCATGGAGTACTTGTTTGGTCGATAGCGAGTACTCCATAGATGAGTGTATAGAGCACTCGGCATTTTTGCTGGGTACTCACACTCAAGTTTCACCTATATACATACATACATACCTACATGCAAATATGCATAAATTCTCATCTTGGCTGGCACGCTTGCAACAGCCGCGCTCCAGCCAACGCGAACGCGTCATTCAACAGCATCCAAGAAGCAACATTAGCATCAGGAACTTGTTACATACCTAGTGTGTTGGCATTGTTGTTTGACAACATTAAGGCACGATTCTGGGAAACATTCCATAAATTCTTTTTTTTGTTTTGTTTTATTTTGTTCTGTTGTTGTTGTTTCCCTGTGGTAAGCATATTGGCGAACTGCTGAGTGTGCGCTTCTGCGGCATCGCATTGCCACTGTTGCCACACTGCCACAGTGCCATTATGGGGGGTTACTCATTTTCTCTTTTTTTCTGTTGCCAACTTTTATTGTTGTTGTTTTTCATTTCTTCTGTTTTATTGCTTTCTTTTTCTTTTAGCTTTTAGCCGTTGTAAATTTGCGGTATTCTAAGTGTGCATGTAAACTGAGTAGCTGCGCAAATTCGTAATGTTGCAGCCGCATTGGCATCTGGAATTTGTTGTTGGTGTTTTCATTGGTTATTGTTGTTGTTGCTGCTGCTGCTTTTGTTCCTTTTGGTGCGTTGTTTTTGACTTTACTTTACAATAGTAGTAGCTTGCTTTTGTTATTTTGCTTTGGCTTTGTGTTAGTTGTTGTTGTTAGTGTTGTGCATTTTTATAGTAGTTGTTGTTTTTTGTTTTTGTCGTTGTTGTTGCTGTCATTATTCTTTAACCCGCTGCTTATATTGTTATTTTTTGAGCTTCTGTTATAACAGTTGTTGTTGTTGTTATTATTGTTATTGTTTTAACAAGGTGCTGGTTTTGTGTTGTTGTTTTTTAGTTGTTGTCGTTGTCAAAATGTATTTCTTCAATGCAAACATTAGTAGAAAATAAATCATTTCAAACTGGTCAAAGTATATACAATTTGGAGTAGCCCTTAAAGTCGTCAGGGATGCATTTTTATCATACACACACTTCAAAAAATCTATGCCTTATTTAAGGTTTATTCCAGAAAATGTATAGGCTTACGAAATAATGCCTGAAAATCCTAAGCGGGCAAAAGTTGTATGGGCAAAGGATTATAATAAGGCTAATTTTTCTGTCTTGATGTCATCAGGCTGTAAGGACTACTCTCTCTCTAAGAGGAAACCTTATTCCCAAGGCTTACCCACCATGGGTATAAGGCTTAAATAGTTCCTATTAATAAGACCTTATATGGTGCTTATATAGCTTATATTTCTTATAACAAGGCTTATTTTCCATAAGAAATAAGGCCTGAATCATTTCTTATAATAAAGAAAGTATATGGAGTTTTAATACCTTATAATAAGGGATAATAAAAAGGCTAAAAATGTATTTTTTCTAAGCGGCAATCGGCAATGTATGGACATACGAAATTGTTTACGCTCGCCACAAGTTGTGCTCCCTTTGCCCATGTTTGCTAATAAAACTCAATTCCCTCTCTCTTTCTCTATTTGAAATATGAGCACATAAGACAAACTTAAGTTTGAAGCAGAGCGAATGAGCATATGACAGCAACCAGCGCATGCCTTATTGCTGAGCCATCTTTTTGCCGTGTATCTATTATATTTTACTTTAATGCATCTAATAATGCCCCATTTGCCTGCAGTTTGCTGTGGAATGCAAGAAATTCAGTTTCCTGCATCTTCTGTAATTTGCCTATATGAATCTATTACCGTTCTTGCTGTTGTTTTATCGCGATCTCTACTGTGGTCTAGGTGCAGATGTATGTATGTGCATCTTTCCTACAATTCTTCGTATATACGAGTATGTATGTCTGTTAATTCATGTTAACTTGCCTGAAGTGTGATTCATTTTCCCTTCTGACATTTGCATATTTGTTTTGCAAATATGTAAAAATAATTTGATCTCAGCAACAACAACGGCTGCTGGCTGCTGATGTTGGCTGACTGCACTATCAGCTTCAGTTTACATATATACTGTACATATTTACATATGTATGTATGTACATGTGATGCAAATTTATTTATGCAAAATCACGCAGTTCACACCTCGATTGTTCATGGATTTTGCGTAACTACATTTTGTTGGCGATTTTCTATAAAGGAACCGCAAGTTTTGGTGTTAAATTTCACATTCCACCAGCTTCAAGGTAATTGATACACCAGTTGTGTGGTGTTCCCCCTATTTCTGTGTATTGACAGCTTTTACAAGTTAATCGTAATAGATTCATCTTGCTAAATTTACATACTTACAAACATACATAATACATAGATTTGTATGTATCTCCCGAGGACACAAGCATCCATATATCTACTTACTCGTATGTACATACATTAGGCCGTCTCGCCTTATAGGGACCAAAAAAAAATCCACTGTACGAGGGTTGTTTCATAAGTACGTGACTCTTTGAACTTGGCGACCAGTAATTTTGAATTCAACACTGGCCACGTTAACTACCATCTCCTAAAACACAATCCTGTAAAAATTTTAGCAACCTATGTAGTTTAGTTTGTGTTTTACAGATATTTAAACCCGAGAACCTCGCGTGTTTAAAAAAATGGAAATAAAAATAAGTAAAAAAACTTTTTAAGTTAAACGGTTTTATGTTATACATACATTGCAATGTTTAAGATAAATGTACTAAAAACCAAAAAATAATAAAATAGATACAGTCGTGGGAATTATAAACATTTGCATAGACTAGACTAAAATAAAACCGGGGGGCACGTCAATTGTCTACAAATTATCGACTTAATGTGCGATAGAAGAATCGTTTAATTCGTCGTTAGGCAGTTGGCCCGCAGACGGTGAGGAAATTACTTACTATTTTCTTGCTCATGGAAATTCCAATAGTTATACACTCCATGTTAATAAAAGAGATGTTTCAACTAGTTTACCGTTGGACATTCACACGAGGAATCGTTTCACTGCTCGTAGTTTGTCTTTAATCGACAAAACATATGATAAAAGTACTACTCGCTCACCACTATGAAACCCTAAAACTCGCTTATAATCGAGCTTGCTAGCTTTTTTCCACATTCTAGCCCTACTTATCACACGCCCATCGTTGTCGGTTGAACAACTGCCTAATTATAGTGTAACATTACAAAACAAACATTTTAATCAACGATTGTAGACAATTGACGTGCCCCACGGTTTTATTTTAGTCTAGTCTATGCAAATGTTTATAATTCCCACGACTGTATCTATTTTATTATTTTTTGGTTTTTAGTACATTTATCTTAAACATTGCAATGTATGTACAACATAAAACCGTTTAATTTAAAATTTTTTTTTAGTTATTTTTATTTTCTAGTTTTTAGTTTTTATTTTGCATTCTGTTTAATTCATTTAGTGCTTCATTATTGCAAGGTTTCTTGCCCGTTAGTTTATTGCAGTCCAACGCCTCTATACGTAGTCCCTGCAAAGTTCTTACTCTACTAAGAGCCACGTAGGCTTGACCTTCTTCAAACAGTTTCGCACCTAAGATTTTCAGTTTTAATTACCCCGATCTCAGCTCCACCTAGCGGAATTTTTTTTTAAGAAAATATTTCTTTTCAAGGTAGTTATACATGTTCCGAATTTCAGCCAAATCGGACCATAAATGCGATTTTTGTAAATATAGCGACCCACGCGCCACCTATCGGAAGTTTTTTTTAGGAAAATATTTCCTTTCAAGGTAGTAATACATGTTCCGAATTTCAGCCAAATCGGACCATAAATGCGATTTTTGTAAATATAGCGACCCACGCGCCACCTATCGGAAGTTTTTTTTAGGAAAATATTTCCTTTCAAGGTAGTAATACATGTTCCGAATTTCAGCCAAATCGGACCATAAATGCGATTTTTGTAAATATAGCGACCCACGCGCCACCTAGCGGAATTTTTTTTTAAAGAAAATATTTCTTTTCAAGGTAGTAATACATGTTCCGAATTTCAGCCAAATCGGACCACAAATGCGATTTTTGTAAATATAGCGACCCACGCGCCACCTATCGGAATTTTTTTTTCATAATATTGCATTGTCATCGGGGTTATACATGCGTACAAAATTTCAGATTAATCGGTTGACAGGAAGAGGGTGAAATTTGAATTACTAAATTTGACCCAAGAATAAATAATAAAACAAACGGGGTGAGCTAAATAAAACCGTTTAAAAAACCGTTTAATAATAAAAAGTTAGTTTCGTGTGCTGATTAAGCGTTATTTTGTTCGTGATGCCGAACGTTCAGGTCGCCCAAAGGAAGTAGTTACGTCAAAAATCGTCGATAAAATCCATAGAATGATATTCGACGATCGGAGCATAAAAGTGCGTGTAATAGCTGAGGTCTCAGTTATCCCAATTACACGAATATATCGCAAAGGACTGTTTGACGCAATCCGAAAAAGTTTTTGAGCCGTTTTGTTACCGCAGATGAAACTTGGATCCATAACATCGCACCAAAAACCAAGCAAGAATCAAAACAGTGGGTATCTCCGGGTGAACGTGCACCAAAGGAGGCCAAAGTGGGTCTATCGGCCAATAAGGTTATGACCACAGCTTTTTGGGATGCACGGGGTGTCATTCACATCGATTATCTTTAAAACGGGTAAATAAATTACTGACTAATATTACTCAGAGCTTCTGGACAGATTCGATCTTGAGAAAAAACAACCGCATTTGGCAAGAAAAAATATCCAGTTTCATCATGACAATGTACGTGTGTAGTCATAACGGCAAAAGTTCATAGATTGGGTTACGTATTGCTACCTCACCCACCATATTCTCCAAATTTAGTCCCCTACGATTATTTCCTGTTTCCAAACCTGAATAATGGCTGGGTGGTAATAGATTTGGGTCACATGAAGAGCTCGTCACAGAAACAAAGGCCTATTTTGAGAGCCTTGGCAAATGCAAATTTTTGGAATGAATAAAAAATTGAAAAAAGCTGGATTATCGAGCTAAAAGGAGATTATGTTGAAAACTAAAATCCATTTTTGCCGAAAAAGTTATTCCTAATGCAAAAAGGCACAGACCTATCATACAACCCTCGTATTTATGTATGTATTTATATATGACGAACAGTTAGTACAGGTTAGTACCACAATATGACTCACCTTAGGCAAAAGGAACACTTAGGTACTGGAAGCATAATGGGGATATTTTACCACGGTTGCTAACTAACTCCACTCTGGGCGGCATGCCCTCCGAATGTACATACACATTTCTGAAAAAGGTTCTCAGCACGGAAAAAAATTAAGCAAGCTTGGCCTGCAACTAGTTGGAATTATACTAAGACCACAGACCTTAACTTCAAATATATTAATGTATACCTTAAGTATTTCATATAGCTTTGTTCGATGTTATAATTTGCCTACATCTAGGAAAAATTTAACTAAGCAGACGCAGAGGTTGATGCAATTATTTACACTAGATATTTTTGTTCTTTGAGTCAAGCAATTAATATCGGCCAATGGTGACCGTCGACAGATTCATCAGCGAGTTATTCGACGAAATTAATCACCTCTTTGCTATGCGAGTAACTTTTGTCCTGCGGTAATACGGCGATGGCACGGCACGACAGTGACAATGATTCATGCCAAAACGTAACATTTCATGTCGATTCGCTAATTGCCATAAAACAAACAAGCAAATGAACAAACGAGCAAAAAAATCAAAATATTTGCAGAAATGTACATACATAGATACATAAATGCACAACCGAAGTCAAAGTCAAAGTGTGAATGCAACGGAATGTTGCACCTCCGGTTGGTTGCTGCAGCACGCTGCACGCAGCAATTAATGTTCAACCATAAAAAAAACGCGTAATTAGCGTGAAACAAACAAGGTTTTGTGGTGGCAGCATTTTCGGCAGCATTCAGCATTGTGTTTGTAATGCATTTAACGACTGTCGCTGGGCACACTACAAACACTCTTATGCATTTTAATTACATACAAACATGTGTTTTTTCATAGATTAGGGCGATTCAAACTAAAAGTGGCAGAAAAATTCGATATAATTTTATGGTATTTTGCGTCTTGTTATACTAGGAATGTGGCATAAGTTATATTAAAAGCGGCTGAATGCTTTTGACTTATGCATTGACCATGTAAGAGTGTTCCAAGCATGCCTATTATGCGCATGAAATGATATTATAATTTAGGTTCAAAATGCGATTGACTTTAAGATGGAGTAACGAGTAACTGCTGCCACACGGTTGCCACAATTCGTAATTAGTTACCAAAATAGTGTACTAATATTGAATACCCAATGTAATGTAATAGTGCATACCCTTAACGAAATGGCAAATAAACGAACGTGCGTGTGTACTAGGGTTAAGACTAAACCAAAATTGTAGCTCTAAGTCTAGCTTGCATTTAAGTTGAATGGTAATTTGGTGGAATGGAGTGAAATGGAATTGTGATAGGCCGGGAAAACTATGTCTTCCCCAAGCACTCAGGCATATTTGCCCCATTGTACTTAAAAGCTTTAGAAAGGATGAGATTCTCTTAAAAATCCGAAATGTTTGTCGAGTTATAATGAATGTGCATCCGCTATTCTAAATACAACTGACCCGAGTCACAGTGCTGTGTCTCCATATAAAAAGTGGACAAAAATAAAACAATGGACGGATTTGAGTAAAAATTCGTTTCTAGGTGGATTAGATTACGGAGATTTCAAAAATCAATTTTTTTTTTTCCTAGCTCTTACATTTTTCATGGAAACTGAAATTGAAACTGCAAAATTTAATATTCAGAAATAGTTCCAATACTGTGTAGTTCTTTTATTATTTATATAGGGCGTTTTCCTAATAACACTGGATCACAAAATGAAATTTTTTGTCTGTACTTTGGACGTGACTATCCTATCTATATGTAAAATCGGTCTCTGATTCCGAAAATCGGGTTCATTTTTAATTCTATGGGAAGGTTTTTGAGATATCGGCAATTTACCGTTATTTGGCCAATGGGTCCACTTAATCCAGTATATCTCTTTAACACAGTGAGTTATCTTCCTTAGGGTGACACCAAACGAAAGAAAATTAAATTTCCTTTTTACGGTTCCTATAACATTTTTCTCTAACTCGTATAGTTTCTGAAATATTGACGATTAAATTTGAATTTTTTCGATTTTTTACGATTTTTTGAAGAAAAAATTGACTTTGTCAGACAATATCTTTAAAACCAATGTCTTCACCACTTCGTCTTTTACGTGAAGCTCCATTCTATTGGGAAAAAGATAAGCTATCAACGAAGAAAATCCATGGTAAAATGGAAAAGTTATAGGCGATCAAGTAAATACAGCCAAGTCGCACAATGCCTCTGCACGGGTATATTTTATGCATGTTATACCCGTAAACGCGCTTGTATCTACTGCGCTGCCAATGTGCTGCTACTGCAGATGTGTAGGTATTGGTACAATATGCATAGAATGTACCCGTGCAGAGGCATTGCGCGACTTGGTTGTATTTACTTGATCGCCTATAACTTTTCCAGTTTACCATGGATTTTCTTCGTTGATAGCTTATTTTTTTGGAAATGGAATGGAGCTTCACGCAAAGGAGTAAAACCGAAGGTGAAATCATTGGTTTTAAAGATATTGCCTGACAAAGTAAATTTTTTCTTCAAAAAATCGTAAAAAATCGAAAAAATTCAAAATTAATCGTCAATATTTCAGAAACTATAAGAACTAGAGAAAAATGTTATAGGAGCCGTGAAAAGGAAATTTAATTTTCTTTCGTTTGGTGTGACCCTAAGGAAGATAACTCACTGTGTTAAAGAGATATACAGGATTAAGTGGACTCATTGGCCAAATAACGGTAAATTGCCGATATTTCAAAAACCTTCCCATAGAATTAAAAATGAACCCGATTTTCGGAATCAGCGACCGATTTTACATATAGAAAGGATGGTCGCGTTCAGAGTATTTTTTGGCTGTAGAGCAGTGTAATATTAAAGACTTCAAGGCTTCATTCATGGCAAATAAGATTCCTTATATCTCTTTTATGGAAACCCTCTAGGAATGGCAGCTACTTTTATTTTGGTCCTTTTTGGCTACAAAATGTTTTTTAAATTGATTATATCTTTTGGTGTGGATGTCACACGGTTAAAAAATTTGATTCATTCAAGACGTCATTAAATACACAAAAACAGGCCCGTACGCAGGAATTGTCTTCTGGGCGGTTTTGAACTCTTGGATGCTCAGAGAATATTATGATTTTTGATAACGAATTCTTTTCAAATGGTGTATGTAAAATTGACACTAAAAACAACATTGATTGTAAAAACCATTCGTTATCGACAAATCTTGCTTTATGAATGGAATTTATAGCATATCTGATGGACGAGTAGAAATCCAGATATCAGCTAAAATTTAATTTTTTTATAATTGAATTCATAGTAATATTAGTTTTTTCACTATTTCACGCTTCACTACATAGCACAGAATACTATCGCGTGTGTCTACAGTACTAAACTTTACTATTTTTAAAAAATGGTATGACATTTAAGTAATGGAAAATACTGTGGTAACTGTAATCAGTGAAATTTGTTTTTTCCAAAAGTTTATTTTATAACCTTAAAGAAAACGATTTTCTTCGAACAGCGCAATGAGTCTGCAGACTTTTTGTTTCATTTCAAAGAAAAATGCCCCTTCTTTCAAACACATAAAATAATAAAAAAACAAGTAAGGAAGCCTAAGTTCGAGTGGAATCGAACATTAGATACTCAGCTGTATGCTTTCATTGCTTGTTTGCGTTTGATGGAAACACGGATTATTTTATATAAAGCGAGTGCCACATAAAGTGGGCGTAGCCACGCCCATTTTCAACATTTTTATCAGTCATCCAACTAAGCATATGAATATTATTCCTTGTGCAAAATTTCGTTCCTTTTAGACTTCTAGTTACAATGATGTCACGTTACAAATTCCCAAAGGGTGTTCCAGAAATATCTTTGTAAAAAGTAGGCGTGGTCATAAACCGATTTCAATACATTTTTGCGTGTCTATTAACACAAGTCATAAAAGTGTATAAACCAAGTTTCGTTATAATATCTCAATTATTTGTCGAGTTATAGGCTCAGAAATCTCGTATAGTCCTGTTTCTAAAAAGAGGCGGTGCCACGCCCATTTTCCAAAATTTTTGTGTTTTTCGTTTTATGTCCGCAGTTGGACTCATGCGACAAAATATCAATAATATATCTTTATATTTGACAGAGATATCGCTTAAAATGTTTTTATTAGGCCACTTTATAATATAATAATAATAATATAATACAATGGCGCTATTATAACTCTGACGAGTTTTATGGCCGAGCTTCTCTCCCAATACGAGGTGTGCTCCTTTTTTGTTTTTCCTACTAATTGGGTGGACCTACAGTTTTATGCCGGCTCCGAACGGCGAATGCATTTTTTGTGAGAAGCTTTTTCATGGCAGAAATACTCTCGGAGAGTATGCCGCCCACTGCCGAGAGGTGACCGCTGCTCTTAAAAAATCCAATAATCGGATCTTTACTAATTAGAAAAATTTTTTGGTGTTTGGCTCGGACCGTGGTTTGAACCCGAGACCTCTGGCATAGCAGGCGAGCACTCTACCCACTGCACCACAGCGGCCACTTTACTTTAAATATACATATATAAAAGTGGGCGTGGCCTTCAACCGATTTTAACTATTTTCCGTCCAAACGTTTGCCTAAGTAAGTATATCACGCGTATCAAATTTGATCGATATATCTTCAATGGTTTCTGAGTTATGACATATAAAACTTTCAAGGTTTGACCCTTAATAAGTGGGCGTGGCACCGCCCATTTTCCAAAATTTCATCAAATTTCTTCCTAGGGGCCTGAGCTCAACACGTGGGTAAAATTTCATCACTCTAGCTATATTAGTGACTGAGATACCAAATTTCCGATTTTTTCTATATAGGGGAGGTGGGCGTGGTCATGGTCCGATTTCGCCCATTTTCAATACCAACCGTCCCAGTCTCGGTACCAACTTGCATTTCAAATTTCATCAAAATATCTCAATTTTTGCGCGAGTTAGAGTGTTTACAGACGGACGGACGGACGGACATGGCTCAATCAATTTCTCTTTTCACCCTGATCATTTTGATATATATAAGTCTATATCTATCTCGATTATTTCATTCTGTTACAATCCACCGTTATGTGATTAAAACTATAATACTTACTCTGTATACTACACCTTTTTCAGTTTAAATTCAGAAAGTTCCAATTGATATTCAGAATTTCCAATTGATATTCAGAAAATTACAATTGAAATTCAGAATTTCCATTTGAAATTCAGAAATTTGCATTTGAAATTCAGAAAATTACAATTGAAATTCAGAAAATTACATTTGATATTCAGAAAATTCCATTTGAAATTCAGAAAAATACATTTGAAGTTCAGAAACCTTCCTCACAGCACAAAACAGTTTTCTGAATTTCAATTGTAATTTTCTGAACTCCAAATGTAACTTTCTGAATTTCAAATGGAATTTTCTGAATTTCAAATGTAATTTTCTGAATTTCAATTGTAATTTTCGGAATTTCAAATGCAATTTTCTGAATTTCATATGGAAATTCTGAATTTCAATTGTAACTTTCTGAATTTCAAATGGAAATTCTGAATTTCAATTGTACTTTTCTGAATATCAATTGGAACTTTCTGAATTTAAACTGAAAAAGGTGTAGTACAGCTGAGTATAAAAACATACTTTTACATACGTGAATTTTATATGAGCTATAGGCCAGTTTATAATTAAGAAAAATTGAAAAAATTTTTTGGTAGATGTTATGGATCCATTTCGGAGACCACCACATCCCCCTAAGTTCGATTCTCGGTTGAGGCCGCTGGAAGAAGTCTGATGAAAAACAAAAAAAAAAATTTTAAATTTTTCTTAATTATAAACTGGCCAATAGCTCATATAAAATTCACATAAAATAATTATTAGAATTAAAACGGCCATGTAAAGACAAACGCAAATACTTTTACATACTTTTTTATCCCTTTTTAAACTTAGGAATTTTTAAAATTTTCTGCAACAAATTTGCGGGTATAGCAAATAGGCGATTTCCGCCAGGAAACTCAATATTTCTTAAAAAGCTCTATAAGGTGGTTTCCTTACACATTTTCTAATTAGAAAAATTTTATCTTAAGATAAAGTATGATAAATTGTATTTTTAGCAATTTTTTTTAAAGACTCCAGCTAAAGGCATTTTCATAAAAAATATATATATATAAAACACACAACTTTAAGAGATTTTGTGAGAACCTTATTAGTTAGAAACAAAAACTAAGTCCAGCTCCTTAATCTAGGATAAATTACCTTTCCAACGATACCAAACACGTGAGCATACGTGACAAATTTTATTTTGTTTTTTTGCCCGCTCATACAGCATTTTGCGGGTATGCGCAATTTTAGTGTAGCGAAAGCTGGACAGGCGCGAAGAAAATGTTCTGTGCCATCGTCGCCCTCCTCCAAACAAGATAGACAAGGATTGTGTCCTGTTATCGACACCACAATAGCCCGAAGCTCCCTCTTTCTTCGCTTGAGTATGAAGTTTGCTACCTCCCTCTTGGTTTTTTTTTCTTTCAGAAAGCACTTTTTAATCTTACAGCAATATGTACAGTTCCAGCGTCTCCCGTTAATTTCCCAGTGCCGAATATACTTCGTCCTCTGATTGGCTGCGATCCAGTTGGCTGTTCTTCTGATCCGCAATTTGCCAATTCATTGGCCAGTTTGTTAACTTGAACACCACAGTATCCGGGTACCCACATAAGTTGAAGTTTATTCCATTTTGCTGCGGAGCCAAGCTTCATTTTTCATTTTCAAATTTGAATTGACTTTATTTCGCATTGCTATGGGAAATAGTGTCAATTGGTGTTATTTCTATTGAACTTAGTAACTGTCACCTCTGTAAAAATGCTAAGCATAATAATTGCAGTGAGGGATTGTGGCGACCGTAATGCCGGCTAGCCTGCTGGTAAAGTGTATCATGTTTTCAACAGTTGTTAATTTGTAAGGCTTATTACTCAGCATGAACATGCTTGCACGCCCAAAATGTTAAAATACAAGCATTGACAGCAGCTCGAACAATGCAAAGCAAATCATAATTAATGAATGAATAAAATATTAAACGGAATTGATACATATTTATGTACATACATAAGCTTAAGCACATACATAAATATCCATATACGTATATTTTATTATATAAATACATATGTATTCACAAACCTACATCTGTTTCAACATTTTTTCTTGTATTTTTTCACTTTTTTTTTTTGTTGACACATTTAAATGCAAATAAATTTAAACGCGTAATTGCGCCACTCTCCATTTAACGCATAAATAAAGTGCAAATGTCAATGTCTCGTGCCACCAATGCACGTATATGTGTAGCATAGCGTGGTAGAGTTGCCACCGCTTCTGCCACGCAGCCGCTGACACGCGCGTCTAGCCCTTTGTACTTGCACTCGCCCTCGCTCTTTAACAGCAATCACATTGCACACATTTGCGCGGCGATAAGTTTTATGAGCTCTTTGTGACACCTGCCAGATATTCGGCCAACAGCCAACAGTCAACACAGCTTGAATATGCAACGGCATGTGGCATGGAACAACAAGTGGAACAAAAACTGCAGACTGGCAGCGTACACACACATACATACACATGTATATTTAAATACTTGCATTTGTCGCTATAAATAAATATGCGTTTCACCAACAACAACAACACAATGATCACCTGTTGCTCCGCAATAAATATAACACATTGGCATAAATATGGATGTTATCGCAAGTAAGCTCGTAGTTACAAATGTAAGCACATATCGAGACACGAGTATATAAATACACATGTGGCCACCGCAAAGTTGATGCAGTGCCAACTAAGTAAGTAGTTTGGTGCTAAGTGGCTTACTAAAACTGGCTAATTTATTCATTTCATTCAAAGTATCAACTACTTTTTATACCAGAAGAGAAAATGATACACCCGAAATATATGCGGATAAGCCAAGCTATGTATGTGCTATGGCTCATGTGCATTTAGCATTACTTCACATGCAATCTTCCAAGCTCTTTAGCGAGTCTTGAACTTTTTATAGGCTCCATCTCACCCAAGTCACCAAGGTCGGAAAATTCGATTGACCCCAGAAAGTTGAGCCTCTTAAACCACAGTGAGGGACATTCACACAGCAAATACTTTATAGTTCAGGCTCCTCCTCACCTTTGCAGCTCCTACAGAAGTCATGAATAGGAACTCGCAGTCTCTCAGCATGTCTGCCAATAGTAATGTGATCGGTCATAGGTAATTCCTGCTTAGAATAAGTAGCCCTTTAGTGCGTCTCGCATCCCAGTCTGGCCGTACGAGTTTTAAATGATTGCAGGTGCTAAGGCATTTCCATCTAGCGCCCATTTCTGCAAGGAAAAATCCCTTAAGATTGAGCTTGCATGCGGCGAGCGGCATTCTTAAACCCTTCCAAGATAACGAAAGCAGAGACGATATAGGCCCTCTTGTAAGTTCGTCTGCCATCTCATTTCTTGATATATTTCAGTGTCCAGGCAACCATACCATACCAGGCAACCATACCAGAAGACTACGCATCCATCTCATCTCCTCAAGAGATTTGCGGCAACCCTCAACTGTCCTGGATTTACAGATAACATACACAATTGCCTTCGGCGTAGCCTGACTGTCAGAATATATAAAAAAAAATGTGCCGTGCATGAGGGCGGCTTTACGAAGGTGGTCCAGGGTTCTTTTAATAGCAACAACCTCCGTCTGCAATACGCTACAATGATCCGCAAGATTATAGTAGAGTTTCGTTACCAGCTGGGCTACGAAAACCCCATCATCCACCTTACCATTAAATTTGGTTACATCGGTATAGATATTAAGGGCACTCGGCGGATCCGGCAGCACATTGGACCAGAAATCTCTATCCGGATTAATGACATCGAAGTTCCTCCCGAACATGGCGTTCGGTGCACAGTAGGCTCGCCCTATATGGAAACAAAAAGTCCACCATACGCCCTCCCATATGATTTCTCTTCCGAAAACATTTCTGGAAAAAATTTATTTTTTTTGATGACGATAGATGTCGCTAAAATTCATTTTTTTCATATCTTCGGTATTTATTGCCTGACACCCAAGCTTGATACACCAATCTTTTTGGCTTGAGAAGAGGGTTTCTACTTTATAATTGTATTAACCCTTTGTGTGCCATTCGGGTCACTTCCACCCAGTACTTAGCTTATCCCACCTTAATGTAACTTTTTTTTTCCTGCATGTTAAACGTCGTCAAAAAGCATAAATCTTTTGCAAAAGACATATTTCGATCGCCTCACTAGAACCGGAAATAAAATACATTTAACATTCCGAGGAATATACATAAGTGTTTCGCTTCGTGTGGTCTTTTAGGTTCATTTTACAAAGATTTTTTCTGAAGAGACTCCTGCTGAAATTTTATGGCGAATAATTTTCTAGAACAAGCTAAAATGTGGGTTAAAACATTTCATTTATTCATTATATTCATCTAGACGAGACATACTATTTCTCATCTCCTTCTGCAAACATACATACTATTTGCACAAAGAGTTTGCTTCTTCTATTTTGATTTCAAAATTAGGTCTCTGCTGCTCTATCTACCCTGTAGGGAAAATCTCTAGTTCCGAACTAGATCGCCTCTAGTGCATTTTTCGCCACTACTAGTGCGAGCTAAATCTCTTTTGCATGTTATCAACTGGCGAATTTAACACCGCGATGTCCTAGGCGGTGTCAATTGTCACTCTCTGCACTACATTTTCGATAGTTCCGAACTAGTACTAAATTCTACAGTTTTCACTAGTTCGTTTATTGGCACAATTTCGATAGTTCTGAACTAGCTACAAGTACCTACAAATTCTACAGTTTTACATCTGCCGCTTAAGTGTAGCCTTTGACACACTTCATGCAAGTGGCGCGATGGCCGACTGGCTAACGCATGTGCCTTCCAATCTGAGGGGCGCGGATTCGAATCCTGTCGGTGTCAAGGTGGATCATAATTTTTTTTTTTAACTAATATTTTTTATTTATTTATTTTTTAAAATTTACAACAATATTTAAAAAGTAATAAAATAAAAAAAAATTAAAAATAAGCCTGAGGGATCGGAAAAGCATAATTGGGGGAACATTTCATACAAGATGCAAATAGAAAACTCTTTATATAAAATGCTAAAAGCCGACGGCAATTGAACGAACGAAAAATTTTCATAGAATTTTTTTCACTTCGAAATTGCATACAAATCAAAGTGTGTCTTATAATGGTCACTCAATTCACTCCTTCTGAACTGGTGAGGGTCTAACTACAATTGATCTAGTTTCCTTTTGACACCTTTACACTAGTTCGGAACTAGAAATTTTGCTCACTAGTTATTGAGTTCCCTGCAGGGTAAATACATACATACATATGTACGTAAATACTTCGAATTCAGTCTCTGACTATGTAAGTGACCGTCTAGTTTTATTCAACTGTGATGACAAGCAGACTCAGTGGAAATAGTATTTTCTTTTTTATTTTATGCCAGACAAGTGTAGTGCTTTAGCAGTCGGATTTTAAATATTGCGCTTTGTTTTATTTTGCATACACTTTTTTATTTTTATTTTTTTTCAATTATTATTATTTTTTTTCCAAATGCTAATGCTTTAATATTTCTCTTAATGCTGGCGATGCCTTTAAGCCTTTATTTTTATTTTGTTCTATTTTTTATTATTTTTTGTTAGTTTAGCTGAGCTAGCCGTTCTTTATATAAATTGAGGTTTTATACAACATATACATATACACATACATACTTCACTCTTTCATTCATGCATCTATCCAGCCATTCATTCATTCATTCATTCACTCACTTATTCATAAGTTTGGTCTGCATGTCTGCTGCTGCATTTAGTCGCATTTAGTGTTTTTTTTTTTTTCATTTGCTGAACACTCAACTATTGTGGATGAGTGGCTATTAAGGGCTATGGGTGAGGCAACACTCAGTCCAACTATTTACATACTTACATACATATTCAACAAAGCTTTTTCTATAGAAAAGAAGAAAGATGCTGATAGTTACCCAGAAAGCAAAAAATAACTAATTCTTTAGAAAAAAATACAATATTTTTTACTTTGGTCACTACTTAAGTATTTTAAAATTTTAAAATGTTTCGCTATTTGCATTACATAGTTTATTAATTATATTTAAAACGCAAATATTCTTTTAACGTAACTGCTGTGCACACAACAAAAAGAAATTCATTGGCAATGTAATAAGGTTCCCACAGTTCCACACACACTATATCGGCCTAATAATCCTTAATTTGATTCCATCGCTTTTTTGCCTTTAAAAATTATGTCAAAAATGCATTTTTTTATATTCATATATCATCTCTTTTGTTTATTTGTATTCTGCTTGTATACGTGCTTTCTCGCGCCTATGCATTTATGCCATTTGAAACCCAGTTATTTGTACACAAGTATCTACCTACATATCAGCGGCGGACGCTACCTACAAGCCGAAAAGCCCAGCGTAATTTCTCTAGCCCACCAACAACATTCAAGTATTTTTTGTTTGTACAGCCAATCACAGCACAACCTGAGTTAGTGAACATGCTTTAACAGTTCCACACATGGCCTTTTATGAGGCTTTCCAAACAGAATAACAAATTTTTTTTCTCACCTTCTATATTTTTTTTCTCAGTGTATTATCCATTGTATATCAACACTATATTATCCTTCAGCCTCTTCATTTTCCCGATGTATTACAATACATTCAGTTTCATACGATATGAATATAAGCAAGCGAAATATGCAAAACGAATTTAATCAAAGTCTATCACAGCACGCCATCAGACTTTCAGCTAATAAAGCAAAGAAAATTACATAAATGGCTAATGGCTATGCTTCGTGCATAGGCTTACACAGCCAATTTATGCTAGGGCCGCCAATGGTATGTATGTATGTATATGAAGCAATTTTTTTCATCTTCCTTAAACTAAAAGCTTACATTTATGTTTCATGTGTTTTTACAATTTTTCATATTTATGTATACACACACATATGTACATGTTCACTCGTTTCCTTTTTTATATGTATGTAAATGCTATGCAGTCAATTAATGCATACAAACATCAACAAATAAATACATACATACAGACGTCTGGGCAAATTTCTGCTGACCCAAATTTTTGTTGCTGAAATTTCACACAAATATTTGTATTTTTTTGCTTTTGTGCGATATTTATTTAATTTTTTTCCCTCGCTCTTTCTCATTAAATTAAGTGTCAGTATTGGCGTTTTTAATTTTTTTTATTAGACTAAAGCACTAATGAATGAAGTTGTGCGAAGTAGGACGTGCAATAAAATATTATTTAACTATGTATGTCTGTATTTGTATGAAATTAATTCCCAGCAGAATTTGCGGTAAGGAGGTGCATATTCAGTAGAATATTCATTATGAAAAATACCCTGAAACTAAGTTCAAAATTCATTGCTGAAAAAATAACTGAACACGCAGTGAAGACATCAGGTGTACTGAAATACATGCTATGGAAGTTCTCCCTGCGTATTCAGGCCTTTTTTCCTACAGAAACTCTCCCTTCTCGTTCAGCAGTTTTTAGGTAGTTGATTTTCGACGCCACCTTTATATAAAAACGAAAGGGAAATTTCAGATTTTAGAACTACATCTCTACTGAATATTCAGTAGGAAATATGTGCTGTTTTCCAGCTGATAAATACTGCAGGGTTGTTTTAAATACATATGCATGTATGTATGTATATGTTTGAACCCAGCAGTATTTATCAGCTGGAAAACAGCACATATTTCCTACTGAATATTCAGTAGAAATGTAGTTCTAAAATCTGAACTTTCTCTTTCGTTTTTATATAAAGGTGGCGTTGAAAATCAACTACCTGAAAACTGCAGAACGAGAAGGGAGAGTTTCTGTATGAAAAAAGGCCTGAATACGCAGGGAGAACTTCCATAGCATATATTTCAATACACCTGGTGGCTTCACTTCGTGTTCAGTTATTTTTTCAGCTATGAATTTTGAACTCAGTTTCAGGTTATTTATCATACTGAATATTCTACTGAATATGCACCTCCTTACCGCAAATACTGCTGGGAATGCCTAAAAATTATACGATATTTTTTTACATATTTCCTGTTTTCTTTAATGAATAAATTCTTGGTAAGCATTTTATTAGCAAAGCTATGGCACATGAAAGTCTTAAATGTTTACCAAAATGAAAATAAATACTGTAATTTGATATTTATAAACTTTTAATGTACGGGCTGTTTGATAAGTCCGTGACATTTTGAATAAGAAATAATTTTTTTCGGCAAAACTGCATTTTATTTTTCAACATAATCTCATTCTAGCTCGATACACTTAGTCTAGCGTTTTTCCAATTTTTTTATTCCTGACAAAAAAAATTGCATATTCCAAGGCTCTCTCAATGGACACTTCTTTCTGTGATGACCTCTTCACTTGACTCGAAGCTCTTATCAACCAGCCATTTCTTCAGGTTTGGGAACAACAAATAACCGGAGAGAACCAAATCTGGCGAACGTGGTGGGTGAGGTAGCAATTCGTAACCCAATTTATGTACTTTTGCAATGATGACTACACACGTGTGCGGACGTGCATTAGATAGGATCGACAAAAAAAGTTGTAAAAGTCCGTCCCTAAATTTGAAGCTTATGTTGAGAGGGTTAAGGGACACAAAAAAAAATTTTTTTTTGATCCCGCGAAATACCGCCGAAATCGTTTTTTTTATTGTAACTTTTTAATTTTTATTCGATTTTTAAAATTGATACGTCATTATTTTCGTATTTTGCAGCTCTACACTTCCTTCTAATGATCTAATGATATACATTAATTAGATATGTATCTAGAAATCAATTTGGCTCCTTTGTATGCTTTTTTTAATTTTCCTTGTGTTTAAAATTAAAAAAAAAAAACAAAAATTTTTTTTTGTTGCTAGTTAACAAATTAACAAATGAACTAAATGACTAAAGTTCCCCACTCATCAGTCGTTTTGATTAAAACTTTTAATAGAACAAAAACTAACTTGAATGAGTCTGGTAAATTTTCCTTATTACAAAAAGTTGTTAAAATTAGGGATTCACATCGTTATATTTCCCCTAAAATACAATTTTGAATACAATCAAATGGGAAAAAACAGCAAAAATCAATAAAAAGTTAATGAATAAAAAATTGCCAACACAAACATAGAGGCGGACATCGACAGGCAAAGGGATAGAAGCTTTACACATGTTTATACACGCATACATACATACATATGTACATACATATGTATGTAATATGAAATATACCGAATGGGCGTCTATTGGAAAATGCTCGGAAATTGTGACTTAATATAGTACATATATGCAGTATAATGTACACATGCAATTGCATACATACATCCCTGCAAAAATTCCGAGTACTCCCTTCGGTAGTCCATGGAGTGCTCGCTATGGACCAACCGATTACTCCATAACTTGCCACATTTCATACAAAAAATATGGTCCATTTAACATTGCATATCATGCATATACTCCAGTCCCGCATAACAATAAAATTAACCCATGGAGTACCTACATTGGATTAATTGATGGAGTACCTAACAGTTAGCCGAACATAACAACAAAAACCACAATGGAGCATATAATCCAATGAGCTTTTGCAGGGATAAGCGCACATATCTGCATACATATGCCCCGCAGTAAAAATCCGAAATTAATCCTTTAAGGATCTCTGATGAAATTCACCTATGACTGAGGAGGCATCAGTGAATACTTTCATATAAAGACTGCTGAATTTTTCATATATTTAAATGGTTTGCTTTCCTCAGAAAAAACAAAAAAAAAATAAAAATGTACCGACTTATGACGACAGTGATGAATATTCAACAAAGAATCATCATTGATACTTCAGTAGTGAAACAAATTTACTGCAGGGTGTATGTATATCAATACAAACGCAGTCATGCTTTGGAATATGGGCGAAAACTTTCGACGCAGTTGAATAACCTCAATGACGACGCTCCTTAATTGCAGACGGGCACTTAGCCCAGCGGTAGAGCGCATCAAGCAATACGCCTACCAAACGTAACACAGCCACACTTATACGCATCCTCAAACTACACATGCCTACATGTGTAAATACCAATACATGGAAAATTTTATTCATTTTAAATGAATGCAATTTGAGGTAGGAGAAGGTGGTATAACTACATGGTACATACATGCCAGTGTATGTACATATGTAAGTCAGAGTCAGTCAGTCGCTTAACCAAACGAATGACACCCCCATTTTATAGGAAAGCCCTTAAATAGCACTTACTGCTACTGAGTACATATACGCATATCTGCGCATGGGTATATTAGGTTGGTCCTTGAAATCAAATTAGCCTAATTTTATTTTATTCTTTAGATAAGTCATCTCGACATAGGCTATATTTTTCTCGTAAGATGGCGCTGGAATCGCTATATTTGCAAAATCCCTATTTATGATCCGATTCTGTTCGTTTTTGGCACGTATTTTTGTTATGTAATGAAGAACTTGATTACAAAAAATGAACCTTCTAGAGAATTTAGATCATATATAATTCCGGTATCTCAAACCCTTTCCGAGATCTAGGCCAATGTGAGCCCACATGGCCCGAAATATTTTTGAGAAATATTGATATCAAATTAAAGGAGCCGCTAAGGGATTGCATATACAATTTTTTTTTTGTTGTTTGCTTTTCCGACAGGGTAGGATTGCGATGTATTATGGAACCAATTTCCCTTGTCAAGTTTTATTTGGTTATAAGCCGTATACACTTCATGTTATGTGAACATCTCAATCGGTTCCAGAGATACCCGAACCGATTTAAATGATATAGACCGATTTATGGATCCGGATGGCAACGGAATGTTGTTGATAGGGAACGGTATAGGAGGAGAGAGACAGATTAGTATAGGAAGGTGAAGAGATAGAAAGATCTCCTTCAGATTGATAGGCAGTGGGATATTGTGATTTGTCGCCATACATTTGGAAACCACCCTAATGTATATACATACATGTTTTCATATAAATTCATTTGTATTCACTTAGAGCGGTGCACACACGGCTTATTAGTTTCAGCCACTCAGTCGTTTTGCTCTCGTTTCTCATGTGCGTGCGTAAACACCTTTATTTCTGGGTTCGATGTGCTCTTTATACGTACGAAAATGTCTATAGTAAATATGCTTGTGTGTATGGTGCTTTGTATTGTTGTTGTTATTGTTGGTAAGTGCGTATCCACTTCCTTGTTTTTTGTGCAAAAGTACTACATGTAGGTACTCTGAAAAAAAAACGTTGTAAATACAAAGACTTTTGCAGTTAAATGAACAACTTTCCGCAGTTGAAATGTGCCCAACAACGCTCTGTTGTTGTTTCAAAGAAGCGAGCGTTTTTGATTCAAATACTTTTCGTATTTAAGTTAACAATGAAAACTGTTGAGTGAAATACTTTTACATTTAATTTAACAGTTTTTGCTTTTGAATTAACAGCAAAAAATTTTAGTCCAAAAGCGAGCACTGTTGATTCAAATACTTTTCGTATTTAAGCTAACAACTTTCGCTTTTGAATTAACCGCAAAAGTTTTTGGTCGAAAAACGGGCACCATTGAAGCAAATACTTACGCATTTAAGTTAACCTCAAGACAATTGTAAAAATAGTATTTTTTTTAATATAATAGATATTATTTTATTTTTTTATACATATAATATATGTATGCAGGTATGTTTACATATCGAGCCCTAACCGCCATAAAGTGTATCCAACAAAATTATCGATTTTAGCGTTTTCAAAGAAATCAATAACTTATTATAGTACGCAACAACTCCCACAATTTCATAGACTTAGGGCCGGTTTCATCACCTCCGGTTAAGCACTTAACCAGAGATTTTTGCCCGGTGAAGCAATTTATTTGACAGCTCGCCATACAATTTACGTCAAACCGGCGATTAAATTAACCGCAGCTTGTGAAACCGGCCATAAATAAATTTCAAGGCTGATTACCAACTGTATTAAAAGAAAATAAAAAAAAACATCCTGTAAAATTGAATTTTAGTTGGATACACTTTTTGGCGGTTAGGGCTCGATATGTAGTAAGATTAATACTAAGGCCCGCCGTCACCAAACGAACTTTAGTCATTCATCTATTCACTATTTCTAAACGCATCAGTACATCTGCAGACAACTCTCACGACATCAAAAAAAGCTGAGTTTATCAATAGATATTAGTTTTTGTTTAATTAATTTTTTTATTTATGTATGTATGTATGTATATTGCTTTATTTTATTTTAAAATTGAAACGAATTGAACGAATTTGAAAAATTTTGTTTATTTTTTTATTTTTTCTTTCAAATTCTTCTTTCTTTTTACTTAAAAAATGTTTCACAGCAGGCAAATTTTTGAATCAACAACGCACGTCTTTGAATCATACCTGTTAAGTTACGATTACTAATCGTAATCATTAGTAATCGGATTACTTTGTATTTGATAGTAAAATAATTGATTACATTACGAGTATCTTGGTCCCAACTAGATTATGTAATGATTACGATTACAAATAATCAAAAAATAATCATGATTACTCTAGATTACTGAAAAGAATCAAAAAGAATCAAAAATAATCAAAATAAAGAATTGATTCTTTCAGCGATTCTTTTTGATTATTTTTGATTCTTTTTGATTCTTTTTGATTCTTTTCAATCCAAAACCCCAAACAAACTTTCTCTTTTTGCTTTTTTTAATTTTTAATAAATTTTTTATTCAATTTTGTATAACAAATAAAGATATTCAAGACATAACACATAAGATGAATTTCATATCAAAGGCTGAAAAAAACGAACATTTTGAACCCGACCCCCTCAGAATTTGATGAAATTTTGCATAGAGGTACATCTTACCTACTCAAACACAACCTCAATTGATCAGTTTGTGACATGTTATCTTCAAATGGAGCGTTTTTACACACAAAACACAATTAATAACAACTGACTGACACATGAAGTATGAAGTATAGATTATATGATTTGCTCTTGCTTGAGTTGTTAACGAAAGATTGGCAACAAGTTAACAACCGTTCTGGAATTCTAACACTACTCGCTTTAGCATTGTTGTTTTTCATACATTAGTAAAAGTTGTTTGGGGGTTTGGATTGAAAAGAATCAAAAAGAATCAAAAAGAATCGTCGAAAAGAATCAATTCTTTATTTTGATTATTTTTGATTCTTTTTGATTCTTTTCAGTAATCTAAAGTAATCCTGATTATTTTTTGATTATTTGTAATCGTAATCATTACGTAATCCCAATATTTCATGCGTACAATTAAATAATCATTACGATTCTTTTTAGAAAATAATCTAACCGATTACTAATCGTAATCATAATTTAACAGCTATGCTTTGAATTAACTACGGAAATTTGTTGAATCAAAAACTTTGCCGTTAAAACAAATACTTTTGCTGTTGAATCAAATACGGAGATTCAACAGCGGAAAGTTGTTGATTTAACTACGGGTATTTTTTCCAGAGTAGGTACATATTTATGTATGTATGTATGTAGTTGGTGGCACTGATTATGGCACCAATTCCTTTTTTCTTTTAAAACAGAAAAGTTTTACATTTTATTTTTATACCCAGCGTTGTTTTTTTTACAAAACTTTATACGTACATGCAAACAAATACTGACACAATTTGGCGTAAATAACTCACAACTGGCTATTCAATATTCGTTTCCAAACGAGCGCAGACTTTTTTTGTGCCTTATTTCTTACTGCTGCATTTGTGTCACTTACGCTGCAATTGTGTTGACTTTATTTTTACTGTTACTGCTGAGTAATTAATGTGTGCGTAGAAATCTCGGTGTGTGTGTGTGTATGTATATAGTATATTTTTAAGTGCAGATTACTTACGCACTCATTGTGCTGTAATCATACGTACTAACCTGTGCAATAAGAACGCACTCGCAGACTTTACAAAAAAAAACAAGTAAGGAAGCCTAAGTTCGAGTGGAATCGAACATTAGATACTCAGCTGTATGCTTTCATTGTTTGTTTGCGTTTGATGAAAAAACGATGTATTTTATATAAAGCGAGTGCTGCATAAAGTGGGCGTAGCCACGCCCATTCTCAATATTTTTATCAGTTATCCAACTAAGCATATGAATATTATTCTTTGTGCAAAATTTCATTCCTTTATGACTTCTAATTACAAAGATGTCACGTTACAAATTCCCAAAGGGTGTTCCAGAAATATCTTTGTTAAAAAGTAGGCGTGGTCATAAACCGATTTGAATAAATTTTTGTGTGTCTATTAACACAAGTTATAAAAGTATATAAACCAAGTTTCGTTATAATATCTCAATTATTTGTCGAGTTATAGGCTAAGAAATCTCGTATATTCCTTTGTCTAAAAAGAGGCAGTGCCACGCCCATTTTCCGAAATTTTTCTATTTTTTGTTTCCGATCTATTGTGGAACTCATGCCACAAAATTTCTATGAATTATCTCTATATTTGACAAAGATATCGCTTAAAATATTTTTATTAGGCCCCTTTATAGTTCCCATATATAAAAGTAGGCGTGGTCGCCAACCGATTTCGCTAAAATTTTGAACATGTATTACCACAACTAATAAAAGGGTACACTGCAAGTTTCGTCATTATATTTAAATTATTTGTCGAGTTATGGGCTCAGAAATCTCGTATATTCCTGCTTCTAAAAAGAGGCGGTGCCACGCCCATTTTCCAAAATTTTTGTGCTTTTCGTTTTATATCCGCAGTTGGACTTCTGCCATAAAATTTCAATGATATACCTTTATATTTGACAGAGATATCGCTTAAAATGTTTTTATTAGGCCACTTTATAATACCCATTTATAAAAGTGGGCGTGGTCGTTAACCGATTTTGGCAATTTTTCGTCCAAACATTTGCCTAAGTAAGTATATCACGCCTACAAAATTTCATCGATATATCTTCAACGGTTTCTGAGTTATGACATATAAAACTTTCAATGTTTGGCCCTTAATAAGTGGGCGTGGCACCGCCCGTTTTTCAAAATCTCACCAAATTTCTTCATAAGGGCCTGAGCTCCACATGTGGGTGAAATTTTATCACTCTAGCTCTATTAGTGACTGAGATACAAAATTTCCGATTTTTACTATATAGGGGAAGTGGGCGTGGTCATGGTCCGATTTCGCCCATTTTCAATACCATCTGTTCCAGTCTTGATACCAACTTGCATTCCAAATTTCATCAAAATATTTCAATCTTTGCTCGAGTTATCGTGCGTACAGACAGACAGACGGACAGACGGACAGACGGACGGACATGGCTCAATCGATTTCTTTTTTCACCCTGATCAATTTGATATATATAAGTCAATATCTATCTCGATTATTTTATGGTGTTACAATCCACCGTTGTGTGATTAAAACTATAATACTCTGTGTACTAGTACAGCTGAGTATAAAAAAGGCTCGCAGACGCATGAACAACAACACAAATTGTCGCCGCATTACTTGAATGTTGCGTATACGCACTGTTGGCTGTGAAAGCATTAAAAATGCAAAGCAAATGAAATGGGGTGAAATAAAGAAAGTAAGTAGATTGTATGCACATAGTTTTGGTATGAATGAAAGAAAACAGTGAAAACATGGAGATAGAGTTTTTTTTTGATATTTTGTTAAGAAAGCTTTGGGCAAATGTCTGTATATAAAACTGCCTCGCACGTAGTTAAGTAATTTGCAGATTAGCTAAGCATGAAGCCTTATTATGTAGCTTTAATTAATATAGAATAAAGTTAAAATTGTACCAGGCAATGTTTGCTTGTACTACAAAAATTTTAAGCAACTTTAAAAGTGGAGTTCGAAGTGATAATTACTTCAAAGACAACCACGTCTTTATCATTACATTTCTTTCCGAGAAGAACAGGCTACAAATCGTCGCACCATACGAAAACTAGCATATTTAAAATTTCTGGCGAAAGCTATCAATAAAAAAATTCTGTACGAAAAGCATGGCTGCAAAATAACGTTATTTTAACAATAAACAAAAAAAATTTTTCTTGAAAGAGTTTTTAGTGCTTAGCACGAAATTTTTATTTTAATTCAATTTTTAATTGTTGGAGTAAGTGGAAAAAAATTCAACAACTATTTACAGCGAAGGTTGAGTGTATAGCTATTTCACGAAAAACCATTTTCGATCATCAGCACTCTTTTCGGAAGTGGATGCACCGGGGATTGAACCCGAGTCCATTCCAACTTCAGCCGCAATGACCCAACGGATAAACACACTCGGCCATTGAGACTCTGTGCAAGCTGTTGGATTTTCCCCACTTTTGCCTTTTTCATTTTCAACATTAACGTTAGTGTGTATATGCTTTTGCATATATTCTCCACAAACGTGCTGAATTTTTTGTTGTAGGCAGTTCGCAATGAACATTGTTGTTGGTATTTTATTCGCGCAATGCCTCTGCACGGGTATATTCTATGCATGTTATACCCGTAAATGGGCTTTTATCTACTGCGCTGCCAATGTGCTGCTACTGCAGATGTGTAGGTATTGGTATAACATGCATAGAATATACCCGTGCAGAGGCATTGCGCGACTTGGATGTATTTACTTGATCGCCTATAACTTTTCTATTTTACCATGGATTTTCTTCGTTGATAGCTTATCTTTTTCCCAATAAGATGGAGCTTCACGTAAAGGAGTAAAACCGAAGGTGAAGACATTGGTTTAAAAGATATTGCCTGACAAAATCAATTTTTTCTTCAAAAAATCGTAAAAAATCGAAAAAATTCAAATTGAATCGTCAATATTTCAGAAACTATAAGAGTTACAGAAAAATATTGTAGCAGGGATGAAAAGGAAATTTAATTTTCTTTCGTTGAGTGTCACTCCAAGGAAGATAGCTCACTGCGTTAAAGAGGTATACAGGATTAAGTGGAGCCATTGGCCAAATAACGGTAAATTGCCGATATCTCAAAAACCTTCCCATAGAATTAATAATAATAAGTGAATATTTTAAAAATATAAATACACGCGCGCCATCTGTTGGAAAATAGCGGTGGTTGTAACCTAATCTCATTAGTAAATATGTTGCATATATTTAGGCAGCAGCTAGAAGTTACATACCCACATACATACAGGTGAAACTAATAAAAGCGTGTTAAAAATGAGCCCGATTTTCGGAATCAGCGACCGATTTTACATATAAATAGGATGGTCGCGTTCAGAGTATTTTTTGGCTGTAGAGCAGTGTAATTTTTGAAACGAAAAAATTTTGTTTCTGATAATTAGCAAAACAAAATAATTTTTGGATATTTTTTATTGATATTTTTTGAAACAAAATTATTTTGTTCATTTCGTTGAGCAGCCTTGACGAAAAATAACAAGTTCGACTTTTGGCCGACGAAAAATAACCAAATCGACTTTTGGCTGACGAAAAGTATCAGTAATTATATACTGTTTTTACATTAAAATTGTTGTTGTTTAAACGAAATTGATAGTTTTCGTCAGCCATAAGTCGAACTTGTTACTTTTCGTCAGTCACAAAAAAACGTATGTTAGTTTTCGTATGGTACGACGAAATAAATTTTCGGGTTTTTATACCTTTCATACATTCAACTTATTCATAGACAGATCAAAGATGGACGCAAGGGTGGAAGCTGCAATGTTCTGTCCGAAGCTTGTGATACCAAAATCCTTTAGACACCCGGACTAGTGCAGAATCTTTCAGGTTGAGGTTTACGCTGGCTCAAAAGCAGCGAAACTTGCAGCTGAACTAACGTCCTCAAACTCTCGTGTAAACATTTTCATCGACATCTAGATGGCAATCAAAGCGACCACGGCTGCGATGACCAACTCTAAGTGCATGAATCAGTACAGCGCCAATTTACATGAACTCTGTGAGAATAGATGCGTTACAATCTAATGGGTAACCACACACCAGGGAGTCGAGGGAAATGAGAGGGCGGAACTGTTAACTAAAGCCGTGACATCACTAGCGTAATGGGGATAACATCTTGCCCTCTCTAAATTATCATAAATCTCAAATAGAACAAGTATTGATACGTACAGGTGAATCCCGGTGGAGTACGGCAAGATCATTCCGCAAGTTCGCCAAAATCATGCTTCGGTCATACAACGTAAAAACTGAAAACTATCTGCTCACACTTCCTAGAGTAGACTGCAGACTGGCACCTCAAAGCATCACATGCGTTAAAACTGGGACTAGTGCAGAGTCAGGCTTGCAGGGCATGCAACGAACCCGATACTGTTGGCACTCTTCTCTGTCAATATCCACTCCATCTTAACTGACTCGCTTCGGCACATTTCTCGACTCTCGAAGGCATTGCAGATCAGGAAATACAAATCCGGGAGACCGCGGAGGGCTAGCAAAGGCTGTTGTCCGGTCGAGTAGATCCCGTCAAGGCACCAGCCAGGACGGGGAGGTGCGAGACGGCCATGACTGCATGGTTCAATGTGCCTGGCGGAAACCGCATTTATCTTGCCGTGGTGGAGGAAAAACAGGAGAAAGCATCACAACGTTGTACAACATATCGAAATGGCCCTTCACTGCTGGGAGTTCGCGATATGTGTCTTGTTTGATATTTCGTGTGCCTTTAGCAACGTGTCTGCTTAGGCGCTTCTGGCTCGAATGAATTGGGGATATCCCAATCATTCTATCGAGGACCTTTTGAGTTGTCGGACGATGAAGAGTGGGTAGGGCCTTTCGACGATGTCTAGGAGGGCAGATAGGGACACCCCACAAGGGGGATACTCTCACACCTGTTGTGGAATCTCGTGGCCAATAAATACTTTTCATAAATACACAAAACTCTCTTCAGAAAATATACAAAATACTAAAACTTGCAAAGTCTTGCATTCCAAGTTTAGTATAACGTCTCAATGCGATATTGGCAACACTAAGGAACTTATGTGGTCTCTGTGAGATATCACTGTATCACTGTATCCTGGCCAACTTAACTTAACTTAAGGACCAAATGTGGTCTGTATGAGGGATCACTGTAACCTGGCCAACCTAACCTAACCCATATCTTTCATGAGCATGAAATGACATTAAAATTCTATTTCAAAGCACGGTTCGTGTAAGCAGCACAGGAGCAGATGATAGATATGATTTGAATCACAAGCTTGAGTCAATTAGCCATTTCCGTTTGTTTGTTTGTTTGTGCATGTATTTGAACTCCAAATATTGACACTACCAATATTTCCACTAAAAAATCAATCACAAATATTGCTCCATCAACTAAAAATTTATATTCATACAACTTGTACTATATAAAATGACAAAATCAATAAAAATAAATAATAGCTTAAAAAAACTAAAAAACACGCTTTAATCTTAAAAATCGTACTAAAAATTGAGAAATAATTTAATTAGAAACAAAATGATGAACGAAAATATAAGTATTTAAGGAAAAGCGTCGGGTGGTGCTCAGTATGTCAAAAACTATTTAAGATCGCTGTTAGTTAAAATTTTTATTTTGACTTTTTTGAGATTTCATATAACGTACTCTTTAATTTCGCAACTAGGTACATATGTATATTTTTGTACTAGTTGTACGAATCGAATATTTTCATGTTCAAATATTATTGAGCACCCCACGCTTTTCCTTAAATACTTATATTTTCGTTCATCATTTTGTTTCTAATTAAATTATTTCTCAATTTTTAGTACGATTTTTAAGATTAAAGCGTGTTTTTTAGTTTTTTTAAGCTATTATTTATTAACACGCTTTATTTATTCCTTTTCGACTTCTAGTTACAAAGATGTCACGTTACAAATTCCCAAAGGATGTTCCAGAAATATCTTTGTTAAAAGTAGGCGTGGTCATAAACCGATTTCAGTAATTTTTTGCGTGTCTATTAACACAAGTTATAAAAGTGTATAAACCAAGTTTCGTCATAATATCTCAATTATTTGTCGAGTTATAGGCTAAGAAATCTCGTATATTCCTTTGTCTAAAAAGAGGCGGTGCCACGCCCATTTTCCCAAATTTTTTAATTTTTCGTTTCCGGTCTATCGTGGAACTCATGCCACAAAATTTCTATGAATTATCTCTATACTGAACAAAGATATCGCTTAAAATATTTTTATTAGGCCACTTTATAGTTCCCATGTATAAAAGTGGGCGTGGTCGTCAAACCGATTTCGCTAAAATTTTGAACATGTATTACCACAAGTAATAAAAGTGTACACAACAAGTTTCGTCATTATATATAAATTATTTGTCGAGTTATGGGCTCAGAAATCTCGTATATTCCTGTTTCTAAAAAGAGGCGGTGCCACGCCCATTTTCCAAAATTTTTGTGTTTTTCGTTTTACGTCCACAGTTGGACTCCTTCCACAAAATTTCTATGAATTATCTCTATATTTGACAAAGATATCGCTTAAAATGTTTTTATTAGGTCACTTTATAATACACATATATAAAAGTGGGCGTGGACGTCAAACCAATTTTAACTATTTTCCGTCCAAACGTTTGTCTATGTAATTAAATTACGCATACCAAATTTCATCGATATATCTTCAACGGTTTCTGAGTTATGACATATAAAACTTTCCATGTTTGACACTTAATAAGTGGGCGTGGCACCGCCCATTTTCCAAAGTTTCATCAAATTTCTTCATAGGGGCCTGAGCTCAACACGTGGGTAAAATTTCATCGCTCTAGCTATATTAGTGACTGAGATACCAAATTTCTGATTTTTTCTATATAGGAAAAGTGGGCGTGGTCATGGTCCGATTTCGCCCATTTTCAATACCAACCGTCCCAGTCTCGATACCAACTTGCATTTCAAATTTCATCAAAATATCTCAATTTTTGCGCGAGTTAGAGTGTTTACAGGCGGACGGACGGACGGACGGACGGACGGACATGGCTCAATCGATTTCTCTTTCCACCCTGATCATTTTGATATATATAAGTCTATATCTATCTCGATTATTTCATTCTGTTACAATCCACCGTTATGTGATTAAAACTATAATACTCTGTGTACTAGTACAGCTGAGTATAACAAATTAACGTTGGCAACTATTAAACCCACATTAACATAAAACATTAAAAAACCTACGCTACAGCTAAGCAATTAACCTGATTCATTATGTACTTGCTACTTAGTACTAAAAGCTCAACAAAAGTAACTTAAAGTTAGCAAATAAAAAACAGAGTAACGGTCAATAATATTTAAAGCACAACTAAGGTGTTTGAAAATTAGTAAGCCTAAATAATGTGGGCATAAAGAGTAAATTTACCAGCCGCGACAAGCGCCAGTGCAGCAAAAAAAATAAATAACAAAAATAATAATAACAATAACAAAGCACAGCACTCAACATCACGGTCAGCAATATCTCAAATAGAAAATTTTTTGTAAAAAAAATCCAGAAATTTAACTAAAGCAATAAAGCAAAATTATGTACCTACACTCATTTGTGCAACACGATGCAATACACACTGCTAACAAGATCAGCAGCAACAGCAACAGTAACAACAACAGTAAAAGCAACAGCAACAACAACAGTAACAGAAACTAAGCGTGCAAAAAAATGCATAAATAGTTACGAAAAAAAAAACAACAAATAAGTGTGTGGAAAAAGTAACGGCAGACAAGCTTTGAGTGCACTCAACGTCGACACATTGCACACAGATAAACGTATATATACTCTGCAGGGAACTCAATAACTAGTGAGCAAAATTTCTAGTTCCGAACTAGCGAAAAGGTGTCAAGGGGGAACTAGATCAATTGTTGTTAGACCCTCACCAGTTCAGAAGGAGTGAATTGAGTGACCATTATAAGACGCACTTTGATTTGTATGCAATTTCGAAGTGACAAAAATTCTATGAAAATTTTTCGTTCGTTCAATTGCCGTCGGCTTGGTATATTTCTGCAATTCTCAGATGTTTAGTGAAGCATTTTATATAAAGAGTTTTCTATTTGCATCTTGTATGAAATGAAATGTTCCCCTAATTATGCTTTTCCGATCCCTCAGGTTTATTTTTAATTTTTTTTATTTTATTACTTTTTAAATATTATTGTAAATTTTTATTAAGTAAATAAATAAAAAAATATTAGTTAAAAAAAATTTCAAAAAAATTATCATCCACCTTGACACCGAACGGATTCGAACCCGCGCCCCTCATATTGGCACATGCGTTAGCCAGTCGGCAATCGCGCCACTTGCATGAAGTGTGTCAAAGGCTGCACTTAAGCGGCAGATGTAAAACTGTAGAATTTGTAGGTACTTGTAGCTAGCGCAGAACTATCGAAATTGTGCCAATAAACGAACTAGTGTAATCTGTAGAATTTAGTACTAGTTCGGAACTATCGAAAATGTAGTGCAGAGGGTGACAATTGACACCGCCTATAAAATCACTGCATTAAATTCGCCAGTTGATAACATGCAAAAGAGATTATGCTCGCACTAGTAGTGTCGAAAGATGCACTAGGAGCGATCTAGTTCGGAACTAGAGATTTTTCCTACAGGGTAAATATACAAACATACAAGCACTCAAACTAACAGACAAATATATAAAATTGCAAACATTGTAAATCAACAACTACTGCAGCCATTGCAGGAATACGGCCGAGTAACGCAATGAAATCCAACCACCCGCACGCATTCATAGTACAAGTTCGTATCTATTTCGTATGGAGGAGAAGTCAGTCAAAAAAGACTGACACACCACCACTTGCGAGTGAGAGTGTGAGTATAAGTGTGGCGCGTAAGTGACGCCATCTAGTGACAACTGCAACAACGACGACGACAGCGACAACGACAACGACAACGAAAACAATAACGACAATTACACTTCAAATTGCATGGCAGACGCATTGCCAGACAGATTCGAGAGCTCGCGATAGCAGATACTAGAAGGTGTGTGGTGACAGACGTACGCGTGGCGTTGTACGACGCATAGCGCTGATAGGGGCGTAGCGTGACATACGCACATATTTAGAGGGACAACAACAAACAACGCCAAGCGCCACTACATACTTACATATGTACATACATAAATACTAGACGGATGATGATAGATAACTTATGCGTTCGGTTTGTATGCAGTGGCGTTTGTAAACATTTCGTGTTTTGCCCACTCGAAAGTGGACTATGTATGTATACAAAAAAGAGACACGTAAACGTTTGTAGGGATTTTTCTGTGAATATACCAAGAAACAAATAAAATTGGCACAAAATATTATGGTTAAAACCTCAGTCAAAGTTCATATTGCCATATGGGACCCCTGTGCGATACCCCTCAACCGTCTCCGATTGGTAAAAAATCTATATGTAGTATCCTCAATTATATTAGCATCGACCTTGGGGGTGACGGAAGGAAATAGATATGCTATAGAATTCGTCTCCATATATCGACGCTTCCAAACAATACTGTACTAAGTTGACTTAGAACATTTTCCCGTTTTTGGTGTTTTCAAGTAGAACGTGGCTTAATTTAGATGCTGTCAAATTTTGGTATCAATCGGACAATCCAATCAAAAGCTATACGCAAAAGTGTGCATATAATACAACTCGACATTTTTACAGAATAGAAAATTTGAGAGCTTGCCATGAAAAACAACGTAGCAAGTTTTTATTTTTTCTTTTATATAGAGCGTACCCTAACTTTGATATTGTCGAGTTTTGGTATTGATCGTTCAATCCAAACAGAAGTTACAAGCGAGGATATACTTAGTATGGAACTGAAGTTCAATATCGAGTTTAAACTTTGAGAGCTTCTCCTGCAAAACAGAGTTTTCAGACTTAGTACAGTATTGTTTGGAAACGTCGATATGAGGTGGGTATAGTCGAAGGCTGAGGTAGTTCTCAGTCTGTCCAAGGTCGAGTAGAGGTTCCACCAACCAGCCTGAGGCAGCAGCTTTCCGTAACGAGAGAGTGAGATGGTGGAAAGAGAGAAAGAGAGGTTTATGGGTGCGAATAGGGTAGTTGGCAGCGGCTGGTATCGGAGATTGAGCGGCAATGGATACAGGAATCTCAGAGCGGCTGAGGGCGGACAGCGGTAGGAGTAAACGGTGGAGCCGCAGTAGCCGGAAGGCGGTAGTACGACGGAAGGACGCACCAAAGACAGAGCATCAGTCGGACAGGGACGTAGCGGGCATTTCCCTTCGATGCTCGATGATAATGCGTTTCGGTGGGGTACTTTAACTTCGGTGTCTTAGCTGACAGGGTAATTCCTGATGAAAGCTTACCGGGTTTGTGGTGCACCACGGTGACTACGGTTAGTATACAGACGCTCGTGCTGAACACCCCCACCTCCATGGTTGCGCTCCACTGGAAGATGCTGAATGGAGGGCGAAGCTGTAACAGCGTTAGGCTGTAGGTCAGATAGTGGACTGAGAGAATGTGTGCCCGACCAGCACAAGGATTTCCCTTCGGTCATCTCAAGTGCTACACAGGCAGAGCCAGGTTGAGAGGGTCGGGGTGTCATCAAGGCTGCGTGGCCGGCATCATTTAGCGGAGGTGACGGGGGAAAATATGCCTAAAAAGCTTCACCCCATCGCCTTCGCCAAGCCATGAATGACTTGTGCCATGACAACACCTCATCCAACAAGTCAGCTAGCGGGCGACTTACCTACGGAGACTGATTGGAACTGGCCGCTTTCAGCCCATTTATATGTCATAAGTGATGAAACGGTTGAGAATTACCGTGCTTGCTATTAGTAGATAACGATTTGTTATCAGTTTGTATTTAATAGTGTATTTGCTCTATTTGCCCAGAGGGATTTTAGTCGTATAGTTGTCGGATTTTACAGTAGGGGCTTGAGGACCACCCTGGTGTACGTATATATTTACCTTTATGTAAGTTATGAAGTCATTATCAAGCGCAAAGGTTTGCTGGGATATCGGCATAAACGCATCTACTCAGACGCGCGTATTGTTGTTATGTCGCGAAACTGCCGCGGCGGCGGCAACATTTGTCATGCGACAACTAACGCACTTTTTCATGCGCTTAACAAGATAAACAAAACAGGCGTCAAAGGCACGACTACATTGTGACAGGCGTAAATGAGAAAAAAAAACAAGTCGGTTGGTAGGGTGGGACATAAGAGATCTGCCCAATAGAGTTGTAGAGAGATGTATAAAAATGTATGTAGGTATGCATTTTGCAAGCAATAGACGACTTTTTACTACATACTTGCATATATGTGCGTACATATATATTTGAGTATTTATGTACATAACTACCAGCATTCATTTCGTATATTTTCATTTATTCATGTATGGTAAATGATTCCGGCATTAGTGCTAACGCTTGAACGTACGCGATGGAGGCGTTGCTGTTGTGACACGGACGATAGATATGTAGATACAGACATATATGTATGTATATAGCTAGTCCATCACTTAAGAGATTTAGCTCAGTCAGTGTTGCAGACACACATACTTTGTATGTACTCAGGCATGTGTGGCTGTGAGTCTATCTATTTGTCGGTTATTTGTTGAATGAATGCAAACACCCACACAAATATTTCGCTTTATTTACGACCGTCTGAGTATGGACTAGTACTGCAATTTTCTGTTTTTTTTTTTGCGAAAAAATGCTAATAAGACTAGTTGAGCTGTGCGTTTTTAATTGAAACAATGTATGTAACTAAATATTTTGTTTTTCCTTTTAGCATTACTGTATAGGATGTGATATCGTATAACGATCACTTGCTGTTAATAAAATTTAAAAAATAAACAAACCCCCCCCCCCCCCGAAAGATTCGTTTTGACCATAAAACCATCTTTGACTTTATTAGCATACATTTCTTTTTCAGGAAAAAATCAATGAGAATAGTAATTTTTCGAAATTGGTAATTCGAAATTTAGTGCTTTTTCACGAAGTATTACTTATAATTCTAGCGTTTGTTGAGCCGTAGGAAAGTGCAAGAACCGCAGGAATTTTACCACAATTTACATTCTTTGTACTTATATACGCTCTTTTGTGGTAAAATTCCTACGGTTCCTGCACTTCCCTACGGCTCAACAAACGCTACAATTATTATAAGGTATTGTTATTAACATGCTAATAACAGAAAAGTAACGCCAATTATTAAAATTTCAAGTTTTCTTTCAATTACTTATCATCTTAATCAAATAATATTAGTATAAACTACAATGGGAATAAATATGCAATGTATAAGAGTATCTGAACTTGAAATTGTATTTAATGTCTGTCAAAATGGAATATTAAAAAACTAAATTATATAAGAAAATTATTATTTATAACCGTAGCACATAGGTAGATTTTCAAGTTTTATGCCGCCAAAAATATTTTATTGTGTACATCTATTCCAAATTGCTTGTTTAATGCAAAATTTTAATAATTTGTGTTAAAAGTAGAGCTCTCGATTTTTTTGAACATTTTCGAGTAGCCCGAACAGTTGTTGTTCAAATGCTCGAAGAGTTGTTTGCTTGTTTATTACCCGTATGTTTGTACGGGCATTTGAACAATTCGGGTATTTTGAAGTTTGTTTTTTCTTTTGTTTATTATTATTTTTTTTTCTTTATATGTAGTTTTTTTATTTTTGTTTTTCCGATACACATTTTTTTTGTTTGTAAGCTCGAATGCTCGAATGTTTGTACGGGCATTTGAACAACAAACGGGCTTCAAACAAAAACGATCAGATCGAATTGCTCGATACCCGGGTATCTAGGGCTCTAGTTAAAAGTCGATTTTATTGAAAAATATATACAGTGACCCAAAAAAAAAAAAATCATACGCCAGAGTTTTTAAATTTATTTCAAACAGTTCTGTCGAAAATTTGACTCTCTTATTTTCGTTTAAAAATGTAAACAATTTTTCAATAAAAATCGCCTTAAGCAGGATTTCTAAGCTTATGGAAAAATCCGAAATATCGTAGAAATTTCTAAAAGTGGATTAAAAATTTCGAAGCGCGACCAGAATTTATAGCAGATTTTGAGGAGATTTCTAAGTGTAGTGTTATGTAGCCAACCAATTTTAGTGTAAAAAGTGCTATTCTCAATGCTGTAAAAATTTCCGTCGATTTTAGTAATTTTTTCTGTATGGTGTTTGCGTTATATGTACGTGAGACCGTTCCAATCAAAATTTCCGAAAAGCCAATGAAATTTTTCAAAAAGTTGAATGTTGCATATTATTATATTACAATTGAATGAGCTGCAAAATTGCATACTCAAAAATCTTCTAAAAAATGTAGCTTTACAATTCTTAGCCCCTTTTTATGATAAGTACTTCCTTAACTTTGAAAAATTGGAAATACTAAAAATACTGCCTAAAAAGTTAACAATAATCGCTGCTAAATATCTGGGTTACTTTCGAGCATCACCTACATTAACCAAGATATGCGTTAGAAATATAAACATTAAAATTAAATATAAAGCACAAAAAGAAAATTATTGTAGGTACATATGAAAAACCCTGTATCTAGTAGTAAAGTGCGGCTTTGTGCGACGTAATGTTTTGTCGGCTAACTACTAATTGTACTAGATATCATGTCCGAGGGTTAATTTGACTGAGTCTGACAGCGCAACATAACAAAACTAATTTTTAACATGAAAAAGAGTGATAATTTTTTTTTAAATATCCCAACTTTAAAAGCTTAAAACTATAAACTTAGAATTATTGGAAACCAAGGATACTTATTATTGAAAAGTGTTAATAATTACTTGAACCTTTAGGATTCATCACGATTACTTAAATGAAATGCTTTAAATAATAAATATTCAAGTTGAAACTAGCACTTAAAAATATGTAAGAAAAAAACAAAAAAATTAACTTCAGATATGCTAAGTTACGATCATGTGGGGCAAGTGCAGAGTATGGGGTCGGGAAAAAAGCGATGAGTTATTGTTCCCCATTCTATTTCCAATATGTGGGTATGTTTTTTTTCTGTAATTGTAACAATTTTACAAAACTCAATTTTGAGCGCATAAAACTTGAAAATCTACCTATGTGCGTAGATTTCCAGAAGAGAATATGAGACTTACTTTTGAAGTATAGTTAAAGGTCCTTGGAAACTGACAATCTGGCATGTCAAGCAGTGTGTATGTGTGAGCTTTTTTGTGTGTGTTAGTGCAATCGGCAGTCGTCGTGCTACACGTTCTTGTTCGGGCTCGCGTTGATGAGAATCAAATCTTTTAGATATTTGCGTCAATCACCCGACACTCACACATATGTATACACTTCTTAACATTCCAGATTTTAAGTGGCCAAGGGCCTTAAGAGTTTGATATATGTATTATAAGCGATATTTGTGTACTAAAATGTTAAATTATAGTCTGAAAAAATTACATTTCGCTAGCTTAGAGTGCAAACTGTTTAAGTCCACTTTTATGAAAAAGTGTATTTTTATGTAGAACGCTAGAAAAATCAAATACGCTCCGCGCTAAACAAGTCTGAGGTACTTGTCATATTTCTACTCATTGTTATTCAGTGATACGCAAATTGTGTAAGTCCAAAAAGCGAAAAAAATTGTGTAAGTCCAAAATATTTATATGAACAGAAATTTTTTTTCATTTGGATTTTTTTTTTCTTTTTTGTTTTTTGTCTCTCCTACAAAGTTTTAAAAAAGGACTTACACAATTTGCATTCTAAGCTAGCGATCTTTATCATTTGTAAAAAAAATTGTAGCTTTTTTTTTTGGTAATTTTAATTTTGGTAAATTTTTACATTGGCTGGGACCCCCCCCCCCCCCCCCGAAAAATTCTCTAGCTACGCCACTGGAAATATCTTTTCTAATTCAGCATTGGCATGAAAGTGTATCTGTATAGCTTGAAATACCTAAAATTTAGATTCAAAATGGAAAGGGCTTTACGTTAAAACTTTCTTTAAGGCACATGTTAGACAGTCATATTGCAAATAACACGTTTGGATTACACGGATCGACATTTTGGTTTACTTGGATTCAGACCGGACATTCCGGACGAAGTATATTGGTCCGCTTCCGCTGGAGTATCTTCACATCTACACATATGGCTCTAAGCCTTCGCAAAGTAGACCTTGTATACAACGATGTAGATATTTATTCTAACAGTCAAGCTGCGCTGAAGGCGATCGGCCTGTGTTTTGCAATTCCAACACTGTAGAGAACTGCTGCAAATCTCTTTAAGAGAAGGGGCAATGCAGGTTGCTTTCACGCTGTTATAAAGGCCTGAACACTGTAACATAGCAGGTAATGAGGTGGAAAATAAGATGGCAAGAGGGAGCACATTCGCTTCACTTTCATCATCTTCGAATGGTTTGTGTACGCCACTCGCCAAATGCCTAGGAGTTTCTTTCTCGCAGAAAAGGGTACTAGATGGAGCTGTGTTAGTACCTGCAATTATTCAAGGCTCGTGTGACCGGAATGGGATGGGAGACTTTGCCAAATATTAAGGCTTAGATAGTGTTCTCTATAACGACTTCTGTAGGAGATATAGGGACTAAGAAGAAAATCCTAAGCTTGGCTGAATCCAGCTTTTGATTTGAGTAGGGTTGAGATCGTCAGGGAACCACAATGACACATCTTGCGTCACTGTAAACTAACCTAGACGGATTTTCGCATTTCAAAAATTAAACGTTTTTTTCATTTATGGCATTCATTTACACAAAACATATTGGAAGGCTGCATTTAATATTAGAGGTAATGGAGGTTAGGAATTAAAAGTCTGAATTTAAGACTTACAAAAATCTGCTCTTTTCACACCTTTAAGGCACAAACACACATTATGTGTATATACACACGTACGTATATCTAAATAAGATTAATGCGCAATGTACTTAAATGGTAAAAGAAGCATTAGCAATAAATATTTGGTACAGTACGGCGTACGCAGGTAGCTGCTACTTGTAACTCATAAACTTGACTTTATTAAGGCACGCAAAATTCGACAGACACATACATATGTCCATATATTACATTAGATACATTAGATAGGATCGAAAAGAAATAGTTGTTCGCGCCTAAATTTGAAGTTTATGTTGAGAGGGTTTCGGGGCAATTTTTGTTTTTTGGATCAAATTACCGCCGATATTTTTTTTTAATTTCAACTTAAAATTGATATGCCATTATTTTGGTCTTGGGCAGGGCCGCCGAGAGAAAATCTGGGCCCGGGGTCAAAAAACTGCGGGCCCCCATACTAAATGAACAAATTCTCAAAATCAAAATTCAATGAATAGATATCCGAACTTTAATTTATCTAAACATTAATACAGATCAAGTAAATATGTTTACATAGAAATATACATATTAGGGTGGGTCAAATGTATTGTCCAAAAGGCACATCCAGTTTCTGAATCCATGGGTCATACTGAGTAATATTTTCCATGGGACCATATGTAGGTCTGAATGAATTCAAATTTATGCTACAAAGCCGGCGCCAAAAACCAACAATTCCTTAAGTGGGGTGCAGACACGTTAAGAGATTTATAAAATTTGTTGAAACTTAAAATGACTGATATCTACGAAAGGTAATTAAAGGTGTTTCGAAGGACATATAATTTTATTTTTTTTCTGGCCAGCGACCCAGCCTAATGTACCTACATTGTGAATTGAAATAAACTTAAAAATATGCTAATGTGTTAGCACCTCCAAAAAAGCACATATGTTTGCATAAATTATTCAATTTGGATACCACGCAACATCCCATACACTCTATTGTAAGCCTTCCTTAATTTTATGAGCGTAATTTTTCATGCTTACGCTAATTTTTCATTTAAATCGAATGGGCGTAGGCATATTTGCATAGATTTTTTATTTATTTCTTGCAACACACATATATATATATATGTATGTATATTGACAAAACTTGAAAATTTTCATGTTTAGTAATAACGTAAATTTTAAAAAAATAGTACCAAATCATTAACTTAACTAATGACTGACTCATTTTTAAATAGCACGCCAGCTGCTGAGCAGGGAACTTGAGAGAGTATAATTTTTTTAATTTTTTGAGCATTTTTTGGAAGCGTATTCATCTCAAATAACTTCAAAATTTTATCATTCAAAGAACGCCCTTTACTGTACACGTATCGCACGATATTTATAAAACTTGACAGATGCAAAATTTCTGGTTAAGGGGAAATTCATGCGCCGAACTCTGTCAGAAAGCTAAATCACCGCACATTATTGTCCGCATTAAAAAAAAACCTATCAACGAAAAATATTGTTACAAATACTTAACTAGTTTATGCAACAAAAATTTAAAAATTTATTTCTAAATTGAAAATTTAATTCGATTTACTTGCGCTATCAAATAGATACAACGCTCAAGCGAAATTTATGTCTGTCTCAAGCCACAATGCGGTGTTTCACCTTTAGGTCTATAACGTTAGCTGCCTACAACCGGATATCCGTTACAAGCGCTTTACCGCAAAACCACACTGAAGCGACTACATGCACACGTACAGGTAAAAGCCTGCATGCATGCATCCAGAGAGAGACATACATTCATACATACCACTCTTGTAAAATCTTGTCAAATTGCGTTCAACTTTAGTCAGTCAGCCAGTCAACCATCCATGCGTCCATTGACTAAATACTGTCAACTAACGAATATGTACATACGTATGTCTTTGAATCTGTTTCGCCGTATACATATGTACATTACATTACGTTTTAGGTTTATATGTGTACGTGTTTGTGAATGGGCAAGGCAAATATGCAGTTTTGTATGCACTGACGTCTTGACCACCAAGTAAGCACAAAACTTGCCAAATTATCACACATAAAGTTCGTTGACTTTATGTGCACATGCAGTATACATACATATCGCACCCTAAATCATAAAGGGGCACAACTCAAAATTTTTCGAAATCGAGTTTTTTTCATAAACGGGTATACGGAACATATCTCTGGAGATTGCCAAAAAAAAAACTTTTGAATAACTGTCTCTTTGGACGGAAAAATAACCATTATACCTGGCCCTTTGCCATACAATTGTTTGTAATGAAAAAAAGTTTTTTGGCTCTCCTGAAAATTTTTGAATTTTGAGTTGTGCCCCTTTATGATTTAGGGTGCGATATATGAATGTTTGCACATGAGCATGTGTAAGACCACGTCTGCTGATTTTCCTGCTGTTTTTTTTTTCACTTCAGCATCTGGTCCAGAGGGTAGGTTACAACCAGGGATGCCACTTTTGGACTTTTCCTACCAAAACTGGTAGGTTTTAATCCTTTTGGTAGGTTGGTAGGACGATTTAAATTTTGGTAGGTTTTTGCCTTCGTTCAACTAACATCACTGATCTGGTACATTTGGTCACTTTGCCAAAACACTGTTGAGAAAACGTGTCTTCTCAGTAGAGTTTTGTCATAAAATAGAAACGTTTTCTTTGAGCTTCATATAAACTTGCCCCCCACAGACACAACTGGAGGAAATTGAAAACAGAAAGGCATCTGACATTTTACGCTATATGAAGCAAACAAGGTGGTTCGTCTACATGGTGTGTAATAAAGAGCTCCATGTGGTATCACAACAGACCATCAGGCCTACCTAGGTAGTAAATGTGTTTGTTCTACCAAGTGGAAACAATGTCCGCTGATTCCCTCTATAAATCTTCTTACGTTTCCTTCAGGATCAGTTGCTTGCCCTCATTATTCCTCAAATGCAGGGACGTAACGGTTATAAGAGAAATGGGGTAAAAGTCATATTTAACCATTATCATGAGAAAAAAACAGTTTTGGGCCTGAATAACCGTTATGGCAACCAAAAAAGTGTTTTGGGCTTGAATAACCGTTATTCAGATTTTTTATTTTTTTTATGGTCAGCTATAAAAATCAAGCCTATTTATTTGTCAATATTTCTGGGCGATATTGGTATCAAATGAAAGGTGTTGAGCAGAGATTGTAGCTCTGATTACCTTTTTTCATTTGATACCAATATTGCTTAAAACAGTCCAGGGCATTCGGGTCCACTTTTCGCCCATAACTGGGAACCCGACCTACGAATCTTAACAAATACACCTCTATGTAAAAGCCCTCAACACCTTTTATTTGATACCAATATCGCCCAGAAATATTGACAAATAAATAGGCTTGATTTTTATAGCTGACCAAAGAAAATAAAAATCTGAATAACGGTTATTCAGGCCCAAAACATTTTTTTTGGTTGCCATAACGGTTATTTAGGCCCAAAACGGTTTTTTGGTTTTTATAATGGTTATTAAGGACCAAAAGAAGATAAAGGTTATTTTTGCGTAACCTTTTCACCACACTAGAAAAAATAACCGTTATTTTCGGTCCCTGCTCAAATGTTATTCCACAAAAAGTAAACTCTGATTTCCTCCGCACTGGACGAGCGGTGGCTGCCACTAATACCCAATCCAACCTTGTCCGAATATCATTTAACACCAACTCAAGTTTTTGTTTATCTGGAAACTGCTGCTTCCTCCTCTTTTCCTACACATTTTTATCACTCATTCTAAAATTAAGTGAAATTTGTACAAATAATAAAATATTAAAGTTTTCAAAAAAAAAAAATAAATAAAATAGTTTTTTTTATTTTAAGCGGTGTCCGGTTACTGCAGGGTGGTCGGTTACTGGCACAGTCACCCTAAATGAATTTGTTAAATATGGTTAAATCTCACATTAAAAAAATTTGGTAGGCTCGAAGCCATTTTGGCAGTTTGTTGGTAGGAAAAAAGTTTTCTTAGTGGCATCCCTGGTTACAACTACCTACAAAATAAATACCACAATAAAGCAAAAGCAGCTGCAAATGCAGCATCACCGGTCGCACAACCTACCCCAATAAGCGGTGGTGGCGTAATGTGATTTGTCACATGTTTATTGAAATCACGACGCGTCGCTCATACAAATGTACGATGGTGAGCAATAAATATGCAACCAAATGCACTGATTTCGTTAAATTAGACCAATATCGATGTTTATGTAATTTCAATATTTATTGAGCCTGTTTTTGGTCGGTGAATTGAAAACAAAAACCTTTGGTTTTCTTTTAATGCCTCCTACGCGTTTCGACACATTATTGTGCCTTCTTCAGGGAGTCTGTTTATTTTTCAACAGGAAAACATCATTAATATATGTATGTATTATTACAATTAGATACATTAACGAACATACCTTAAGTGAACATTCTATCCTAAATTCCCAAAACAATAGAATTGTACAAAAATTCATTGAACAAATAATTACAAAAATACATTAAACAATTATTTAAACAAAACTTTCTGTATAACATTATTGTTACTCGTCAAAATATCACAGGTTTGTATGTACTACTTATATTGTCAACGTCTTCTTTATGGTTCATTGCACATTGTATTTTTTGTTGTATTCTTAAGCTTTCTAATGTCAGTCTTTTCCTAGTTTTCTTTTCTATGTCCAATATTCGCGCGCTTTCAAAATCAGTTGTGTGACCGCTGTTAACTAAATGTTGTGCTAAAGCTGTTGACATTTTTTTCTGATTCCTTTTTTGTTTAGAGAGAAGGAAAAACAATGCGGAAGATGGCAGATTGCCGAAACTGGTTTATAGCCAAAGCAAACTTGACAAAAGATGACGGAAAATTGTTCCACAATTTATCCAAAATGCAAAAAGTAGCTGTTGTTTTAGTTTCAAGAATTTTCTACTACTTTCAGGTAGCTTTGAAAGCGAAAAAATTTACAATGAAAAAAATGATAATTTTAGTCTCTTGGGGCCTTACTGAAATCTATAAAGAAATAGTAATAATGCCAAAAGTCATAATTTATAACTGTTATGTGGTGAAAAATGCATCGCCACTGTACTTATTAATGTACACATAAGGACACAAGTAACATTGCATGCTGTATGCGTGTGACATTCAAATAGGCTCAAAAAGGTTACATAAATGTTGAAGCGCAAAACGGATGCCGTCTGCTTATGACAGTCAAAAGCACGAGCTTTAACAATAACATTGAGATAACGCTTGTCATCGTCGAGTGTTGTTGGCAAGCAAAAATGGTGAAAGCAAAAGATAGGAGGCCATATAATAAAGTTACAATTTCGTAAATGTGCATGTGAGCTTTCGCAAACATATGCATACATAAGTACCCAGTTGGAAATCGCGTAATGTATTACATTTTTCAAACATGAATTCATTAACGAATGTCAGTGTACGAAAACATGCATGCCAATGTAAGCGAAGTGGTAAGGTATAATAGAATAAAATTACGCTCATGGCGCTCATTATATACTATATATCACTTTTTTTGATTCTCTCTCCGCCAATCACCTGTCAACCTCTCTTTTTGATTATCTTTCACGAATGTGTGTTATTTTGTTCGTATTTTCTATGAATTGGCTGACGCCAATCGGTTTCTCCCATTACAATACTTCATATTTTTGTTAAACTTAATGAATTACGCTAAGGGGCCCGACTATTTAAAAGTTTAAAGAAATTTAAGATATCAAAAAAAAATATTTCGCAAACAGTTATGATTTATTTTAATAAGTTGTTGTAAGTGCACATTAGACTGGGTTGGTCCCCATACGATATAAATGTTAAAATAAATAATAAAGTTACAATAAAAAAAACTATTTCGGCGGTACTTCGCGGGATCAGAAAAAAATATAAATTTTGTCTTTAATCCTCTTAATATAAGCTTCAAATTTAGGGTCGGACTTTTACAACTTTACATATACTGAATTGCTTAAAAAAATCAGTTAAATAATAGCTACGTTAAATATTCGTCGTGACGTAACTTCTTTGTTTATTAATTTAGTAAAACCGTTTCAAGGCAACATTGTCATGAATTTTGAAGCACTTTCATTTGACAAAACAAAGAGGATAATTCACGGACATACAAATAAGTTAGCTGACCCAACTATGTGAAAACGACTTCAGAGCTCAAAAGGACATTAGAAGGAAGTGTAGAGCTTCAAAATACGAAACTAATGACGTATCAGTTTTAAAAATCGGATGCTAAATAACAAAGTTACAAGAAAACAAGTAAGGAAGCCTAAGTTCGAGTGGAATCGAACATTAGATACTCAGCTGTATGCTTTCATTGTTTGTTTGCGTTTGATGGAAACACGGTGTACTTTATATAAAGCGAGTGCTGCATAAAGTGGGCGTAGCCACGCCCATTTTCTAAATTTTTATCAGTCATCCAACTAAGCTTATGAATATTATTCTTTGTGCAAAATTTCATCCCTTTATGAGTTACAAAGATGTCACGTTAAAAATTCCCAAAGGGTGTTCCAGAAATATCTTTGTTAAAAAGTAGGCGTGGTCATAAACCGATTTCAATAAATTTTTGCGTGTCTATTAACACAAGATATAAAAGTGTATAAACCAAGTTTCGTCATAATATCTTAATTATTTGTCGAGTTATGGGCTCCGAAATCTCGTTGATTCCTTTGTCTGAAAAGAGGCGGTGCCACGCCCATTTTCCGAAATTTTTATATTTTTTGTTTCCGATCTATTGTGGAACTCATGCCACAAAATTTCAATGAATTATCTTTATATTTGACAAAGATCTCGCTTAAAATGTTTTTATTAGGCCACTTTATGATACCCATAGTGGCCGCTGTGGTGCAGTGGGTAGAGTGCTCGCCTGCTATGCCAGAGGTCTCGGGTTCAAACCACGGTCCGAGCCAAACAAATTTTTCTAATTAGTAAAAATCCAATTATTGGGTTTTTTAAGAGCAGCGGTCACCTCTCGGCAGTGGGCGGCATACCCTCCGAGAGTATTTCTGCCATGAAAAAGCTTCTCACAAAAAATGCATTCGCCGTTCGGAGCCGGCTTAAAACTGTAGGTCCACCCAATTAGTAGGAAAAACAAAAAGGAGCACACCTCGAATTGGGAGAGAAGCTCGGCCATAAAACTCGTCAGAGTTATAATAGCGCCATTGTATTATTATTATGATACCCATATATAAAAGTGGGCGTGGTCGTTAACCGATTTCGCTAAAATTTTGAACATGTATTACCACAAGTAGTGTAAGTGTATACACCAAGTTTCGTCATAATATATCGATTATTTGTCGAGTTATGGGCTCAGAAATCTCGTATATTCCTGCTTCTAAAAGGAGGCGGTGCCACGCCCATTTTCCGAAATTTTTATATTTTTTGTTTCCGATCTATTGTGGAACTCATGCCACAAAATTTCAATGAATTATCTTTATATTTGACAAAGATCTCGCTTAAAATGTTTTTATTAGGCCACTTTATGATACCCATAGTGGCCGCTGTGGTGCAGTGGGTAGAGTGCTCGCCTGCTATGCCAGAGGTCTCGGGTTCAAACCACGGTCCGAGCCAAACAAATTTTTCTAATTAGTAAAAATCCAATTATTGGGTTTTTTAAGAGCAGCGGTCACCTCTCGGCAATGGGCGGCATACCCTCCGAGAGTATTTCTGCCATGAAAAAGCTTCTCACAAAAAATGCATTCGCCGTTCGGAGCCGGCTTAAAACTGTAGGTCCACCCAATTAGTAGGAAAAACAAAAAGGAGCACACCTCGAATTGGGAGAGAAGCTCGGCCATAAAACTCGTCAGAGTTATAATAGCGCCATTGTATTATTATTATGATACCCATATATAAAAGTGGGCGTGGTCGTTAACCGATTTCGCTAAAATTTTGAACATGTATTACCACAAGTAGTGTAAGTGTATACACCAAGTTTCGTCATAATATATCGATTATTTGTCGAGTTATGGGCTCAGAAATCTCGTATATTCCTGCTTCTAAAAGGAGGCGGTGCCACGCCCATTTTCCAAAATTTTTGTATTTTTTGTTTTACGTCCATAGTTGGACACCTTCCATAAAATGTCAATGATATATCTTTATATTTGACAGAGATATCGCTTAAAATGCTTTTATTAGGTCACTTTATAATACCCATATATAAAAGTGGGCGTGGTCGTCAACCGATTTTGGCAGTTTTCCGTCCAAACATTTGCCTAAGTAAGTATATCACGCCTACCAAATTTCATCGATATATCTTCAACGGTTTCTGAGTTATGACTCATAAAACTTTCAATGTTTGCCCCTTAATAAGTGGGCGTGGCGCCGCCCATTTTCCAAAATTTCACCATATTTCTTCATAAGGGCCTGAGTTCAATACGTGTGTGAAATTTTATCACTCTAGCTCTATTAGTGACTGAGATACAAAATTTCCGATTTTTACTATATAGGGGAGGTGGGCGTGGTCATGGTCCGATTTCGCCCATTTTCAATACCATCCGTTCCTGTCTTGATACCAACTTACATTTCAAATTTCATCAAAATATCTCAATTTTTGCGCGAGTTATCGTGCGCACAGGCGGACAGACGGACGGACGGACGGACATGGCTCAATCAATTTCCCTTTTCACCCTGATAATTTTGATATACATATATAAGTCTATATCTATCTCTATTATTTCATTCTGTTACAATCCACCGTTAGGAAATCAAAACTATAATACTCTGTGTACTAGTACAGCTGAGTATAAAAATAATTTCGGCGGTATTTCGCGGGATACAAAATTTTTTTTTTGTGGCCCTTAACCCTCTCAACATAAGCTTCAAATTTAGGGGGCGGACTTTTACCACTTTTTTTCGACCCTATCTAGTGCACATATGTACATGAGTACACATGTTACATAAGTACATATATTTAGCTGCATATGTTCAGCATAAATGGGTAATACCATGTCTCCGCATAACGCGTTTCGCTCTTTTTTTCTGCACTCGCTCTCTCAATCTTGTTTCGATCTAAAAACGAGTGCCGAAACTCGCCAATTTCCATACAAATTTCTGAGAGCTTATGAAGATTGAAACACTTGTTTCGTTCTCAATCCTCTTGGCAAACGCGATGATATCGATGCCTTCTCTAATTTTGTATCGAAAATCTATCGAAATCTCACACAGACCAAAACAAAAACGCAAAAATAAGCAAACATACAAACGTTTAAGAACAACTAGAAAGGGAAATGTTAAACTAAATAACGATCAGCCACGTGGAGACGGGTTATTTAGCGAGATGTTTCCCTAGATGTTTCGCTGGCGAATCAAGTTATGTGGAGACGGGCTTTAAGGGTCGCTGCTAAATGTGATACATAAAAGCATATCAGGATGACGCGCACGTGGCATAATCGATAAATTTATTGTGTACATACATTATGCATTTGTTCTAGTACAAGCACAAGTACACCGATATGCGTTTTTAACTTATGCATAAAAAGGGTTGAAATTTATTGAAGCATGCATATCAGAGCAGCAAAGGCTACAATCAGTTAATTCAACAAACGATAATTGGGTACAATAACTTTTAATTATAATCAATATCTCTGCAATCAACTGAGTGATTCAATTAGGTAAATTATAGTAGATGTAATACTTGAAACACAAATTAAGTGATGTTTTGAGGCAAAAATGGTAAAAACGCTAAAAAGTTGTTTTTGTTTACACTCACTCGTTTAAGTAATACATTTTTTTCTTTTAACTAAGTATACGCATAGGTAATTAGGCTGAAGACAGGAAAACAAAATTCCAACAGATTTACGAGATATGTGTGGTTTGCAAAGCTGTAAAAGAATCAAATCATTTGCGATTCCAAATCAGTTAATTAGTTCGGCAGTGATTTAATTCGTTTTTTCTTGTTTCGGAATGCGCTATTGAAAATTTTAACTCACCACTCGCCCAAATAAGATATGCATTCAGCAATCATTATTTCCAATCACTGGATTAAAACCATGTTGTCAAAATTTTTTAACACTAAATGCTCATTCAGAGCATTGAAGTCATTGAGTGTGTGTATTCCCCATTCAGGGCCAATCATTCAGTAAAAATTGGTAAAAAAAAACAATCGTTGCTACAGTAACCAGCAGTTGTTTATTGAATGAAAAAAACTGACTCAATTCAGTTAAATTTTACAATCATGCTTGCATTGGGAATGATTCTGCCGCGTTCACATTTTCTACTGTATGCTTTTCCCGCATTCAAAATCACATTCAATGATTTTTTGATTCGAAATTTGCAATCCTTTTGAAAAATGATTTCAAGATTTACAATCAAGCACACACTTTTTTGAAAAAAAAAAAAATAATAATGGATTGATGAAATCAACATTGATTGAATCAGTTTACAGCTCTAGTAGTTTGTGCCTTCCCTGAAAAAATATACAATTTTCAAAAGGTGATAAGATCCTAAATGGGATAATACACTGTATCGTAATATCTCTAACGGAGGTTGTAGTACCCTCGCCTCCAATTCAAATTAATTTTTTAATTACGGTATTTTGACGTTTAGTGGTTCCAACCCGTAGTGGTAGTGGTTAAGCACGCTACTCAACAGGTCAAAGCGGCACCAGCTCCTCTACATACGTACAATTTACAAAAAAATGTTGAATCAAAAAGTTGATACTTATTGATACATACATACATACCTATGTATGTAGTATGTATTTGTCCCCACGTGTTTTAAAGCTATAAAAATTTTTAGGTGCCTATTTCAGTGTGGGCGCTAACCATATACACACATTTCAAATTAGAAAAATTTTTATTAAGCCACATTGTATCGATAGTGAAAAAGATAAAAATTTATTAGATTTTTTATACATTTTAAATTTCAAATTTTATTTCAACTCTTTAAGCAATGAAGCTGCTGTCGATTGATAAATTGCAGGATAAGTCAAAAGCAGAAATGGTTTAAAAGCTTAAGTATTTCACTTTTTAAGTATTTTGTTATTGTTGTTGCAGTTTTTTGTTACCATACTTATATGCCTACATATTCGATTTCGACTTTGGAGCAATGCAATTTGTTCTACGCTTATGCTTATTGATTTTCTACAACACCTCAATACCCACTAACTTACGCCAAAACATAACTACAGTGTTGAAAAAAGTGCAGGCATAGCACAGCGTTGAGAGTGAAGTGAATAAATATCGTTTAGTAATTTTCAAAGTATTTTTTTTTTTTATCTTTTATACTTCGTGATTTTTTTCGTTGGGTAAGCAGAAAGATACCAAATATTTATCGACTAGGTGGTGTTGTAGTATTAGCTGATAAAGTAACGCTTCCCCAATACTTTATACATATAAATGTGTAACTAGCAAAAGGCTTCAATTTCTAAGAGCCACTGCCGCTTTTACAACTTCATACATACATATATGCTTTGCATATTCACTTCAAGCTCCTTGCAAATGCATACATATAAAAACAACATATAAATATACATATGCATTTACTCATATGTAATTTACACTGTAACGCATTAGCACCACCAGCTGCATGCAGCAAAACCAAGTAGGTATATATACCAGCGGCGGACGCTTCATACAAGCCGAAAAGCCAGGCTTGCCCAAATATTTTCGTTAATTTCACGCATTTCTTTCAAATCTGGTTATTTTATGCTTGAAATGTGTATTTTAGTTCTAAATAATACAGTTCCCACTGTAACATCCGACAGCTTGCGTCTAAAACCTTTCCCAGAAAATACACCAACAACCCATCTCAACGTGTATTTTGTTTGCACAGCCAATCAGAACACAACCTGGTTTAGTGAACATGCTTTAACGTTTCCGCACATTGGCGTTTATAAGGCTTTCAAAACAGAATAACAGCATGTTTTCTCGCCTTCTCTAAGTAGAAGTCAATTGCTTATTTTGAGAGTTCAATTGAAAAAAAGTAGCAAACGACAAAGGTCATATACAAACATACATATCTTTATATTATCCATTGTATATCAAAACTTAATTATGCTTCATCAACTTCATTTTCTCGATTTATTCCAACATATTCAATTTCATACGGTATGAATATAAACAACAAACCAAATATGCAAACCGAAATTGATCAAAGTCAATGACGGAACGCAATCAGACTTTTAGTTAATACAGCAAAGAAAATTACATAGATGGCTAATGGCTATGCTTCATACATAGGCTTGCCCAGCTAATTTATGCTAGGTCCGCCACTGATATATGCATAAGTATGTATGTCATGTCAGTGCATACAGCTCATCAGCAACCGCACATGCAAACTTTTGTTAAACAAAGCAGGGCAGGAAGGGACTAAATATTATGTACATTCTGGCCTAGTCTGACTTGACTTAACTTCTGCTTTATGTACCTTTGCTGTTTTTGCTGTTGGAGCCAAGATGCAAGTTGTTTTTGCCACCATTCAGGATTGCAATTTGCTTCTTATTTTTTTTCTTTTACTTAACTCATGTCGAACCCTTCGCATACCAAGTAAGTATTTGTACAATACACATCAAACATACATTCACAGGTGCATGTGCATGTCATGAAATGGCAGTAGAAGTGTAAGGAAAATGAATCCACTTCAACCTTTCACGCCATTGTTGTTGCAATGTTCGACGCGTTGGTTAGCAGTTACACTTGGTAGCGCTATGCCTTCATGCATTCATACATACATATGTATATACATAGGTGCAGTTCCGAGTTATGTACAGCGTAGAAACATTAAGGCATATTGGTATAACTTCTAGGTAAAGGCTACAGTAGCAGTAAAGCAAAGCCGATATTTCAAAGTGGTATGCAAATAGTAAAATGTAAGGCAAAACCAATAATTACACACATACATACATATGTATGTATGGACATTAGGCCGTCTCGCCTTATAAGGATCAAAAAAGTTCACCGTAGAAGCGGAAGAATGTTTGTTTTTTTTTGCTTCCTGTGGTCTTTTAGGTAAATTTTACAAAAAAAAATCTGACTAGACCCCTACTGAAATTTTACGGCGAAGAATTTTCTAGAACCAGGGTTAAGAGTTTCCAGACCTTAAAATAGTGATTTTTTCAAACTCTCCAAATAGGGGTTAAAATAACCTTTACGTGGGGGTGTTAGAGGATTTAGATATTCCAGAAAATTATTCGCCATAAAATTTCACTAGGGATCTCCTCAGAAAAAATCTTTGTAAAATGGAGCTAAAATACCACAGGAAAAAATATATATATGTATGTATATTACTCGGAATCAGTGTTGCCAGAATATTTTGAAGCTTATAGCTAAATTAAATAAAAAAAATTGCTAAAAATAGCTAAATAATTTTTTTCATAGCTAAAATAAATAGCCAATTTTTTTTTTTCAAAAATAGCGAAATAATGATTTATTTAAAAAGACGTGACATAAAACTACTTCACATATATGAATATTTATATATACATATATTATATATTGTAGCCATACATATATTTGTTTGTATGTACTTATATATGTACGTCGCATAATAAGATTATTACAATGAAAAAAATCAATTCATTACATATCTATGTATGTATGTATGTACATTCAATTGCAGTATTAAAATAAATTATAATAGCGACTAGTTAATATTTAAACTTTAGTTAAAAATTTGATTCAATAACATTTCAAAAATCATATCTTCTTCATTTAATTCACAGGTTGAATTATTATTAATTGAAGTTATTGCTTTAATAATATCGTTAGGAATTTTAAAGTTATTACAACATTTTTCAAGCCTTTTTAGACCATACCTAACAGTCAATAGAGAGTTTAACATAAATAATTGCATTCTATTTCTTTGCTTTGTTTTTATTACGTTCATAACAGAAAATCTACGTTCTATTTCTGTATTACTAAGCGGTAGGATTAGAAAATTAAACACAATAGATTGTAGTTCTTCAAACGGATTTTCGTTAAGAGCATTTCTAAGCTTTCTTACGTCTACCCAAAACTTTATTGTAGAGGTAGTTCCCTTCCATGGGTATGCGTGTAGTTTTTCCATTGCATTTCTAAAATAGTGATTTCCTCCGTGTTAAAGTGATCCTTTTCATCCTTGAAAGTGTCAAATATTTTTGGCTTATTTACAGAAAAAAATTCAATATTTTTCAAAGCGGTAAGCGTTGGCGGAGTTGCTCAATTAACTTGATAATAAAGTTCTGAAAAATTTTACGAATACACCGTGAAAAGGACGGTTCAAATATCGCGTATGCCAATGGTCATTTGCGAATTCAAATAGCAAAATGGGCAACAACACAATGTATGGCAGAGTTGCTTTTGCGCACTGCGAAAACCTTATTGCATCCAACGCAGATCTAGGAAGGTAGGCTCGGTGGCGAATTCAGAAACTACTTTTTTATTTACAAAGGTAGAGTGTAATGTCAAAATCAAAGCGAATTCACATCATGACCAATAGGAATGGGAGAGTCTCAAGCGAATTCAGATTTTAACTAATGGCGTTTTCGATTCTGGCATAAAATGTTACCCTTTAATATCTCAATTATCAAATTACGTAACCTGTCTTCGTTTTAAATGGCTGGTTTTGTAGATAATGATGTCCTCTGACTTAGTTAGAGGTCAATATTCGCTGAAATTACCACACAAGCTTACAAGATGGCTAAGAAAATCAAACAGGGCAACATTTTTTCCAGAAACGAAAACGGCATAAGGCGAATTATCATTTTGACATTACACTCTACCAATTACAATAACAAAATACATGGGAAATTTCTGAATTCGCCACCGATCCTACCTTCCTAGATCTGCCTTGAAATGATAAAATGATGTGCAAAATAAAGAAATTAAGAAAAATAGCTAAAAATAGCTAAGCTATTAAAAAAAAAAGCTAACAAAAATAGTTAATAGCTAAACGCAAATATCTGTAGCTAAACGCCAAAAGTTATAGCTAAATCTAGCTACAAAATAGCTAAAGTGGCAACACTGCTCGGAATGTTAAATGTGTTCTATTTCAAGTTGTACCGAAGTGATCTAAATACTTCTATTGCAAGAGAGTAATGATTTTTTACGACGTTTAACATGCAGGTATAAAAAGTTACATTCGGGTGGTTTAAATTAACAGACACCGCCCTATCAAGCCAAAGCCACTGTTGTATTAAACTTAGAGATCGGGCCATAAATACCGAAGATATGAAAAAATATTTGAGCGACATCTAGCGGAAATGTTTTCCAAAAAGACATGATATCTGTGGTCACAAGCCATAACCGCCTAAGTCGACTTAAGACAAAATACATTAAAAACTCTATATTTCTGTAAAACCCCCATACTTATAACTTATTCCAATCAAAAGATATTAATAAAAACATTTTGGCTTAACTCACAATAGAGGTATATTAAATTTGCTATAACAGCCAAAATGTATATATATACTTAATGAAATTTCTTCATAACATTTTGTTTTATATACAAAATTTAATTGTAGCATCGTGGATGGCTCATCGATTTGGCATTCATAGTTTTAATCAACTTTTATGATTTTTCAAAAAACTCATTCGAATATAAAAAGCAATTTATCTCGAAATCATATTTTACGACTTAGGCGATTATGGCTTGTGGCCACAGATATGTGGGGCGTACGGAGAACATTTTTTTGGGGGGATACGGTCTAATGTGCATAAAAAAATAAGAAAAATTAGTGAAGAAACAACGAAGAAGTTTAAAATAGTTAGTATGAAAAATTGTATACCCAACGCACACTGGTCAGCCCCCATACACAAAAGTCAAAAACGTTGGTGCTTGAAAAAGAAACTTCTGTCATGCATTTCCGTGGGAAGTATATTGAATTTTATGGAAAACCTCCTTCTATACGCAATAGCCATCATTAAATGTTACTTTGGCTCATTTAAAGTCAACACATTTGAAAAAAATTTTTTCTGGTAAAAGTTTATGTACCTAAGTGTATTATGATTTTTGCGATATTTCAAGTTTGAGTGTTAAAAAAAATGCGGATAACTATGGAAACGCAAGAAAAACGTATGTTTCATGATTTAGCGAAAGGAAACAATGAAAACAATTTATTTTTAGCAAAATACAAGATGAAGAAATCTTGGCTTTTCTATGAGCGTAATTTTCAAGCATTAGCATTTTCATTTAAACTTTTAACAATTAAGGACCACTCTGGACCAGGTCTTATAAGCAGATTTGAGTTCGTTCAAGTCTTCTCTTAAGAAGTCTGTTTATACATTTTTCCCTTTTTTTCCCTTTTTCTTAAAATATCATATTAAATGTAACTAGTCTATACAAAATATTGTTTCCCTTTTACGATTTTTGTACATATTTATATCAACTGTTTTCGATAAAACTTTATTTTCGATAAAATCTTAATAATTGAGTTCGGTCCCACTCTCCATACAATTTTTTTTTTGATCCCGCGAAATATCGCGGAATAATATTTTTTTTATTGTAACTTTGTTATTTGACATCGGATTTTTAAAATCGAAATGTCATTAGTTTAGTCTTTGGAAGCTCTATATTTTCTTTTAATGTCCTTTTGACCTATGAAGTCGTTTTCACATAATTAAGTCACCTAACCAAGTTTTTCGCCCAAAATATCCTTTTTGTTTCACAAGAAAAAAATCGCCAAAAATAAAATATTTATCGGATCTCTGTGATATTACGCTTAAAGTCTTTGCAATTAAACGCGGAAATTTTTAAAGTAATAAAACTTTCCAGATTTTTACAACTTTTTATAAAAACTTAATTTGAAAATCAAAATTTTTTCAAAAATCGCAAAAAATCCACAAAATTTTGATTTTGACCAGCTTTCGCTCAGCGAGTTTTTAATAGACCACTACAAGTTGTATGTCGTTTGAAGCGTATTTTAATTGCCTTTCGAACGAGAAACTGCTTGCGTTTATCGCATTTGTAACTCCAGAGAAAATAATTTTTGAATGAAGTGATAACAAAAAAACACAAAATTACCGTTATCTCAAAAACCTAGCTATACAAAAAATTAAAAAAAATAGTTCCAAACTCAGCAGGTCAATTCCTATCCTCCCCCATTCCTGGTTTTCTTATTTTTTTTTGGCTGTAAACTAGCGTTAGTGGTGGGCGTGGATTACAACATATATGCTTTTAATTTTTCTGAAAGATGAGTCGTATAGTGGGACACCAATGTGCCAAATTTGGTTTCGGTAGGTCCATCCGTTTCCAAGAAATTGAGTTTTGTCCCACTCTCCATACAAATGAGACCAGTGTGCAACGATGAGTTTTTACAACAAAGGCTGAATTACAGAATTAAACAGAAATTTGAGTAATTTGACTCATTCCACCGTGACACTTTTAGCCGTGAAAATACTCTTAGTGCCGTTTACTCAGTCTCTGATTAACGCTAACCACGGTTAAAGTCCGGTTAAAGTCCGATTAAACATCATTATCGACTTCATCAAACCATACATTTAACATGTGATCGATAATGCAGTAGGTACATACCTTAAACAGACCTTTATAGTATAAAGTTTATACTCCGGTTAGCGTTAATCAGAGGTTGAGTAAACGGCCCTTATTCGTAATGGGCCAGTCGGAAATGTTTTATGTACTGATTGTACAAACAACTCTAATGCTCTCGATGATTTGCATTCGAGTTCATTCGCAAATAGCGCTCAATCGAAGCAATCGCTAAAACATCTCCAACTCGCTAAGGATTCCTCTCGCTTTCAAAGCAACCCTGAAATATATGGGACTTGCCCATCACTAATCAAAATAACCTTCGACTCGGAACAATCGGAGAAACATCTCAATTGTGTAGTTGAGGAGTTATACCATGTCTCCACATAACGTGTTTCGCTCTTTTTTCCTGCATTTTCTCTCTCAATCTTGTTTCGACAAGGAAACCAGTGCCGAAACTCGCCAATTTCCATACAAAATTTCTGAGAGCGAGTGAAGACTGAAACACTGTTTCATTCTGAATCATCTTGCCAACCTCGATGATATCGATGTCTTCTCTAATTTTGTATCGAAAATCTATCGAAATCTCACCCAGACCAAAACAAAAACGCAAAAATAAGCAAACATACAAACATTTAAGAAGAGCAAGAAAGAGAAATGTTAAACTGAATCACGATCAGCCACGTGGAGACGGGTTATTTAGCGAGATGTTTTGCTACATGTTTCTTTGGTGAAACAAGTTATGTGGAGACGGGATTTTAGTCAAATTTTGGCTCAATTGTGATTTCACAGTGATGGAGATTCTCTCGATTGTCTAAGCATATCGGACTCGCCCATCACTACCCTTATACAATAGTAGAAACGTACTAGACTAGCAAACAGCGGCTGCCTTCCATTAATATGTATGTAATATCGTTTTTATACTCAGCTGTACTAGTACACATAGTATTATAGTTTTAATCACATAACGGTGGATTGTAACAGAATGAAATAATCGAGATAGATATAGACTTATATATATCAAAATGATCAGGGTGAAAAGAGAAATCGATTAAGCCATGTCCGTCCGTCCGTCCGTCTGTAAACACTCTAACTCGCTCAAAAATTGAGATATTTTGATGAAATTTGAAATGCAAGTTGGTATCGAGACTGGGACAGTTGGTATTGAAAATGGGCGAAATCGGACCATGACCACGCCCACTTTTCCTATATAGAAAAAATCGGAAATTTGGTATCTCAGTCACTAATATAGATGGAGCGATGAAATTTTACCCACGTGTTGAGCTCAGGCCCCTAGGAAGAAATTTTATGAAATTTTGGAAAATGGGCGGTGCCACGCCCACTTATTAAGGGTCAAACATGGAAAGTTTTATATGTCATAACTCAGAAACCATTGAAGATATATCGATGAAATTTGGTACGCGTGATTTACTTACTTAGGCAAACGTTTGGTTAAAATCGGTTGACGGCCACGCCCACTTTTATATATGTATATTACAAAGTGACCTAATAAAAACATTTTAAGCCATACCTCTGTCAAATATAAAGATATGTCATTGAAATTTTATAGCAGAAGTCCAACTGCGGACATAAAGCGAAAAACACAAAAATTTTGGAAAATGGGCGTGGCACCGTCTCTTTTTAGAAACAGGAATATACGAGATTTCTGAGCCCATAACTCGACAAATAATTGAGATATTATAACGAAACTTGGTTTATACACTTTCATAACTTGTGTTAATAGACATGCAAAAATTTATTGAAATCGGTTATGACCACGCCTACTTTTTAACAAAGATATTTCTGGAACACCCTTTGGGAATTTGTAACGTGACATCTTTGTAACTCATAAAGGGATGAAATTTTGCACAAAGAATAATATTCATATGCTTAGTTGGATGACTGATAAAAATGTTGAAAATGGGCGTGGCTACGCCCACTTTATGCGGCACTCGCTTTATATAAAATACGCCGTGCTTCCATCAAACGCAAACAAACAATGAAAACATACAGCTGAGTATCTAATGTTCGATTCCACTCGAACTTAGGCTTCCTTACTTGTTATCATTATAATCAAAATTGTAAAAGAAATACATATTATTAAAATAATGTATTTATTTGAAATTATTATAAAAATTATAAATTACATACAATCAAGGGCATTAGGGCAAACACAACTGGGTATAAACGCAAATGAATTCCAAATAAAATGTATACAACACAAAATCTTGAAAATTATTAAGGAATGGCTGATGGTTGTTGTGTTGGATGACATGACTTGCCATGCAAATGGTTTCCAGTGCCACAAACCTCAAACATTAGCTGTGTTAGCTGCTCTAAAGGAAATATTTCTGAACAATAAATAAATATCCAATTTTTTTTTACTACATTTTTGTAGTCTATCGAGCAGAGTGTTCTATTGAAAGCATAGACTAACGCTGACCGCTTATAGTGTCTGTTAAATAAATTATGTTTTTCTTTGGGCTCACCGAGCAATTTCAATAGAGCAATTTCGAATACATTTTCTGAAATACATAAGTTATCGCAAATATCATGTAAGAAACGACTTTTTGCAAAATTTCTACCTCAGACTTCAAAAGTCAAATTTAATGAAGAAATGTTTTGCTGCAGATTTTAACCAGTTAACGCCACACACATTTTGACACGTTCTGAAAAAAGCTATGTATAATGGAAATTCGATAAGAAATGCAATTCGTGGGTTAAAGTGATGCATGAAAATGTTAAGCAGACAATTTCAGAGGGTGCAAATTAAAACATTAATACAACATTGATTATCTAATTAATATACATATGTATGTACATATGTATGTACATATGTACATGCATAGATGTTCACTCAGCCATATAAAAACAAAGTTCATTTACTATTCTTCTTCATTTGCATTAAAATTAATTAAGCCCAAACATTTCTTTCCCCGCTGTTGATTTCTTTTCCACACTTTAATTACTCATTCATATAATATAATATAATACAATGGCGCTATTATAACTCTGACGAGTTTTATGGCCGAGCTTCTCTCCCAATTCGAGGTGTGCTCCTTTTCGTTTTTCCTACTAATTGGGTGGACCTACAGTTTTATGCCGGCTCCGAACGGCGAATGCATTTTTTGTGAGAAGCTTTTTCATGGCAGAAATACTCTCGGAGGGTATGCCGCCCACTGCCGAGAGGTGACCGCTGCTCTTAAAAAATCCAATAATTGGATTTTTACTAATTAGAAAAATTTGTTGGTGTTTGGCTCGGACCGTGGTTTGAACCCGAGACCTCTGGCATAGCAGGCGAGCACTCTACCCACTGCACCACAGCGGCCACTCATTCATAATAAACACATATAGTACAGACGTATATACTAAATACATATATATGTACATACATAGATATATTATATGTGCACGTACATAAGTACAATCATGTAGATATGTAAATATAAATGTACTTACATATACATATATGTACATATGTATGTATGTACAGCTCTAAACACTGTATGCACTCATTTATCTTTTTTTCTGCTCGCTCCCTGATATCTTGCAAAATCTTACCTGAAATTCAGCAATAAGTAAACATGCTACATTTATCTGTACATTTGCTTGTTTGTAAATACCTATGTGTGTATGTGCTTTTACATACATACATATATATGCACGTTACCCGTCTATGTAGTACATGTGTTAATACACATTTTTTCAATAGAAATTTTAAACTTTAGTCACTAAAGTTTAGTGCAGCTTTATTATGAAAGCCTGATACATTTCAACTCAATAATACATATACTTGTGCTTATGCATATGCATGGATATTAACAAACATGCATAAGTAGATACGTGCATGTGCATACATACCCTACAAAAAATTGTTAAGGTATGAGGACTAAATAAGCTACGTGGTTTGTTGTTATGCGCTCATTCGCTCTGCTACACAACATTTTAAAACTTAATTTTCTGTCAATAGAAACAAATTTTATAAAACTTTCTATTATGCGCTCATATCTCCAAAATTAAGAGAAAGGAAACTGTGCATACATGGGAATTGTTTTTTGCTTCCAATGGCACACTATGGCGTATGAGTAACCTCGAGTTTTCTTAGAGTTGGATAAAGCAAAAAACGAAACGCAAACAGCATATGTCTACGTTTTAGTTTATAACTCTTCAATTTTTGCAGCTAAAATTCTGAAATTTAGGGTTTAGAGCATATATTGTACACAAAGCGCTGTCAGTGAAAATCATCTATATCGGATGAGTATAACATAGACATCCCATACCGCTATTTTGGGCTATTGTACACAGCACGAGATAATCGCGAAAATATGCGATTTTGGGCATTCAGCCTCCATAACCGTAAATCAAGCTATATCTTGAAAACAGATCATCCGATTTTAACTCAGATTTCACATCTGGATTCAACATAAAATTCTGCATCAATTCGATGTGCATATTGGCCTGGTTATTTTTTTTGCCGATTTTTGCCCAATTTTTATTTTCGAAAATCCGTTTTGGTCCATAAAGCCCAAATTCCAGAACATCAAAATTAATTTTAGACAAATGCCATGCAGGACTTTTCTACTCAGAAAAATGAGAGGAATCCGAATTTCGATGGCGCGATATATGTAGGTTAGCAAATCGCCCCACGCTAACACACATATGTAGTTTCTACAGACGTGCAAGCAAGTGGTTGCTTCTATGAGCCTTCTTATAAGGCCATTAAACTCCATATAATCACTTGTTATAAGAAATTATCTAAGCCCTAGTTGCTATGGCGAATAACCCGTATTATAAGGCATTTAAGCACCACAAAAGCCCTTATTATTAGTAGTTATCTTAGCCTTATTTCGCATTGCGAATAAGCTTTGGGAATAGGGTTGCCTATTAGAGAAATAGGGAGAGAGAGTTCTCCTTATAGCCTGATGACATTAACACAGAAAAATATGCCTTATTACAAACCTTTTGTTTGCTTGCTTTTCCAACAGGGTAGGAATATGATGTATTGTAGAACGATTTTCCGTCAAGCCTTGTCAAGTTTGGTTTGGAGACAAACCGGTTTCGGCTAATATGCGCCATCTTCAGTATCTTCTTTCGCTCGGAGAACGCATATTAGGCAAAACCGGTTTGTCTTCAAGCCAAACTTGACAAGGCATGACGGAAAATCGTTCCACAATACACCTTATTATAAGCCTTTTCATACAACTTATGTCCCTTAGAAATTTCGGGCATTGTTTTAAGCCTTATCATCAGCTGAAATAAGCCATAAATAAGGTATAGATTTTTTTTGAGGGTAGGTATATGCATGAAATTTTTGTATGCAAATATGTACATACCTAATGTGCCAAGAAAATAAAGCGAAGCAAAATGCTTGAAACGCAAGTCAACTTTCATGAACAAAAAGCAATGCACAAAAGAAAAAATATGTACAATGTAAATACATACATATGTACATATGTATATTGGCTATGTGCCTTTACATATTTTCAAATCTATATACGTCTGTACATATTTGTACTACGTGTATAATGAAAGCCTCGAATGGGTATGCAAGCGTACGTCATCGTATCGTTATCGTCACACGCGACGATTAAGCGAACGTAAGAACGAGCTGGAATGAATGCGAGTGTATTTAAATTGGATGAATGAGTGGAAGGTGGCGTAGAATATGGTTTTCAATGCATCTACATATGTATGTACTTCTTACACCACCACCTCCAATCCTTCCTTCAACCACAATACACGCGACAAACACATCACACTCTACACAACAACAACAACAAGTAGTGCGAGTAGTAATGCATGAAGCGCATCTTCTGGGCCTACCTCAATATGATTTGTAGTAAGTTTGTTACTTTTTCATTTACTTCTTTACAATTTTTGAAGAAGAATTGTATTCATATATTTTTTCCAGGCAATACATAGCAGCAGTATTCGGAGTAAGCAGCGTTGCGTGATTCGAATCAATTTTGATTTCAAATCAACTTTCAAATAAAGAATCAACTCGATTCGTGATTCAAACTATTTTCAAATCAAAGATAATTTTTATTTGTGATTCATTTCTCAAAAGAATCAAAAATACCCTTTGATTCGTGATTCAAACCATTTTCAAATCAAAGATGAAATTGATTTGTGATTCATTTCTTAAAAGAATCAAAAATACCCTTTGATTCGTGATTCAAACAATTTTCAAATCAAAGATAAATTCGATTTGTGATTCATTTCTCAAAAGAATCAAAAATCAAAAAATTTGATTCGAATCGAAAATTTATTACGAATTTTGATTCAAAATATATTTTTGATTCGAATCAAAAATTTTATTCGAATCAATAATTTGCTGACGCCAAATGTGTACATGTGTATGTATGTACATATATACATATTTTTGATTGTCGTATTTACGTTTGTGCTACGCCGTACGTACATACATACATACGTATGTATGTATGTGCATAGGCACATTATTTGAAATAAAGTTTTGATTCAAAATAATTTTTTGATTAGTCTTTTGAGTAATGAATCACAAATCAATTTTATCTTTGATTTTAAAATAGTTTGAATCACGAATCAAAGGGTATTTCTGATTCTTTTGTGAAACGAATCACAAATAAAATTTATCTTTGATTTGAAAATAGTTTGAATCACGAATCAAAGGGTATTTCTGTTTCTTTTTTGAAACGAATCACAAATAAAAATTATCTTTGAATTGAAAATATTTTAAATCAAGAATCAGAAAATATTTTTGATTAGTGATTCAGTCAAATCAAAATCACGCAACCCTGGGAGTAAGGAGGTGCATATTCAGTAGAATATTCAATATGAAAAATGCGCTGAAACTGGATTCAAAAATCATTGCCCAAAAATTAACTGAAAGTTAGTGTTAAGACATCAAGTGTACTGCAATATTTGCTGAACATGCAGTGAAGACATCAGGGCTTGTGAAATTTTCCCTGAAGGCGCAGTCTTTTTCCTATGGAAGCTGTCCCGCGTCTTAAATGAGATGCGTTCCTCAGCCATGAACCAGAATACTAGAGTATATCAATTCGGAAACCAGGGCAGTTTCTACACCCTATATACATCCTGTTGAGTTTAGGTATCCAAGAAGCCCGTCAGTTTTAACTTCCTTGAGTTCCGAGCGGTTGTCGAAGAAAGGCTTTCCAAGGAATTTCATTCTGCCTAGGCAGTGACAGGGACATTCGCAAAGCAGGCGCTTCACCGACTCCTCCGCTCTTGAAATATTGCAGCTGCGACAGAGAATGTTATGATCCAATACGAATTGGGTAGCCGCTGTGGTGCAGTGGATAGAGTGCTTGCCTGCTATGCCAGAGGTCTCGGGTTCAAACCCCAGTCCGTGCCAAACATCAAAACAATTTTCCTAATTAGTAAAAATTAAATTATTGGGTTTTTTAATAGCAGCGGTCACCTCTCGGCAGTGGGCGGCATAACCTCCGAGTATATTTCTGCCACGAAAAAGCTTCTCACAAAAAATGCATTCACCGTTCGGAGCCGGCATAAAACTGTAGGTCCACCCAATTAGTAGGAAAAACAAAATGAGCACACCTCGAATTGGCAGAGAAGCTCGGCCATAAAACTCGTCAGAGTTATAAAAAGCGCCATTGTATTATTATTATCATCCGAATTGGGCCGCGTGGTAGCCAATAGCCCAATGTGTAGTGAATACCGCAGTTAAGAAGGAAATGTTCCTCCTGTTCATCTTTAGCATGGGTGAGGAACGCATCTCATTGTATAAAGGACCCTGCAGGTCCGCAACCGCTTCCATCTAGTTTTAGCCTGCTCGATTCAATGCCACAAGAACCTCTCGCACCTCTGAGATAGCAAGAGCAGAGCTCTGCCTGGCCAACTCATCATCCATTTCGTTTCCCTTGATATCGCGGTGTCCCGGCACCCAGATCATAGGGACTCTAAGTCGACTTTATAAACCCTTAACCCACTCCCTACACTATCCGACAAAGCCTGATGAAACCGTTGCAGATCCCAGAGCAGCGTGAATCTCCGAGAAAGTTCCTATCCTATTTCTGACACCGACACATTCCGTTGAAAGTAAAAACTTACAGGCCTTCTGTATGGCGAAAATTTCTGATTGAAAAACGCTTTCCGGGGGAGTCAATGACGATAATGAGAACGATTTTCGTGTAGAAAAGATACTAGTTAAACTGGTTTTATAATTCTTGCACGCTTTCTCTTATACACTGAAAAAACAACTTACACAGATTATGGAAAAGTGGGAATGATTCGGCGCTAAAGACATATTTCCATATTTTGATGTACGATTTTCTTCAAATCAAGGAATAAAAACCACGTTTTAAAGAAAATTGTACATCAAAATATGGAAATATGTCTTTAGCGCGGAATCATACCCATTTTTCCATAATCTGAGTAATTTTTTTTTTGAGTGTATGAACTCATCATTAGAGAATAATGTTATGTTCAGACACAACCTTAATTGAACATTAAGAGCCTTCATTCAATTTTCAAGCCCAATGATTCTCAATTTACCATACAAAAATTGACCAAGTTAATGCTTCATTAGAAATTAATGAGTTGTTAATGAAGAACAATTCTGCATGCAACCCTGTTAAAAGGCTTGTTTCATAAGTAAAATGAAATGTCATGAAAAGAGAAATGTGATTAGCGTCAGTGTCCACTAAACAGGTTGGTTCGTCAGATCCGCTGCATTCTTGTTCTTCTTCATCACCTATCAAATTTGTTTTTATTTCTGCTTATTTTATGCATTCGTGTTTACGATTGGTAAAAATTGTGAGATGAATGTCAAATTATTTCGTCCTCCTTGCACTTTTGACATTTAGGTCACGAGAGTTTGATATTCAGCTCACGGCGTGTATGTGTGTATGTATCTTGAGCCGACCTGTTAAATGGGCCAAGTAAATTAAATATGTCTGAACACCAAATCTAAAGATGTTCAATCAACCCCAATTAACTTAATTAATTTTTATGTCTGAACATGATATAATGCGCAAGAGGCTAAAAATACGGTAAAAAATCATGAAAATGTCAAAAATCTACAAATTTCTTGCAGAAACATTTTTGTATGAAACCTTTAATCCGGCACTGTAAGCATGAAGAAGATTTCAATTGGGTATAGCTATGCACACACAAAAAAATATTTTAATTTCATGAGCACTGCGAGAGAGCGGTGAGCTAAGCATTTGTATGAACATAAATACAATAATAATGATGATGATGATGATGTTAATAATAAGATTACTTAAGTGGTACTCTTACTATGTACTATTGTTTGTTGTTATGTTTACAAAAAAGCGGACATGGCAATGAAGTTGAAAGTATAGACAAATTTACATATACATATGTATGTATATTAAGGTGGAATGAAAACATATGCGATTTTTTTGTTGTTTTTTTCTTGGACGTACCAGCAATGAAGAGTTACCTTTATACGAGTTAATGAACCACACAAAATTGTATGGCGATAGGATGATGTTTTGAACTGCCCCCAGCCATGCAAAGTTGAAAGCAATATGCACGATCTGGTACAAATATGAAATTTTGAAAATTATAAAATCAAAAAACGAAGTATGAGTATTGATAAACATGGCTAAGCTGAGTATTAAAGTGATTTTTTTTTTTTTTTTGGAAACAACAACAACAAAAGTTATTAATTATTTAAAAACTACAGAACCGATTTTGAATATATATATTTTATACCATTCGATAGGTATTTCGATTCCCTTTAAATTGATATACATTTTATATATGAAAAGTAGCACTCCCCCTGCGGCGGTCAACCCCCCTTTTACCCCCCTTACTTTTCATATATAAACTGTATATCAAATTAAAGGGAATCAAAATACCTATCGAATGGTAGTTAGAAATGTAGTTTTTAAGTAATTGCAATTTAAAAAATGCCTAATATAACTGACATTTAATAACTTTTGTTATTGTTGTTTCCAAGAAAAAATTCACTTTAACACTCAGCTTAGCCATGTTTATCAATCCTGATACCTACTTCGATTTTTGATTTTATAATTTTAGAAATTTCCCATTTGTACCAGATCGTGCTATATTTTTCAACTTTGTAGGGCTGGGAGGTTCCTAAACATGCGAGTAGATCAATAAAATTTTACAGGCTTAAGTATTTCTGGGCTAGAAGGGTGCCATTCTGGCTTTTGAACAAATTGACTTTCCGAAGAAAAAATTTCATTCCACCTTAATGTATATGTATGTAGTACGTATTTGTACATAATACAGATGTATCTCATAGATACGTTTGTACATTTATATTTTTTATGGCGCACTTAAAAGCTATTGCTAGCTAAGCACCAAATCCATTTTGCGCGATAAACAACATTGAATCAAAAACAGTTTCCCGCTGGTCCATTCTGGGCGCCTGGTAGCGGTGGACGCAAATATTCGTCGGTGTGTTTGAAACGTTCGTCAGTCAGAAAGTTTGCATTTCTTGGCTGGTTCGTCGGTTGCTTGTTTGGCTGTTGAAATAGTCGTTGTAGCGCGAAGGAAATGTATACAAACAACATTGTTGCAGCAGCAATTGTTGCTGATACATTCATACCAGTGTGATATATGTACATAAATTTTTACGGATTAATTGAAGCACGAAACAAATTGAAAAACGATTTAACTAAGTAACTAACGACCAATTAGCGGAAAATCATATAATATATATGTATGTATGTATCTATCATTCTATGTATGAGATTTCTCAGTTTACTTCATAGGTAAATACTTAGTAATGTATTAAGGAATGTGATGTATTGCGGATGTCATGCCTTGTACGTTTCATGGAGAGTAGGTACTTACTTCATAACTAATTGACAAATACATAATTAGCGGGCGATAAATCGAAGATATTTGAAGAATTATATATAAAGATGGGGAATATACATAATTATGTACAGGGCCGTACCCAGGAATTTATTTCGTGGGGGGTTACATCGTTGTGGATTTTTTTTTTTTCTTTTTTTTGAGAAAAATATATAACTTATTTCGTGCACTAAATAAAAATAATAAAAAAAAAAATTCTGGTTTCTCAAGTGCTATTTAGAAGAAATTTTTTTTACGAAACTTTTGATTTTCAAATTTAGATTTTTATAAGAAGTTTTAAAAATCAGGAAACTTTTATTCATTTAAAAATTAGACTGTTTTATTACAAATACGATGAATACTTTATTTTTGGTGATTTTATCCAAGTAAAAAAAATAATATTTTATGGACGAAAAACTCGGTTAGATTACCCAGCTTTTTTCAGCTGTAAAAGTCCGCCTCAAGATTTTTAGCTTATGTTGAGACTCTAACTTGTTTTTTTTTTGGAACTTTATTATTTGACATCCGATTTTTTAAATTTATAGATATGTCATTATTTTAGTCTTTTGAGCAAGGCTGCAAAATAACGTTATTTTTAACAATAAACAAAAAAAAATTTGTTTCTGTTGAAATATTCGATTTTATAAACGTAAAAAGCATAACAAAATCCATTTCGTTTCAACTGTTATCAAAAAAAATTAACAAATTTTTTTTTGTTTCGATAATTATCAAACAATTATTTCAAAAAAATATAGTTTCAAATTTAAACGAAAAAATTGACTTTTCAATAATTTCGCTTTCTATGAAGAAAAAAAATTTTACATATGTTTGTATGTATGTACATACATACATGAATAAAAACAAATACAATTTTTGTTAATTTTTTTGATATCAAGGAAACAAAATTATTCTGATTAAAGATTTATTGATAATTTTTGAAACGAAAAAATTTTGTTTCTGATAATTAGCAAAACAAAATAATTTTTGGATATTTTTTATTGATATTTTTTGAAACAAAATTATTTTGTTCATTTCGTCGAGCAGCCTTGCTTTTGAGCAGGGTTTGAAATTATTTTCAACTTTTTTTTCATTTCCATCGAATTTCATTTTCATTTGAAAATTAAACAATTAACAGCGCAGCAGAAGTATAAAAAATAAAAAGTTCTACTGTACTGCATCTGCGCAGCCTTAAGTTTCAAAAAATTATAGTCGACTGTTGCTGTATTGTGGAAATTTGTACAGCACAGCAAAGGGCAAACATAATTTCGAGTTTTTACAGCACTGTTGTTATTGTTTTTTTTTTTTTTTTTAATTTATGGGAACACAATCGAAATTGTAATGTACAAAAAAAACCAATTTCAAAAAGTCGCACTTAAAACTAAAATTCTGTTTATCTGTGTTTTACTGTCGACTGATCTGTTCGAAATTACACAGTAAAGCAACAGCACAAAACACAAACAAATATATTCGACTGTTCTGCGCTTCGACTTAAGATATTTTCAAACGAAATCGAAATTCAAAAGTTCTCATAAAATTATGATAACTTTCGCAAAACAGCAACAGCTTATTTTTGAGACTGTTGGTGTTATGCTGGCAAACAGTGCTTGGGAAGCTTTATATTTCCTCCTAATGTCCTTTTATCTGTTAAGTCGTTTTCATATAGTTGGGTCACCTAACCGAGTTTTTCGACCATAAAACATCCTTTTTGTTTCACTTGAAAAAAATCGCCAAAAATAAAGTATTTATCGCATCTTTTTAATATTACGCTTAAAATGTTTGCAATAAAACAGAATAATTTTAAAAAGAATAAAACTTTCCTGATTTTTACAACTTCTTATAAAAACCCCAATAAAAACCAATTTTTTTCAATAATCGCAAAAAATCAAAAAATGGTGACTTTCCAAAGTTAGTATTGAAAATATGTTGGTGAAATCGGACTACATATAAAAACGCACACATCCCATATATGGGATCTTTCGAAAAACACACAAAATGTTATAATTCAGAAACTAATATAACCCGAGTAATGAATTTTCAGCCATGACTTTATGAAGTTATAAGGAAATATGCTAAAATTTTAGAAATGTAACATAATTTAATTTATAAGTGGTATGTCGTTAGAAGCGTACTTTAATTATCTTTCGAACGGAGTAGATACGGTTTGCGGGTATTTGTAACTTCAGCGAAAATAATTTTTGATTGAAGTTGTAACCAAAAAAACTCAAAATTACGTTATCTCAAAACCCTAACCATAAGAAAATGGTTTTGATCTCAGCAGGTTCATACCAGCCCTCTCCTATACCTGAAATTCTTGGTGTTTTCTCAAATTAATTATTCGTAAACTAGTGTTTTCAACATATAGCTTTGAATATGATAGAAGTAAAATTTATCTGCCAGAATTTCGTGGGGGTTCAAACACCCAAACCCCCCCCTAAATACGGCCTTGATTATGTATACCTACTTCGTGGTTCCGAGGTCATTTTTTGCTTTTTTCTAGGTAAAGCAACATTTTATGTGTCTGGTAGAAGAGAAATACACATACATACATAAATGATGAATTTCATATCAAACCCAATATGCGTTGAACCCGACCCCCTCAGAAATTGATGAAATTTTGCATAGAGGTACATTTTACCTACCCAAACACAACCTCATTTTTAGAAATTGCATTTTGGAAAAATTGTGGCCGTGGCAAGGTATCGAAATTTTCGAAAATATTCGAAAAATGACGATAATAGGTACTTTTAAAGTGTGATTACTAGGGAATTTGCTTTACCGATTTCAAAGTTTGAAAAAAAAAATTTTTAAAATTTTTTTTCAGTGTAATATGTAATATAGAATTTTTACAGTGTATGTTTTCAAAAGGTGATTTTAATACCTTTCTAACGGTATAACAATTTTTGACATCGGTTGATTAGTTTACGCGTGATATCAAGAGATGCATTTATTTAAATAAATTAAACAAAAAAATAAAAAAGGGCCATTTTAGTTTTCAGATATGTTATATAAGTATATATTAAATAGACCTGTCTAACAAAAATTCTTATTTTTCAAAATCGCTTGATCTTTGAAGCGTTTTTTCGGTTTAAAATTTCATTTTAGAAAACATTTTTTTTTTCAGTGTATTAAAACAAAAAAAAAATTTACTGTGTATTTTTTTTAAAGCTAATACCTTTTTAATGGTATGAAGATCTTTGAAATCGGTAAAGCCGTTCTCTAGTAATCACACTTTAAAAGTTCATATTATCGTCATTTTTCGAATATTTTCGAATAATTCGAAACCTTGCCACGCCCACAATTTTTCGAAAATGCAATTTCTAAAAATGAGTTTGTGTTTGGGTAGGTAAGATGTACTCTATGCAAAATTTCATCAAATTCTGAGGGGGTCGGTTTCAAAATGTTCGTTTTTTCAGCCTTTGATATGAAATTCATCAAATACATATTTGAGAGCCGAAATAACTTATTTGAAATACCTGAGACAGCGTACAATACCAGCATGCGGAACATACCTGCAAACAGATAAAATAATTTTATTAGATACAATCACGAAAACATAAACAGTATACTGATACGAATAATAGAATGAATAAATTTGTTAAATAGCAATTACATCAAGCAACTAAGGGTAAAATTCAAGTACACAAATACCCATGTATATATCTATGTACCTACATATATACATACACTTGTATGTACATATAACGACCCCCCGAAAAAACCTAAGGAACAATGCGCGTGAGTCAATAAAATACAGCTGCTTGTCGTACAACAATTTTTGATATCCTGCGCAGTTAAGTATTCCAGCAGAAAATGCAGAACAAAAACCCTTAATTTCGCTTTCAACAAAACAAAAGCTAAACACTTTTTGGCTGATATTGCGCAATAATCCGTATGCCACAGATGGCCATTCCGACCTTGCCAATGGAAACTCAAGAATAGTCAGCTGAGTTGAGAGTGGAATTGAGCTCGTAATTTTGCATTAAGCGGTAGCATTACTAACATTCGAACTCTAAAGTTTTGGTTACATATGAGTTCTTATGAGCTTACCTCATATGGGCCTAAAGCCTCGAAGACCTTTAGATTGTTATCTATATATGTATATACAAAATTGTAGGTGGGTCTTTGTGTCAGGAAATGGCTCAAAAACTACTGAACGTTTTTTTGCCCAATTTTGACAGTTTATTCTTTGAATAAGCCGTCTCGACATAATCTATATTTTGTCTCGCTAGATGGTGCTGGAGTCGCTATGTTTGCAAAATCTGTATGTTGTTTATGTAATGAACTGTGTATCGCCGCCTAAGAAGTTAACTTCAAAAACTCGGTAGCAAAAAATTAACCCGCTAGAGAATTTAGACCATATTTAATTCCGGTATCTCAACCTCTTCCCGAGATAGAGGCCAAAAATGGACCCAGATGGCTCCGAAATATTTTTGAGCAATATTGGTATCACATAAAGGTCAATATGTGGTACCCCCCGATTCCAACTCTCAAGTCGGTTCTCCAGATAGCGGCCAAAACGTGAACCCGGAAGGCTTCAAAATATATTTTAACAATATTGTTATCAAATTGAAGGATCCTATCAGGGTTCCCATACATAGTTCATGCTATATAAATATATCAATTGATTCCTAAGATAACTGTACCGATTCAAATGATATAGACTGATATATGGACCCGAATGGACACAGAATATTTTTGATAGGGAACGAGAGAGAAAAAGAGTTGTATAGGGGGAGAAAGAGGTTGAGAGAACGGGAGATGAGCGGTGATAGGGAGATTGATAGGCAGTGGCATAATTTGATTTGCAGCAGATAAGCGGGACGGGTATTTGCTATATAAAATAATACGCTGAAACTAATATACTTCTGTTTCTGCAACCTGTTGACCTACAGAAGAACAAGAATAACATAAATTCCCAACATTCACCCATTTTTGGCCAATCACGCGCTACTGTGCGACATAAATAACATATATGAAAGAAGCAACAACAAAGCAGCAAGAAAAGCACAAGAAAAGCCTGTTCTAGAAATTTTATATTTTGGCAACGCAATATTTTTTTTTTATGTGTACGAATTCTTCATTTAGGGAGAGTTTATGTTTTATTTTCCACAAATTGAAAGGGTTGCGCCGCCGAAAGGACATTTGCCAAAGGATATTTGAGCAAAACTTAAATATTAATAAACTTGCTTCATATCCTTCTTCGCATACTTGCATACACACATATGTATGTATGTGCGAGTACCTTTACGTAACCTTGCCATAGTCTTCTTTGTAAATAATTTGTTTTTTCTGCTCTTGTCGTACGCAATTTCGCATGCATTTCCATATTTATATTTGCGCGATTTAATCAACCCTTAAGACCACCGAAATCGCATGAAAAATAATGGAAAAGAAACTTTGCCAGCGAGCGGCATTTGTTTTGAGGTGAATGAACGTTTTTACAAATACTTTGTTGCATTTTGGGCGCTTTTCTCTCGACATGCACACATATGTATATATCTACCGCGCAGAGAGGTTATAGGTAAAAAACCGAGAGCGATTTGTTTTGGTATTTAGGGTATATTCCAGAACTGATGAATGATTTTAAATTGATTTTGCAGTGAAGTTTGTATGAGCTTTTTTTCCATTATGTATGACGCTTTTATTGCACTCAAGGTATGATTATACTTCCAGTTTATACGTATATTTAATCTTGCCAATTTTACGCCGAAGGCGCTCACTCTACGCTTTTAGCTGAGCTCTGGACAATATTTAAAAAGCTTCCCTTGATTTAAGTGAATGGCTAATAAAATAAAAAAATAAAAATGTAAAGTAAATTTAAAGCTTAATAAGCAATCTAACTTCGGAGTACCCATCATTTCAATACTATTGGTGACGGAAGAAGTACGTGCGATCGGCGTTAGTTTTCAGAGAACTAAACACGGAAGTTTTCAATACATGAATGGCTGAACGTTAGCTGCCATTTCTTCAGAAAATCTGTAGTCTTTTACAAAAAATTAATCCTTTAACTTCAAATACAAGACTAACCCTTCGGCAACAATTAGAACCAAACCACATGGTATTATTATAGCTTTTTTTATTGCTCAAATTAATAACACAATAAAAACAAGAGCGTGGCTATCTTCGGTCAACTTTCATGAATGAGGGAATGAAACTTTACATGGTCTGGTATTCATTAATTTGTATTAACAGTTGTGTGACTGTGGAGTTTATTATCTACGTCAATCTCAATATCTGAACAATTGGTTATATGACAGAGATGCATTTGTTATACTTATCCGATCTTGAAAATGTGCACCAATATGGTTAAGGTCAATATGAGTAAAAATAAGTACTAAAAATTTTCATGTCCTTAGCTGTTTTAATAAAGAAGTTATACTCCAGAATGACTATATCTGAACAATCGATTGTATGGGAGTTACATATTAGAGTGGTCCGGTTCAGAGAAATGATCAAATTGTAATAAAAAGATACCGACATACCAAATTTCAAGAAGAGATCTAAAAAAAAACTGAGAGATTAATTGGCGTTCTCACAGACAGACAGACGAACATGGCTTAAGCGACTCAGCTCATGATCCTGATCATATCGGTATAGTGGGTCTACAATAGCCAGGACTGCGGAGATAAAAGACCTTGGGGTTATATTTGACAGCAAGCTTACATTTAGTAAACACATTGACCTTATCGTTTCTAAAGCTTTTGGTATGATTGGTTTCATAAAAAGAAATACCGTGGATTTCAAAGACCCCCTACCCTCAAAGGCTTATACACATCTCTTGTAAGAAGCCACTTGGAGTACTGTTCACTTGTGTGGAATCCTTATTATGACGTCAGTGTCAAGAAAGTTGAGAAAGTGCATAGGATATTTACAAAGTATGCGCTTTCCAAAATGTTCAAATCCCAAGAAAACCCGACATACATAAGTAGACGCAAACTTCTCGGTCTACAATCGCTCGAGGACAGAAGGACATGTCCTTCTCTACTCCTAGCTTATAATCTTAGAAATGGCAAAATTGATTGTGATGACATTTCACATCTTTTTAAGGCTCATATTCCGTCGCGTAGCTTAAGACAAAATCGATTATTCGTAGAATCAACGCATACAACGAATTATGCCTTTAATGAGCCAGTAGCAAGATGCATCCGGCTATGTAACAATTATTTTATACTCATGGATTTTGATAGTACGTTTGCTAATTTCAAACTTAATTTATTCAAAATTTTTAATTAAGCATTTTCTTGTAGTCTGTAAGAATTCAAATGTTCAGTAGACTTTAAATAAATATGTACTTTGGTAGGTTTGTCACGCCTACTTCTGGTACTTTCAAAATTTGACTTTCGCCCACAAAGTTATAATACCATCTCATTCCATGTACATGAAAGGTATGAAAAATTCAGAGGATATTATTCACTCTCAACGAAACGCCGCGGGCCTAGTCAACTTGGTTGCTAAAGAAATAAAAAATAAACTTATGTACGAGTACATACTTATGTATATTAAAATTTATGCATAATAATTGCAAACAAAGGAATTTTAGCCCTTTTGTTATCATTATCATATCAGTTTCAGTTTCAATTTAATTTGAGAAACCCTTGCGGCTACTGGCCATTGGCTGGTGAGGCATTATTTTTTTTTTTTATGTTTTTTTCGGCTTATTGCAGTGAGTAGAATACATATATGCATGCACTTTTGTACATATATTTGCACCTTTTAATTTAATGAAAAGGTAAAACGATGCATATCCACATATGAAATAACAACGGGGTGCATTTTAAAAAAAGTAGGGAAAATTTTCGAAAAAAACGCCAAAGTTGACGGTGTGTTGTAAGATCTGTAGAATATGCAAATAAGTCGAATGAGAAGAGGATATATACATATACATATACACATATTTATGTACTTATATACGTATATATAGAAATTCATCACATACTTACATATTTACAATTCAAAGGAGTATATTTAAATGCAAATTATTGAGTACGTACGTAGTGTTTATACATACATATAGACATGGGAAATGGCAATATCGCGTGCGACAAGACTGGCGCCTCGATAAATTCATTTGCATATTCTATAGTGTGGAATCTATAAATTTTTCATATGAGGATGTATTGGTACAGTAAATAATAGATAAATTTAGTTGACAAATTAAATTAATGAAAATCATACAGAAGCGCTCCATAAATTAATCCTAGCGAACTGTAGATGGAGATACGTTTAACAAACCGATAAACTTCTGCTAATTAATAGGAATTTTAAAGGTTTCAAAGGCGGCCATCTTACTCTCAATCCTAAAGGGAATCGTCTCTCTGAAACATTCTATCACCGGAACAGCGAATGCTAGAGCACATATCCACAGATCACACCAGTACTTCCAATACTAGATACAAATTTAGCCGAGCCGAAGCGTTCATTTACAATTCCCATAGCAAAGAATATGACTAGATAATATTAAATCTATTAGTTTATAAATCAAGCCAGGCTGTGTGTACTATAAGCAATAAAAAATAACAAGTAAACAAATTGCTTTATATATGTATATATGTATATATAGAAATTTATTTATTTACATACGAATTTGCTACATATGTTATTTATTATATTGTGTTCTTTCAGTTCTTTAATAAGGCTTCGCTATTTTATGAAATTCTTTTGTGGCGCAGCAATTTCGGCAACAATGTTGCGTGTATTCAATTGAGTTGTTTTCGAGTACGTACTCGTAGATACAATCGCAGCATTTAATCAATCAAGACGTGTGTAAGATGATTAGCTAGATTCGGTGCGTGCGTGGGCGAGGCCATTCAACCTCATTCATAATGATGTCTGGTTTTTGCATTTCCTCATACATACATACATATGTACATTAAGCCGTATCACGTTATATGGACAAAAAAAGTTTAGTGTGTGTCAGTTTTATTTGAACACTTATGTCGAAAAAATATTTTTGGTGTAAAATTTTTTTTTTTAGGCCCGCGTTAAAAACAGCTAAATCGCATTTTTTGTAATAACTTCCTTATTTTATGTCGGATCTCTATGATCTTAATAAAAAAAAAAATAATAAATAATAATAAATAATAAAACTGACACACGCAAACTTTATTTTCGTGATACGGCTTAATGTACATATGTTCATATGTTTTCATGATACATATACCTATTAGGGCTTACGATTCGATCTCGAGCAGTGTCGTGAAATTCGAGGATCGAGAAAACCGAGACTCGGGTTCTCGATTAAATCTCGTTTCTCGGATTCTCGATAATATATTGTGTCAAAAAACATGAATATAAAAAATTTCTCGTATGTCATTGGGAAGAAAAAATTTTATATTGTAATTGTATTTCTCTGGGAATTTTGTGCATTGATTTGTGAAATACACCTGGGAATGGCGTAAATGGCATATATTCATACACATGTAAGTACATACAAGCAGAACAATCTACGAAACAGCATAGTATGCTTATACCGCTTATTTCTGAGAAGCTCGCGAGCCTTTCGAGATTTTCGAGATTCGAGAATCTCGCGAGAACCCGAGTCTCGCGAGAAATCTCGTCTCGCTCGAACTCGAGAAATCGTAAGCTCTAGTACAAATACATAACTTTTTTTAAGATTTTTCACACATACACGAATATTTCAAAAGCAAGTTTCCGCTTTTAATAAGAGTTTTATAAAAACAGTAATAATGCACCAGATATTTTGTTGGTTAACATTTTGGTGTACCTTTAATTCAAATCCAAAACTGTAAAAATTCGTACAATTTGTCCCGTACAAACCATGGAATGCTCCAATAACTTTTATGGTATGTGTTTCCTTAATCAAAGCCAAAAATCCACTAAAATGCGCCTCCAGAATTGAGCAGTAAGAATATCGCGCAACATGTTGCCAGTAACTGTGATATCTTAGCAACATTGTTTTTCTGCTGCTTAAAATGTACATGTACCACAGCGTCATTTAATGTAAAAATAAATATCAAAACTGGATTCCCTGACCCAAAAACAGTAATTTAACATATATTTCGTAAGAAATTCTTTCATTTTATCAAGCTTTGTTCGCTTTTCTCTATACATAGGGTACCAACTTTAAATGCAAATAAAAATTAAACCAGACCGATGGGCCAAAAATCCAGCATGTGGTTTTGATATGAGAGGGATAAAGCTGTCTCTTCTTTTGGTTTCATCAATTACGTAGAATCTTGTTGCACTGTGTATCAGAAGGTTTATCGAGGGAACCAAAATCGGTTCGAATTGATGATGTACCGTGACAACAAATATTATTAGGTGCACGAGTACGTGATAAAAATGGCGCCCTGTGGGCTAATTGGATCCGGCTGAAGCCGGGCAACACAGCAACCAACCAACACATTTGAAAGTTTAAATTAAGAGAGTTGCAATTCAAGTTCATAAAATTAAAATACAAGTTTCAAATATTCATGTCAAATCAGAGCTGGGCGATAAGGATTACATGTGTAATCGATTACATATATGAATACGATTACAGTAGGATTCTGCTAGAATTTGTTTTTCTAGAATAGGTTTTTGTTGTAGCTTTCTTTTTAAATAAAACTGTATTGGAAGAAAAAACCATTTGTCTGCATTCACTGAATAATCCGTCATCCATAAGCTACACTGAGAGAAAAAAAATATATGGAGGGGTCAAAGAAATTGTTTACCTATTTTGAACACTACTTTCTTTGTTTTGAGTAAATTTTCCTTAAAACATGTTAAAAGGTTTATAAAATATTGTTGTTACATGCGTTACCATGGTTTCATATACTTGTTTTGAAAAAATTCATACATTAAAATAATGAAAAATTCTTTAAGCGCCATTCCATTCCCAACTTTCCTTGTTTTGAAGACTTGATTTCTTTAATTTTGAGAAATCCCCATGGCAACGAATTTGTTTGAAAGTTTTTTTTATGTTTTTTCCACATTTTTGAGAAAATTTACACAAAGCAAAGAAAATTTTGTATTGGGACGCGTGTTCAAAATAAGGAAAATTATGTCTTTGATCGAGAGAAATTTTTCTTTTGAGTGTAAACAATGGCAATATGTAACTTTTACAATTCTGCATAAATAATCATAAGCATTAAAATTAAAGCTATAACATATATTAAAGAAGCTTCCCTGTCTTTAATTGAGAGTGTTGACTGCAACAAACATTTATAAAATGTTAAGCCGGTTGAAGTCGATTTGAAACATGCACATAAAGTATAGGTATGTTATTTAAGCGGCTCCTTTGATGCACAATAGCAAAAATTTATTAAATATATTTATACATATAGATATGGATAAACATATAAATATAGCTAGAGGAGATATTAAATTTATTCCGAATTTCTATAAAATTTATTCATACATTTTATATTGAATACATTTCTTGCAGCCTGACTCAATACTAGCCAAAGTCATTTACACACAGAGGCACACACACACCCGAATTCAAAAAGATAGACGCGCATAGCATTTGTAATATAACAAAAAAAAATATATCTTTAATTTTCGTATGCGAACGTTCGAAGGATCGCATGACAATTTAACATTTTTTGAAAACTTAACCAGGCGTTAATTAAATGTACATATACATAAATATAAATACATACCCTGCAGGGAACTCAATAACTAGTGAGCAAAATTTCTAGTTCCGAACTAGCGAAAAGGCGTCAAAAGGGAACTAGATCAATTGTAGTTCAGTTCAGAAGGAGTGAATTGAGTGACCATTATAAGACACACTTTGATTTGTATGCAATTTCGAAGTGACAAAAATTCTATGAAAATTTGTCGTTCGTTCAATTGCCGTCGGCTTTGTATATTTCCGCAATTCTCAGATGTTTAGTGAAGCTTTTTACATAAAGAGTTTTCTATTTGCAACTTGTATGAAATGAAATGTTCCCCTACACTCAAATAAATTTTATACTTTTTTGGTCGATATATAGGACACGACGGAAAAATTATTAAAATTTAAACTTTGAAAAGTTTAAAAGATTTTTAAACTTTTAAGGTTTAGATTTTGTTCCAAATTAAAATTTATTTTAAGACTTTCAAAAGTCTAAAATTTAAACCTTTTTTTGGTTTAAATTAAAAAAAAATGTCTGCTCCCAAATCCTCTACAAGCTTTTCTCTATTGTATCTTCTTTCCTATCCTTTTTTCTCCTTTTCTTCCACTTTGTTCTCCCCCCAACATCCCCTTAATCCTTTTACATATTGTGTCTTTTTCCTATCCTCTTCTTCTCCTTTTCTTCCTTCTTCATTTTTATCTGTTCTCATAATTCGTTTGTGTTTTTTTTTGTTTCTCCATTAAAACAACGTCACACAGTCATTCATTCAAATTGTCTAATAACTAGACTGCGGATCTTTATGCAAAAAATTTAAAATGATTTATTAAGAGTTATATTGATTCAAAACAATATATTCACATTCCAAAGCGAATTTTCTTGCTCTGTTTTGGATATGCAAAATATATGCAACTTATATGCAGGTTATATGCAAGTTATATGCAAATTAAAACTTCACCTTTTTTTACATCAGATATGGAATTTTAAGTGATATAAAGTATAGTTGAATGCAAAAATCATATGTTCTATGCTGAATCTTTTGTTCTATGCAAACATAAAACCCATTAACACCAAAAAACAAACTGCAAATGGGAACTAATTTTTATTATAATAATTTTTAATGTAAAGAGGTAATTTTAGTTGTAGTTAAGACCACAATATACTACAAATGTTTTCTCCACATTTTCAATGGAAACATTGTGACGCTTATCGGTTAAGATCCGTTTATATGCTGAAAATGAACGCTCAACATCACAAGATGTAACCGGAGAATACTTAAATTCGCTCCAAAATTGACTGGGAATCTGTATTCCAGTTTCTAATATTTTGTTGTCACCTGAAAGTATTTTGGCTACTCCTAATATGACTTCAAAAGCAGGTTCTTTTTTTGAAATAGCTTCAATTTTGACCAAAACTATTTGCCCACATGATCCTGACGTAGCGTCAAGTCCTTCAAAAGCTTCTGTTATTAGGGCCATTGAAGCTTTTAGGGGAAATCCGCGAGACTCTAACTTGCGGATTAAAACTGCTAAACCTCAATTATTATGCAAATATGCAAGTTATATGCAAATATGCAATTTATATGCAATATGCAAGTTATATGCAATATGCAAAATATGCAGAAATAAATATGAAAATTTAGAATATTTTGTTAATACCTTTCATTTTTCTCTTTGGAACCATATCTCTATCTCTTTTCCTTAGAAATATGCAATTGCATAAAGATCCGCAGTCTACTTATAACTATAAATGAGCTTTTTATATTGTTCATTTCTCGAAAAAGCAAGTTGGAATTTCAAATCAAAAATTAAATTTTTTTTGTTGAAACCAAATTTTACGACCAATGAAAGTTTAAAATTTAAACCTTAAAAGATTAAATGAGAAAATGTGTATAATTTAACCAAAAAAGTATGAAATTTATTCCAAAAAATACTTTGAAATATTTGAACTTTTGTAAGTTTGAATTTTAAACCAAAAAGGAATAAGAAACTTTTAGACTTTCGAAAGTTCAAAATTTAACCCAAAAAAAGTTTTAAATTTCTTTCAAACCAAATCAAAGTTTAAAATATATTCCAATATTTATAACAGTGTAATTATGCTTTTCCGATCCCTCAGGCTTATTTTTAATTTTTTTATTTTATTACTTTTTAAATATTATTGTAAATTTTTATTAAATAAATAAATAAAAAAATATTAGTTAAAAAAAAAATTAAAAAAAACAGGATTCGAACCCGCGCCCCTCAGATTGAAAGGCACATGCGTTAGCCAGCCGGCCATCGCGCTACTTGCATGAAGTGTGTCAAATGCTGCACTTAAGCGGCAGATGTAAAACTGTAGAGTTTGTAGGTACTTGTAGCTAGTTCAGAACTATCGAAATTGTGCCAATAAACGAACTAGTGTAATCTGTAGAATTTAGTACTAGTTCGGAACTATCGAAAATGTAGTGCAGAGAGTGACAATTGACACCGCCTAGGACATCGCCGTGTTAAATTCGCCAGTTGATAACATGCAAAAGAGATTTAGCTCGCACTAGTAGTATCGAAAAATGCACTATAAGCGACCTAGTTCGGAACTAGAGATTTTCCCTACAGGGTATCTACACATATGAATGAATTCGTACGTGCCACATACGTTGAAAGCAGAGTGCTTTGTCTCCCATACAATTAACAAAGTTGCATGTTGAATACGAATTCTTTAATTCGTGGAAATTTAACATAGAATTAATTTTTCCAGCATTTCAAGTGAATCGGAAATTAAAACCAAAATAATATGTATGTATGTGAGTTTAGAAAACCGAGCATATTTTTTTTCTAATGAAAAAATAGTCTTAACGAAGCTATTAGTCACAAAATCACGCAAAAGGTTGCCATCTATTTTAAATTCTTTAATATGAAAATCAACTCAAGCATTGCTGTAATTCCATATACATATGTACATATATCATACGTTGTTTTTAGTTAGTGATTTAAAAAATATGTTAAATTCATAATAAAATAACTAAATTGGATATCTAACATGGGATATCTAATGTGGGATATCTAATGTGGGATATCTAATGTGGGATATCTAATGTGGGATATCTAATGTGGGATCAAATATCACTGACAACCGAAATTTAAAGAGAAATGTCAAAAGCAGTTGGGCAGTAAAACATGTAGAGTGTTTAGCTGAAAATCTAAAGGCAGTGTTTATTTGAAACTTAAGTATGGCAAATATATTCATGTATATATGTACATTAGAACGTATCCCAAAACAAAAAGAAGTTCGCCGAGCGCACTTATATTTTTAGAATATTTTAACTCTGCAGCACCCTCACGAAAAGCGTTATTATGACCGCTCTTTTAAGAAATTCCGAAAAAAAATAATAATTTTAAGGTTTCTACAGGGTTAAAAATTTCTAGAAAATTATTTGCCATTAAATATCACTAGGTTACTACTCAGAAAAATCTTTGTAAAATTAACCTAAAAGACTACATGAAGCGAAAAACTTATATTCCTCGGAATGTTGAATGGGTTTTATTTCCGATTCTACTGAAGTGATCGAAATATGTACTTCTTTTGCAAAATATCAATGATTTTTTACGACGATCAACATGTAGGCAAAAGAAGGTACATTAAGATTATAAACTAAGTACTTGGTGGAAGTGACTGCTATGGCGTACATAGGGTTAAAACGATTATATAGTAAGAATCGTCCTCTCAAGGCAAAGAAAATGCATCATATGGAAGGGTGGCGTAAGGTGGTCTTTTTTTTGGTCCATATAAGACGAGACGGCTTAATGTACATGTTGTTAAGCGTAGGTGCCGAACATCAAATTAGGGACGGCCAACCGAAAAAGTATGCCTTAAATTGCACACTTACATACAAAGTACAAATATATTTATGTACATATCGTCGTTTAAAGTGCATTTTCCCGTAAAAGGCATTTGCATTTTCGCATAGCGGACGGTGGTTGAATTTTACAGGAGAGCATAAAAACTATTTCATTTCAAAACCGTTACTTATTTCTGCGTACAAACTTAAATTTAAATAATTACGTAGATCAGTTTGTTAGCTAAAACATCAACTTAGTGTAAAAAAGGAAACAAAAATGTCCCTTACGCGAAAATGCACTTTAAACGACGATATGTGAATCTATTTTTGTTAAAAAGAAAATTAGCGAATTTTCGAAATTATGTTTTTTTTTTGTAGTTTCTTCGTTTTTCTGGTGAATATTGAAGTCGCTTGTGTGACTTTTAAAACGTGGCTTAAATTTCACGCCAAAATGATTTCAATTTTAGAGGCACCCAAGTGTGCAAATTGTACATTAGACCGTATCGCGAAAAAAGATTTTTTACTACTCAAATTTGATGGTGAATAATTTTCTAGAAAACAGGCAAAAAAAGGTGCAAAAAGGTGAACTAAACTAAGTACTGGGCGGAAGTGACCCCAATGGCGCACATAGGGTTAACACGATTACATAATAGCAACCCTGCTCTAATGCCAAAAACACTAGGACGACGGAATTCACTGGAAACTATAGTGTTAGATAGATTTGCTTGGGCACTCAGAATGCGAAGACCAAAGAAACTTGTATTTTGGAACGATTTTCCGTCATCCCTTGTCAAGTTTGGTTTGGAGGCAAACCGGTTTCGGCTAATATGCGCCATCTTCAGTGTCTTCTTTCGTTCTTTTCGTTCGTACAGAGAAAAATGGAAAAATCAACTACCTGTACCTGGACCTAACAATTAAAATAAACAAAGAGACTAACAAATTTACTTACGAAATATACAGAAAACCCACAGCAACAGATACAATAATACACAATAAATCTAACCATCCTCAACAGCACAAGAACGCCGCTTTCAGACATTTATTAACACGACTTGAACGAACCCCGTTAGAAAAAGAAGCTTACAACAAGGAACTGAGCACAATATACACAATAGCAGAGAACAACGGATATCAAAAAAGTTTAGTGAAGAAAATACAAAAAAACATAAATTCAAGAAAGTCAGAAACCAAAGAAAAAGAAGAGAAGAAATGGGCAGTCCTATCATATACCGGAGCAACATCTTACAAGTTGGCTAAAGTTTTCCAAAAATATAACATTAATGCAGCATTTAAAACGAGGAACAATATGGGAAAACTTCTACGAAACAACATTAACAAGGAAGACCTCTTTGACAAACAAGGCGTATACAAATTGACTTGCGAATGCCAAAACAGTTATATAGGACAAACAGGACGCCAAATCAAGACGAGATATCGAGAACACATAAGGGATGACAATAAGAAAATAAGAAAATCATCAACGACAGTGGAATCAAATTTCGCCAACCACATGGCAGAAAACAAGTGTACACCCATGAAAATAGGAAAAACAGCTAAAATTCTCCACATACAGCATAAAGGAAGACGACTTAACATATTAGAAAATATGGAGATATACAAACAAAAAACATTCGTAGGTAAAATAATAAATGAACAAATAAACACCGCATCGGATACATTATTTGAACCGCTTAAGCTACTATACCCGAAAGAGGACAAAAGACCTAAATCCGACATAAACAAAACAACACACAAACGGACAATAACGGACTTTTACCTACTTGGTTAATGAGGGTACAATAATGAAAATATGACAAAAAATAGATTTGCATACCTAAACACACAACACAGACTCACACACACACACACGTCACCCGAACGCACGAATGCACGAACACATCACATGAACACGAAGTACCTGAACAAAACGATGGAAGTTAGTTACTATAAATACTATCGAACTTACACAAATAACTCAGAACGAAAGAAGACACTGAAGATGGCGCATATTAGCCGAAACCGGTTTGTCTCCAAACCAAACTTGACAAGGGATGACGGAAAATCGTTCCACAATACATCATATTCCTACCCTGTCGGAAAAACAAGCAATCAAAAAGTTACCAAAGAAACTTCTCTAAACTTGACAAAATCAAAGGTCTTTTATCAAAAGCTGTGCGGCGTTCATTCCAGCTCTGCTATCAAAATAAAGTATAATATAGTAGTAGTAAGAATATTAAAAAAAAAAATATAATAAATAATTTGAGGCGACCTTCTCGTACTTCCAGCAGCAAAGCCAGGCAAGCAACTCATATTCCATGCCAAGAGATATATGTATGCAAATATGTAAATAGTTTTTCCCTTTTTTTAAATTTGCATTGTAATATGTTAATGCAAATGTTTTGTATCTATTTTTAACACAGTCGTGACATAGAATCGCTTTGGTTGTTAATCATAAATTCAATTTTATTGACCACGTTTAGTCTTGCTTTTGTCGGTCCCATACTTTTTTCGTAATTTTCATTTTACACAGTGCAGCAGTATTTTTGGAAATATTTCAAATTAGATTTTTTAAGCCATAACTTTTATTACGAAATAATAGCTTTCAAGCATACATAACGAGATTACGTAGAGTTTTTCGGTAAACCAAATAAGGAAACAGATATGGACCATTGCACTATTTTTAAGCCTTTCGCTGATAAAGCAACGTATGTGCCAAAGCTCAGTTTCTCAATGAAATATATTCGAATAGGTAGAGTGATATAAGGGCATATTACTTTGTACTAGAGCTCTCGATTTTTTTTTTTTTTGAACATTTTCGAGTAACCCGAACAAATGTTGTTTAAATGCTCGAACAGTCGTTCGTTTCTTTATTACCCGAATGTTTGTACGGGCATTTGAACAATTCGGGTATTTGAAGTTGGTTTTTTTTGTTCATTTTTATTTTTTCCTTCATATGTATTTTTTGTTATTTTTGTTTTTCTTATACAATTTTTTTTGTTTGTAAGCTCGAATGCTCGAATGTTTGTACGGGCATTTGAACAACAAACGGGCTTCAAACAAAAACGATCAATTTGAATTGCTCGATACCCGGGTATCTAGAGCTCTACTTTGTACATAGTACATATCGCACACTAAATCAAAAAGCGTTACAACTCAAAATTCAAAAATTTTCAGGAGAGGCAAAAAACTTTTTAATTTTTATAGGCAATGATATGGGAAAAGGTTACGTATAATAGTTATTTTTCAGTTAAAAAAGACTTCTGAAGAAAAGATTTTTTGGCAGCCGCTAGAGATATATTCTGTGTACCAATTTATGGAAGAAACCCGATTTCGAAAAATTTTGAGTTGTAACGCTTTTTGATTTAGTGTGCGATATCGTCGCTATAGAAGAAAAAAGACGCAAACTGTTTTGTTGAGGAAGAAAGACGCAAACTTTTTTTCTTTCAAAGAAAGACGCATTAAAAATATTTTTCGAAAGAAAGATTCTTTATTTTTTTTGATAACGAAGAAAGATGCTTTATTTTTTTTTTTTACTATAAAGAAAGACGCATTTAAATATTTTTTAGGAAAGAAAGACGTATTCGATTTTTTATTTTTCTTTGTCACTATTAATGCTAATGCGTCTTTCTTCGCAGTTAATAATGCTAATGCGTCTTTCTACGTCGAAATATTTTATAATGTGTCTCTGTTCGTCGAAATATTTTTTAATGCGTCTATCTTCGTCGACATGTTTTGTAAAGCGTCTTTCTTCCCCGACATATTTTTAATGCGACTTTTTTCGTCGATAAATTACTGACATGCGTCTTTCTTCTTAAGGAGCGACGATATCTACTTGAAGTCGTAGCATTTTTGCTTAGAGTATTGTCACATGCAAAAATCACCCTATTGCACAGTGTTATCGGTATTATGTTTTGTGGAAGTTCTTACCATAGCGCAGCATAAGTGTACAAGGAATGCCAGCTGTACAATTTATATTTAGCTTTCAAGCGTCCAAAACAACTGATGGCACGCATCATAAATAAATAAAAACACATACTTGTAAAGTAATAATAAGCATAGTACCCTGCCTATTTATATATGGCACTAGCTCCTAGGAGAGTTGAAGAATTGCAACTACCTATACGCTGTAATTTTTGTACATACATTTATGTATTTATGTAGGTATTTAAATATGTAAGTATATTTTACTTATTGATACAAAGCTTAGGGTTATTTATACTTATACTTTCTCCACATACCTAGTACTTAGCTGATTACTGGATATGCGACTAACCATAATTCATTATTTTTAAGGTTTTTGTAAGTTTAATTTCTTTCCGTTTATATGCCTTTCGTTATGAAACCACACGTGCTCAACACATGTAAAAACGAGTGAAAATAGGAAGAATGTTTGGGAGTATTCTTTAAAAAAGAAATGCAATCAATACTTGCATGAACTTTTCCAAAGCCAATTTTTACGTTGATCATGACTTAGCGAGAGTTAAGAGTGAAAGCTCATCAACATTCGTCAACTAGTTTTAAGAATGGAAATTAAGTTTAGACATAAACAAATAAATAAAGATGTACGCTTGTGAAACGAAGACCTTCTACGTCTGACATTCAGAATAAATATGAATGTCATGCATTTTTTCAATTGGCATATACATATGAACATATGTATGTATGTATGCATGTTTGCATACACTTATGTGCACGTAACGCAATTCATATGCAGACCCTACAAAAATGCGATTAAACCGGGATGCGTACAGGATGAATCGCAAGGAAGCATGCGACTAATACAATTTTACATCCCTTTATATGGAGAGAATTGATCGGATTTTTTCGAGCATGTGATATGAAGAGACTAAATGTTCAATTTCTATACCCGAACGGGTACAAATGTAGATTAATCACTAACATACCGAACGGGTACAAAAGAAAATCAATCGTTTTCATCCCGAACGGATAGAAATGTGGATTAATCGCTTTTTTTCTTGTAAGCCGAGGCTATGTTTTATGAAAATATCTAAAAATTATCAGTTATTATATATATTAAAAGAAAGCTTATTTGATTAGTTTTCTTTTTGTAGTGAAATCTTTAAAAAAAATTAAGGATTTTCTCCAAATATTTTAAGTTTGGGAATGCATTATGCGAGTGTAGAAGACATGTGAGGAATTTTTAAAAGTTCTTAGCCAAGGCTATTTTTTTCTTTAAAAATTATAAAGGTCCATGCCTATTTAAATAAAAATTATAAATAAGTTTTACTTTTTTAAAAAAATCTCTTCAAAAAATTTAAATTTTTTTTAAATAAGTTGTCAGTTTTGAGTGTGCATTATGCAAGTATAATTGATTTTTCATGGATATTTTTGGTAACATTTTGTTAAAATTATTATTCATCATTGATATTAAAAGAAAATGTGTTCAATTAGTTGTACTCGTTGTTATATAATTTTTTAAATACATTTAGGGGATTCACAACCTGTCATATTGCGTCATATCGTCATAAGTCATAATATTTTGTGGTTGCATTCTATGCTATATGTGTACTAAATAAATACAACTCTGCACGATATGTTTTTGGGTCGTCTTATTTGATCAGCTGTTTTTGTTTACTTCTTCACAGGGCTTCGGAAAAGTCTTATAACTATTTCCGTACAATATTTTATTATGACATATGACTTTATGACACTTTGTGAATCACCTAATTGAATATTTTTGTAAAATTTCTACATCCAATGAATCTAGATTTGTACACGCTCGGGATGAAAGCGATTAACCTAAATTTATACCCGTTCGGAAACAATTGGTCTACAATTAGTCTAAATTTATACCCTTTCAGGAACAATTGGTCTACAATTAGTCTACATTTATACCAGTTCGGAAGCAATTGGTCTACAATAGGTCTAAATTTATACCATTTCAGGAACATCTGGTCTACAATTAATCTACATTTATACCCGCTCGAAATAAATTGGTCTACACAGTCTACATTTATACCCGTACGGGAACAATCGGGGACTAATTGTGAACCGATTTTTTCCGAAAGAGATCAATCCGGGACAAATCTCTTTCGGGATTAATCGCACTTTTTTTTTTGCAGGGAAAGGATTTGCACACACATGCCAACCATCATTAGAAATTTTGCGCAGAACCAATTTAAACAGAGTTCAACGTTTCTTGTGTATTATCTGAAAATGGATTTGTTTTTTTTTTGTTTTTTTTTTTTTGTAAAATAAAATCTTCTGAACTGGGTCATCGCAATAATCTAAATTAACTAATATTAATAGTAATAAAAACGAGCCAGACAAGCGAATCAATTGTGTTCTGAATTTGGCAGAAGAAAGTAAATAAAGTAAAGGAAACCAAAGAAGAGCTCAAAAAAACCAAACAAGAGCTCAAGAAAATGTTGAAAGAAGTGCAATAAAAAGCTGAATCATTCTCTTACTGTTTTTAATATGTATGTATAAATATGTTCATGCTTTGTATGCATACCCTCACGGAAAAAAAAAGTTAGTTGCAAAAATAAATATATTAAAAAGTGATTTATATTCAACTAATTTTAAAGTAGCTTTAAACAAATGCAGCGCGGGACAGTTTCTTGTATATGTACATATTTATATGTAAACACATGTTTTCAGATCTAAGTATGCCAAGATTGTTTTTTCCTTTTTTTGGTTACCGTTTTTCAGCTTCACTTCCCATTAAACACTGAAAACGAAATTCTCAAACGGAGCAAATATTGTTTCATATTTAGCATTTGAAAATTAACATAAATTCAATTGTTTCTCAAATATTGTTTATCAACTTGAGAACAATTTGCGAAATTTGAGGAAAATTTGTTTCGCATTTTTACCATTTCTTGAATTTCGACATCAAATGCAGGATTAAGTTATTTATATTAAACTACAAGTAAAGTAGTTGAAAAGAAACTCAAGATAAAGTTATTTATTTTAAACTACTAGTAAAGTAGTTGAAAACAAATGCAGGATAGGGCAATTGACTGCTTGCTATGACATCGCCGTGTTAAAAAAGTCAGTTCATTGCAAAGGAAAAAGTCACATTTTCAATTAGTTGTTATTGAAAATAAAGTAGTTTATAAAGTGATTTAAAATTAATTAAATTTCCTACAGGGTACACCCACGCAGAAATGTATATGTATGCATTTAATATAGGCAGAGAAACTTTCCAGGAAATCAATCGGAAACCAATTATCCATACTTAATATGGCCTTTTCTGTACTTTATGCTTGAATAAACCAGCAATGAAAAACAAACACAAATAAAATATGAAAAATAAAATCAATTATGAAAATAAAAAACAAGTACTACGAATGAGAAAAATTAAACCAATAAGATGGTGGTATCAATGAGAATTTGTTCATGAAAAGTAATAGTCTAGTAATCAAATGACTGTCCAATAACACAAAAAAATTAAATCCTGCTCCGAAATTTCTCACCTTGAAATTTTCACGCCTACAAAGCATTTGTTAAAGAATAAACTTCAAAGACAATCATTAACAATGTTTCGAAAAATAAATACATATGTACCTAATCACTTATTAAAATTTAAATAGGATAAAACAATACAAAGCTCTCAAGAAATCGGCTTTTGTATCTTATGAACTACGTAAGCGAAAGTAGGTTTTCGAGAAACATTAAGCTGGTACTTCTATGCTTTCACTAAGTACATATTTTCATATTTTAATCAACTAAATATGAGAGTCATTAATTGAAGATTTTTTAAGGTAGGCAGCTGCATCTTTTAACAAAGCCAAAATCAAAAAGCAATGTAATATAAAATGAAAGATTTTAATTATTTTTTTTAAACAATTATAATCAATTGTATTGTATTTACTTGCTAAGGACATAATTTTAAGGTTCCCATTATCTAAATCTTAATTTCAGAAAAAACAGTGACCAATCTAATACAAATCTATCCTTGAATGATTTATATATTTTTTAAATGCAGCTGCGTATCCCCCACATATTTGCCATCATTCATCTACTTAGTTGCCGTTTCTGCTGTTCTATCATTGATTTGTGCAGACAACAAGAAGCTTATTGTTTGGCATTTTAAACACAATTTCCCTCGGCTCTGTGCATGTCAAATAAGATGCTATAAGATTGATAGGAACATAGAAATCAACTTAAGTTATACATATGTATGCATTAGTGCGGGTCGATTGGTAGGGGCCAAAAAAAAATGAACAAGTGCACAACGCGATTATGAAAATTTGGGTAATTTGAAGTATTTTTGCCCGAGAAACCATATGTCTAAAATGAATTTCGAGCCAGCGCTTTTTACGATCTATGTATATTTCTTGCACCTCTTTTATATTTTTTTTTAAATAACTCGGTAACCAATGGTTCACTTGTTTTAATTTTTTTCGATATTAGTTAGGAAACTTATTTAGCAACAAAATATGGTGGTCAGTTTTTTGAAATTTCAAAAATGGCATAACTCAAAAGTCTATGCGCTTAATATCAGGCTTCATTTTCAAATGCATTGGTCACCGAGTTATTTAAAAAAAATATAAAACCGTTAAGAAAATCTTGATCGCGAATAACTCGCCGAAAAATCAAAACTAGGAGAAACCCTTTTGGGACCATATTACAATGTGTATTACTTAGCTTTCAAAATTGATCCATAAATCAAGCAATATTGAAAATTCGTTTTAGGTGGCCCACTTGAGAAAACTTCACTCCTGTGTGTCTAAGGGTTTTTGGCGTCGAGAAATCCATTTTTGGCATTAATTTATTCTTTTGAGGGCCACCACAGGGCGTTTCTGTATTTTTTTTTTTTTTTTTGATAGTAAAAAGTGGTTTCTCGAAATTCATTTTAGACCTACGGTTTCTTGAACAAAAATGCTTGAAAAGACTCAAATTTTGATAATCGCGATGTGGAAAAACTTTGACCCGCCCTAGTATGCATATATAAAATGGTTATGCGCACATATACCTACCTACACACATACAATATAATAAATTTATATAAATTATATACAACATTCCTTCCATAGCTTCCTGCAAATCCACCAACAAAATAGCCAACAAGTTCAAATAGGGTGGGAGTAAGTGGGGAATGATTTTTTGAAGTGTAAGGCGACAGGAAGCAGCAAAAATCCATGTGCATATGTACATATATCGTCGTTTAAACTTCACAAACCGCCTGACCGCAACTTGTGCCAAAACTGAGATTTGGATTCCTGACGCTCCTGACGACTTTAGAGCTCAAAAGGACATTATAGGAAAATATAGAACAACCCGACTTTCTCAGGACCGAAGTTATGGTATGGATCGATAGAGCTGGACTTCAGAAATTCAAATCTATTTTACAAGTTAGTTAGTTGGTCAGTTATGAATGTTTCACTTAGGCTATTATAAAGTTTAAGCGACGATATATTACAAAAAAACAATAAACACAGCACTTATATCAAGGATACAAATCCACTTGAACTACGGTTGCTAATACCTAAGCAGAAAAGCGGAAACATGACACCTACACAAATGTCAATTATGGCAAAGCGTTGAAAACCATGTCCGGAATCAACATGCAAAATTAGTGAGCGAGAGGAGTTGTTTACAAGAAAATATACTTTAAATAATATTTAATATACCTAGTATGTAGTATGTATTTACATTATATTTTGTGTATAATATTAGATCTATATATATAAGGATGAAAGTTTGTTTGTTTGTTTGTTTGTTTGTTTGTTTGTTTGTTTGTATGTTTGTTCCCTATGGACGCCAAAACTACCGGGCCGATCACATTCAAATTTTGACACAATGATCACCTGGTATTAGATTGAAATTATGACCACATTTAATTCTGGTATCTCAACCCCTTCCCGAGATATAGGTCAAAATATGGACCCAGATTCCTCCGAAATATTTTTCTGCATTATTGGTATCAAATTAAAGATATCAATCATAGCTTCAATAGAGAGTTCATTCCGTTCCAATTTTCCAGACGGTTCTCCAGATAGAGACCAAAACGTGGACCCGGATGACCCCAAATATTTTTTCGCAATATTGGTATCAAATTAAAGGTGCTGATCAGGGTGGCCATATATATTTTACACTATACGGATATCTCAATCGGTTCCCGGGATTGAGGCCGAAACATGGACCTAAATAGCCCCCGAAATATTTTTGACCATTATTGGTATCAAATTAAAGGTATCAATCAGAGCTTCAATAGAGATTTCTTTCCATTCCAATTTTCCAGTCGGTTATCCAAAATATATTAGTAATCATGATGTACACCGATATGTGCACCGGATGGCCATGGAAAGTTGTTGATAAGGAACGTGAGACGGGGAGAGAGAGATAGGGGGAACGGGAAATGCTGACTGGTGGGGAGACCGATAGGGAAGGGAGTGGCATAGTGTGATTTGTCGCAGCGAAGTGTGACGGGTATTTGCTAGTTATTTTTATAAATGCGTGAGCGAAAAGCTCATCAAAAATTTAGTGATGCGAAAAATTTGCTAAAACTGTAGTGGGCTGATGTGGACCGGAATAAGCTTAAGAAAGTAATACATAATAACAATAATAATAATAATAACTATATAATAGAGGAGGGGAGTTATGTTAGCACTGAAAGGTATTAAACGGTGCTGACGTACGAAGATTTATGTACATATGTATCAATGTATATACACCAATGTATGGAGACAAATTTTGTATGATATTTCTTCAATCCCATTCCATAGGTCGATGCTAATGTAGTGGAAGTTACCACATATGTTTGTCCCGATCCGAGAAAAAGCTCAGAAAACTCTATGAAGACTGAAAAAAGTAATTTCGAAGGCGTTTAAGAGATGTGCCATAACGGTCAAAGTTCATATTATCATATGTTACCCCTTGTGCAACACCCCTTAACTATATATGATCAGGACCAACATTTTTATGTGATATCTTTGACTGTGCTGCTACCGATCTAGGGGGTGAGGCCGAAGAAAATCCAACCCTAATATTTACATATCTATTCATACAAAACTGAGATTACGTATACGCCTCTGCGTACGTATTACTAACTTGTTACAATTTTCCATTTGGCCTACATCAGGGGCGAACGCAGGGGGGGCTTTTGGGGTGTTAAACCCCCCCCCTCCCAAAGTAATTGAATTTTTGAATAATAGAATTTAATTCTACATAGTCATTTGAAAAATTGTAATTTGTTGTTTTCAAAGCAATCTTTCTGCCGACGATGTATGAATATGTAAAATAAATGAATACATTAGTCACTAACAGCGTTGCCGTTTTGATACAATTGTATCTTTTTTGATACTTTTTTTTTCTAAATTTTGTGATTTGATACTTTTTTGTTCACAAACGGCCTATTTTGATACTTTTCTGCTGATAGAATTTAATTTTTTGAAACTATGAAAATGTTAAACTAAAAACAAACCTATTGTATCTGGATAGTATTAAAAAGTTGTGGGAATGTAGGCCAATTAAAAAACCCAGAAAAATATAAACTGGACAGAGACATTTTTTTAATTTGCTTCAAAGTAATGAGTTTTCCTTATAACTCTGTGGCTACTGAACTGGATTTTTTTAGATTTAAGGGGAATTGTGAGTCGAAAATGGACTTCTTTTGAAAATTAGTTCTGAACTGAAAAGTCACCAATAAGGTTTCTATTATTTTTTTAGAGTTTATTGTTAATCATAATAAAGGAAAAATAAAAACTCATTTATTATGACTTTTGGTTTTCGTTCCATGAGCAAACTGTTGTGGAATAAATTTAAATTAAAAAAAAAATTATGCTATTTGCAAAAAAATACTTGAGTGTCTTAACTAAAATGTGTATATTTTTAATAAAAACAACCAAAAAAAACTGGTCTGAATTAGATACACAACTTTACTTATTATTTGTTTTCAAATGAAAATTTTTAAAACCACGGTTGTATTTTGCTAAAAATAAATTGTTCTCACTGTTTTCTTTCGCTAAATCATGAAACATACCTCTTTTTTGCGTTTCCATAGATATCCGCATTTTTTAGCACTCAAACTTGAAATCTCGCGAAAATCATAATACACTTATTTATACAAACTTTTTCCAGACAATTTTTTTTTTTTTTTTCAAATGTGTTGACTTTAATTGAGCCAAAGTAACGTTTAATGGTGTCTATTGTGTATAGAAGGAGGTTTTCTATAAAATTCAATATATTTTCCACGGAAATGCATGACAGAAATTTCTTTTTGAAACACCAACATTTTTTACTTTTGTGTGTAGGGCTGACAACGATGTGGACTTAACGAATATTTAATTCACCATAATCCAACTCGTTCCACCAAAGCTACAATGTAGCTGCTACATGACGAAAAATATGAATTCAGTAGCAATTATGACGCAATAATACAGGTGACCTTTCCTTTTTAGTTTTAGTTTAAATACAGAGAAAATGCAATGAATTGAGCTTTAAAAGGTGCCTTTGTTTAATGTGTGCATACGTAGGTCCACTCCCCAAATATAAATAGATTTAAGTAAAAATTGTCTGGACGAGTTTTGAGTATTTTTTTTTTTGAAAACCCCCCCAAAATATTTTTCTGTGTGCGCCACTGGCTACATAATAATAGCCACATTCTTTTGCACGCAAGTTCGAAAAAAACACTAGCTAGAGCAGGGATGGAAAATGTGGTACAATTGTACTTTTTTGGTACATTCCGGTAGCCAAAAGTACATAGGTACTACGCTGAAATATTTGGTACATTTTTGTCAAACAATATATCACTGCATCCCAAATCTATTAAAACAAAACAAATAGTATTGTCCCTTTGATTTTAGAGTTATTTCCAAAGCGTGAATTTGACAAAATTGAGCAAATTAATTATTACGTTTATACGGCAGAATTCGTGAACTCTTAATTTCATGAATTCGAAAATGGTCTCGTTTATGCAGCATTTATGAACTCATGAAATTCAGCTTTTTTAAAAAGTGGCAACGTTCTAACGACATCAGCTGTCAAGGCAGATTTACCAGGTAGACTCGGTGACGAATTCTGAAACTACTTTTTTTATTTACAAAGGTAGTGTGTAATGTCAAAATCTAAGCGAATTCACATCATGGCCAATGGGAATGCGCGAGTCACAAGCGAATTCAGAATTTAATCACGGCGAAATATAATTTTGACATTACACTACCAATTACAATAACAAAATACATTGAGCATTTCTGAATTCGCCCCCGAGCCTACCTGTTAAATCTGCCTTGACTGAATGAACAGCTGTTGGTTTGGCGTTGCCGGACTTGTACTTCATAATTTCATGAAATGATGGCGAAATTCATGAATAATTTTCGTGAACAATTAAATTCCTGAAAATTCGTTTATGCAGCGAAAATTCATGAAATGATTTCATGAATTTGCCAACGTATAAACGTAGTAAATGCTGAGTATAGAGCTTTAGCAGAACATGAGAGCCTTAAAAAATTTAGAAATTTGAGTATATACCTAAAACGTTTTTGTTTTGTGAAATATTTTTGCATTGAATGGGGTTGTGTATTTAAAATAATTTTAGTTTAAGTAACTTTTTATTTAATAAAAAATTTATATGAATTTAAGCTTTTATAATGTTATTTTTAGAGGAAAGATTTTGCTTGGAAAAGCAATAATATTTTGAATGGCTAAAGAAGAAGAATAAAATTGGGAGTAGTATAAGTCCTTAGAAAAAATATGCTATCAAAAATGATGGTACATTTTCCTTTGATTTGGTACATTTTACTTGCTCAATTAGTACAAAATCAGAAAACCCATTTTCCATCCCTGATCTAGAGTAGCGAATAACAAGGAAATCAACAACAAAAACTAAGCCAGCTAGCTATGTTAAACGCATTCAGCTGAAAGCGCTTAGCTATTTGTCGACCTGATCAGCAGTGTTGCCATGTAAAGGAACGAAGCTATTGTTAATAGAAAAATGGAATTTTTGGAACAGACATTCTTGTAGCATAAACATCAACCAATAGTTTTTGGTTGCTTGTTTTTCCGACAGGGTAGGAATAGGATCGTTCCACAATACATCATCAACCAATAGCATAAATATAAACCAATAGTATTATTTTATACAGAGGCTACCTGCGGACTCTACCGCTAACAAATTCAACACAACCGAACTCTGCTGGGTAAGTGTCAAAAATTCGAATCCGTATGAAGCCCTCTAACGGGAAGTGCTTATATAAAATTAAAATTAATGTCTAGCAAGTTTAACGTTCTTTTCACGATTGCATAATAGAAAAATCGACTAATAATACACTGACGCGGATATATATAATTCTAAAGAGTTTTAGGCTGAGCTTCTCTCCCACATTCGATGCGCGATTCTTAATTTTTGTTTTTCGTACTAATTGGTTGAACATACAGTTTTTTTATAGATAAGTATGTACGCATGTGTTAAAATCCACCAAATCAGAAAATTTCTCAGTTTTTCGTGGATCCTTACTACCCACTTTGCTAAATGATATGATAAATACGAACCAAAAATGTTGACGCAAAACGGACACACGTGTTATTTTCAAGTGTATATACATACATACATATCTACATAGATATCTGTAATACCTAAATAAACTGATCTTATTCCCTACCCACAGGGTTTACAACCAAATATTTTCGGTTCTTTTTTACTGTTTTATTTTAAATTAAATTTGTCCCAGAACTAAACTTTTTATATACATACTTAATCAATCTCTGGCAATGGTTTGTGCTTTCTTGTTTCGCAGAATTCTGTTCAAGGCCCTTTTATTATGTTTGAATAAGTAAATAACTATACATATACACAAAAATACATATAATCTCATAAATTCGCCAGTGCATAATTTTTTCTGCTTGAATAAATGAGTATAACATGTTAATTGTATTCTTTATAGGATTTCTGCTAAATACGAGCAGTTTTATTTTCTCGAAGTGAAAACCGCTGGCTGGAACTAATTTTCCTTTTTTTCGAATTATGTATGTATCCAAAAAGTTTAATTTTGTCAAATCATACTTATGCTTTTTACAATCGATTTTCCATTAATTTCGCGTCCTTTTTCTTTTACTTCTTTTGTCCTTTATTTTAAAATCTATATATTTTATGCCAAAAGGACTTAACTTGTTGGAACCATACAAAGGTTACTGTAGGAAGCATGACAAGAGCGAAGTAACCATAATTAATATGCAAATGCTAAAAAATAAAATGAAATTTTAAAAGAACATTGCTCATCATCACAATTTTTAATATCTAGTACATAATATTAATTATTGATTTAAATGAAGTGTTGTTTGAGAAGGGGAAATGTCCTTTAAAATCTTAGCCGAAATGAAGGCGAATATTCTAGCACTTTAATGTAGAGAAAACACAAAAAAGAAAAAAATATTAAAATATTTACTATATGGATTTTCCAAGATGGACCTAAACCCACAAAAGTGGTGCATTCATGAAGCGTTTAGAAAATAATGATTATATGTTTCTTCGCAAAATCATGCAATTGCTGCATTGGAGTATCGAAGGACAGTTAATGCTAATTGGTATAGTACTTCAAATTTGTTTGTCGGAAGTTATCGCTGAAACCAGTAGGGACAACAACAAACCGGCGAATCATTGTTCATCATAACAATCCAAGCGTCACAGAGCACGACGAACTGACTGAGTTTCTGACCAGTAACAACATCCAATTAATGACTCATTGCCCATATTCGCCTGTTTTATCGCTCAATGACTTTTTCTTATTTCGACATGTCGGAAATAAAATGCGTGGCGAGCGTTTTCCAACGCCTGCAGAGGCTGTTGAAGCATTTAAATTACTTGTTTTAGAGATACCTCGCTCAAAGTGGCAAAATTGCTTTGAAGGAAAAACGTATAGAGCTTAAATGAGATTATTTTGAGAAGCAATAAAGCGAACTTTTGGAGTAACCCTCGTATATAGATACATATGAGGCATTTGCTATCGAAACCAGCTTATTCCATATCCTTCTGAAATCCACTTGTTTGCATATTTTGAAAGTTTAGAGGGTTCTTCATAAACTGGCGAAGGAATAAGTATAGCTCACATCAAGCTCATTACAACCCAAAATTAGATGAAAAGGTTTGCCTCCTGGATTAAATCCAGCTCAATCCGAGATTTTATCATTTTGAGAAGCAGTTGTGAAATTTCAGATCTTTTAAAAAGGTTAAGTGGATGTCACTTATTTAAAACTCATAAAGACACAAATACTAACTGGTAAACTGGAAAAGCCCATTGTAGGCGTGAGACGTTTTTTGTCTCTACTGTAAAATTTCCAAAAATTGCTAGCAAGGCGATAGCAAACGCCTCATATTTAAAAGTTCACATTTCTTGATTCAGAGTTGGCATCATTCCACCTCTAAAAACACCATTGAACTGGCATGATTTGACGAAATAATATTCAGCCACACTACTTCAATCTACATACATACATACCTATCTTACTGATTTATGTGGAAAACATTATTCATGTATAAATTAGATACTTAAAAGCACTTACTGGTCAATCCTCATGCACCTACTTAAGCAACTTTAGATAAGTACCTAATTTTAAATATCCCTGCAAAAAATGCGAATACTCCGAAATACATCCGGGATCACTCGCAAAGGAGCATGCGACTACTTCTTTTTTGTATCTCTTTATATGGAATGAAGTGTTCCTTTTTGTTTGAGCATGTCCTATGGAGAGACTAATTGTACCCTTTTATACCTGAACGAGTACGAAAGTAGGGAACTCCACTTTGATGCCAATGGGATACCAAATGGAATTTGTACCCTTTTTTACCTGAACGTGTACGAATGTAGATTTATAACCTTTTGAGTAAAATTGTCAACAATTACTCTACATTTTTACCGTTCCGGGTACAATTCGGAGTAATTGTAGCCAAGTGTACCCGAAAGAGAGTTGTCCGGGACCAGTGGCGGATCCACGGGGGGGGGTTTTGGGGGTTCAAACCCCCCCCTTGTGGTTTATCATAGATCCCAAATTAATGCCTTTATAGATTCTGCGCCCAAATTTCCCAAACTGATCAAGGAAAACTCTATCATTCCAAAAACAATGGTTGGACCACATAACATCCAAAATACATATGTACCCACATGCGAAAAAAGTTCATGTAGGTACCTTTGGACGCACGTGCATAAAATCAAATTTGTCAAATGCTATTCGTAAATTGCCAAATCGCAAATTTATTTTCTTTTCTTTCTTATCCCTATTTTTATCGTGATTGTACAGAATTAATTTGGTCAGAAATGTCTGAATCGTTGGAGAAATTGCCTTTTTCAGAGGCATTTCGCAATTCTCGTTTAAATTAATCTTTTAAAAATTTGAGTATATAAACACAAGAACTTCAATAAAGTAAAAATTTTATTAAAAATATAAATATAACCAAAAAGTACTACATACATATATTCTTATTTATTTTGGCTTTAAATGCAAGGGTAAGTGAAATTGATGATCAATTTGCCACCAATACCATACGACACTCATTCGCACCTACCAATGCAAAAATATACATACATACGTTATACATGTTATTTAGAACTTCAATTGAAATCTCCTGCACTTTATGTGATGACATACATATTGTTAATTTGGAGGGTTTTGAGTTTGGTGTTTCTAAGGTGCGGAAAATGGCGCAACTAGTATATAGACTAATAATAGTAGGTGGTATTAGTCCATATTTTCACCAGCGCACATAGGTAGATTTTCAAGTTTTATGCGGCCAAAAATATTTTATTGTCTACATCTATTCCAAATTGCTTGTTTAATGCAAAATTTTAATATTTTGAGTTAAAAGTCGATTTTATTGAAAAATATATACAGTGACTCAAAAAGAAAATCATACTTTCTTATTTTAGTTTAAAAATATAGAAAATTTTTCAATAAAAATCGTTTTAAGCAGGATTTCCGAGCTTATGGAAAAAATCTGAAAAATCGTAGAAATTTCTGAAAGTGGATTAAAAATTTCAAAGCAAGGCCATAATTTATAGAAGATTTTGAGGAGATTTCTAAGTGTACTGTTATGTAGCCAACCAATTTTAGTGTAAAAAGTGAAATTCTCAATGCTGTGAAAAATTCCGTCAATTTTAGAAGTTTTTTTCTGTAGGGTGTAGGGTGAGACCGCTGTGGTGCAGTGGGTAGAGTGCTCGCCTGCTATGCCAGAGGTCTCGGGTTCAAACCACGGTCCGAGCAAAACACCAAAACAATTTTTCTATCACCTCTCGGCAGTGGGCGGCATACCCTCCGAGAGTATTTCTGCCATGAAAAAGCTTTTCACAAAAAATGCATTCGTCGTTCGGAGCCGGCATAAAACTGTAGGTCCACCCAATTAGTAGGAAAAACAAAAAGGAGCACACCTCGAATTGGGAGAGAAGCTCGGCCATAAAACTCGTCAGAGTTATAATAGCGCCATTGTATTATATTATTATTATTATTATAGGGTGAGACCGTTCCAATTAAAATTTCCGAAAAGCCAATGAAAATTTTCAAAAAGTTGAATGTTGCATATTGTTATATTAAAATTGAATGAGCTGCAAAATTGCATACTCAAAACTCTTCTAAACAAGTAAGGAAGCCTAAGTTCGAGTGGAATCGAACATTAGATACTCAGCTGTATGCTTTCATTGTTTGTTTGCGTTTGTTCGATATAGGGTGTATTTTATATGACACAAGTGCTGCATAAACAGGGCGCAGCCACGCCCATTTTCAAAATTTGTATAAATCATCCAAATAAGCATATAAATATTATTGTTAGTGCAAAATTGCATCCCTTTTTGACTTTTAGTTACAAAAACTTCACGTTACAAATTCCAAAAGGGTGTTCCAGAAATATCTTTGTTAAAAAGTAGGCGTGGTCATAAACCGATTTCAATACATTTTTGCGTGTCTATTAACACATGTTATAAAAGTGTATAAACCAAGTTTCGTCATAATATCTCAGTTATTTGTCGAGTAATAGGCACGTAGATTCCTTTGTATAAAAAGAGGCGGTGCCACGCCCATTTTCCAAACTTTTTTATATTTTGTTTCCGGTCTATTGTAGAACTCATGTCACAAAATTTCAGTGATAGATCTTTATATTTGACAGAGAGATCGCTTAAAATGTTTTTATTAGGTCACTTTATAAAACCCATATATAAAAGTGGGCGTGGTCGTCAACCGATTTTGGAAATCTTTCGTCCACACATTTGGCTAAGTAAATATATCACGCGTACCAAATTTCATCGATATATCTTTAACGGTTTATGAGTTATGGCTTATAAAACTTTCAATATTTGCCCCTTAATAAGTGGGCGTGGCACCGCCCATTTTCCAAAATTTTTATATTTTTTGTTTTATGTCCCTAGTTGGTCTCCTGCCACAAAATTTCAGTGATAGATCTTTATATTTGACAGAGATATCGCTTAAAATGTTTTTATTAGGCCCCTTTATAGTTCCCATATATAAAAGTGGGCGTGGCCGTCAACCGATTTTGATAATTTTTCGCCAAAACATTTGTCTAAGTAAGCAAATTACGCAAAACAAATTTCATCGATATATCTTCAACGGTTTCTGAGTTATGACATATAAAACTTTCAATGTTTGCCCCTTAATAAGTGGGCGTGGCACCGCCCATTTTCCAAAATTTTTGTACTTTTTGTTTTATGTCCGTAGTTGGACTCCTGCCACAAAAATTCAGTGATAGATCTTTATATTTGACAGAGATATCGCTTAAAATGTTTTTATTAGGCCCCTTTATAGTTCCCATATATCAAAGTGGGCGTGGCCGTTAACCGATTTTGATAATTTTTCGCCAAAACATTTGTCTAGGTAAGCAAATTACGCATACCAAATTTCATCGATATATCTTCAACGGTTTCTGAGTTATGACATATAAAACTTTCAATGTTTGACCCTTAATAAGTGGGCGTGGCACCGCCCATTTTCCAAAACTTAATCAAATTTCTTCATAACGGCCTGAGCTCAATACGTGGGTAAAATTTTATCACTCTAGCTATATTAGTGGCTGAGATACCAAATTTCCGATTTTTTCTATATAGGAAAAGTGGGCGTGGTCATGGTCCGATTTCGCCCATTTTCAATACCAACCGTCCCAGTCTCGATACCAACTTGCATTTCAAATTTCATCAAAATATCTCAATTTTTACGCGAGTTATCGTGCGTACGGACGGACGGACGGACGGACGGACGGACGGACGGACGGACGGACGGACGGACGGACGGACGGACGGACGGACATGGCTCAATCGATTTCTCTTTTCACCCTGATCATTTTGATATATATAAGTCCATATCTATCTCGATTATTTCATTATGTTACAATCCACCGTTATGAAATCAAAATTATAATACTCTGTGTACTAGTACAGCTGAGTATAAAAATGTAGCTTTAGGATTCTTAGCCCCTTTTTATGATAAGTATTTCCTTGACTTTAAAAAATTGGAAACACTAAAAATACGAAAGCAGGTAATTTTCCAAATAGGCCAATTTTTAATCCATTGTTGATAATTTCTGGCTTTGCATTTTTCCGTATAGAAATTGACGGGTAATCGATCGGAGGCGATAATATAACTAAAATGCTTTTGAATTAAAAAATTAACAATATTTTTTCAAAAACAGCCAATATGCTTAAAGGCTTCAAAATGGTGGGTCTTTTATTATGCTAGGTTGACGATTTCTTCGAATCACTCGAATCCATGATGTTTACTTTGATAACTGTCTTAAAACTGAAAATATTGACGTTTAAAAATGGGTTACTTAAAATACGTAAAAAATAAAAAATCGAAAAGTGGGAGAATAATAAGTTTCGACTAGCGGCAGGGACACCCCCGTTGTCTGTAAAAGCCGAGAAAACCGGTTTATTATCGCCCGGTCTATTATAAACGTAGAGCGATTTTGGATTTTGTATTTGCACCAATTTTAAAATTTTTAATTTTGGCCGCATAAATTCGTAAAATCTACCTATGTGCAGCGTCTGCCTTAAAAAACATCTTCCAAAAAAAGAAATTTTAAAAACCCCCCCCTTGCCGAAATCCTGGATCCGCGCCTGTCCGGGACAAATTTCAATTATTCACACACACAAATATTTACATACATATTAAGGTTGTTCTCTCTGTCTAATCTTTTTGGCGAGGTATAATGATATCTTGAGAAATTTGCCACACAGAGAGAGCGCACTTTTAAGAAAATAAAATTCGAACTGACTTCATTGTGAACTAGCATGTTCGTCATATTCTTGCCACTATTTATACGACTGTTGTCGCTTTGCTTTCCTTGCTTCAATTTCGAATTAATTAATTTTTTATCTGAATAAAATAAAATACTAAAAAAAAGAACTAGAAACATAAATTTAAACTTACTTCTCATATAAGGCTATTGTTAATGTAATAACATGGTTGTATTTCCCGTGGTATTTTTCTCATGATATCAAATATCACGGGTTGGGGTATGAGAAATTTGCCGAAGCTCCAAATTTGACAAGACGTGTATTTGGTTGTTGTGCTCGGCAAATTTATCACACTTATGTCATCTCGGCAAATTTGCCATGCCAAAATCACACAGAGAGAACAACCTTATTATGTAATTGAAACCAAAAGTTACAGCGCCATCATACGTTTAATCCCTAATCTTTTCCATTATGTATTCTCTCATCAATCACTTACTTATTTAGTATTCTTTTCAAATTCCATTGAGTTCACTTACCTGTTATTTTGGACGTTGGAAATAAAATGTAAATGCACAGTATCAACAAATATTTAATTAGTAGATGAACTAAGATGTTATTGCTATTGCTATTGCTGTTTCTATTGTTGTTGTATTGTAGCAAAAACATTGCCAAAAAAGTAAATGATAACGCCCACGTTGTTGATTGCGTCGATAATAACTTTAGGTTGATGTTGATGTTTATTTTTGTTGTTGTTGTTGTTGTTGATGATGATGACTACAATGTACACTTTTCAATAATGGGCGCTGCCAGCCGAAGTGGCTCAACCTCGTTCACCTCCTCCACAGCTGCTATATGTTGATTTTATTATTAAATACATATGTACAGTATGTCTCATATGTATGTATGTATAAATGTCCATACGCTTACGCACGCAAAATTATAATTGCTATTTCGGTGTTAATGTTGGAAGTGTCGTTGCCAATAAGGTTGCCGTCGCTTTTGGTGTCGTTGGCCGTTTCGGTGTGCAACAATACTTGAACACACGCATATGTATGTATGTACATGTGTTTGACCGTGAATTGATTTATATAACTTGACATTTAGTTATTATAAAGGTAAATATATGTTTAAGCACAAATTTTTGCATGTAGTATTTATGTCTGGGCAACATATTTTTTTAATTTTCCTTTTTTGACGCAGCTAAATGGGGGGAGCTGTTTTGTATTTTTTCTTATAATTAGAATTTTTGTTATATTTTTCTTTGTTAATAGATTATCTTTTTAGTGCCGGTTGCGCTTCACTTGTATCACTTTTTAACTAAACTAATGTATTATATTCGTACATAAAAAATGTTAAAAATTTCCGAGTGTCTACTCCATTCAAAAATTAGCTTTTTTTTAGATTTGTTTTCTCTGCCAATAAATCTTAGTTCAAAACTACAAAATTCTAGATTTTTATTAACAACTGCGTAACTGCGTGTATATTATATAAATTTGCATTAATGTTCATATGTAAATATGCATAGGTACATACACATGTGCATGTTGATGTATATTGCCTAGATATCGCCCGTATGCGTACAGAATATTTATGTAGCGACCTGCCTGTTACTGCTCGACGAACTACCAGTACCAAACACTAATAGCTTTTTATTTCCTTTTTGTGCTACGCGCATTCACTGCTTCAGGAGTGATTCCATTAACTCGGCTGAACATGAACAAATCTTGTACCTATGTACTGACTTTCTGTAACTTAACTCTATCAATGTTTTCGACTGTGTGACGTCATAATGACGTCAATACATATATTCTCACTGGCCTTTGAGATGGTGACAAAGTGTGGAACGTATTAATGTGACGTCACTTTGATCGAAAATTTTCGCGATTTTGTTACATAAACTCAGTATGTACTGGACTAAAACCGAAGAACAACCCCGTGTCTTTGGCAAATACCAGGAGTTTCCTTACACCTATTTTGGTTACAGCGTTGAGATCGCTGAATAGAAATTAGCCTAGTATCTGAAGCCGTATCCCGGAAAACGCACGACAGCAGCAGACAACAAACCGTCTCTTCATGCAATCCGCATTCTGTGCATTTTCTGGTCCATCACACACATATACATACTAGCTAGGCTTAATTTCACTGAGTGACATCGGAACGCCCATGGAGTTTTCTGTTCCGATACCTGCACTCTTCTTCGCCAGCTCAACAACTTTATCATTCCCATCTATCCCCTTATAGCCTGGTAGCCAGTACAGATGAACAGTATTAGTTCTGCATATTGCCCTTAAGACTGCCTTGCCACACTCTTGAATGAGGTGATATACATCAGAATCGACTTTATAGTGCCTGACTATATAAAGGAATTGCAAAGAAGCACCAGCGTTTACAGTATGATAATACAAAAATCTGTCAATTGAATAACCAAAATTACACTCAGGGAAAAACAGCATTTTAAAATCAAAAATAAAATTTTTGTTTTCATAATGCACGTTTTAAACCAAACCATTTTTATTTTAACAGCAAAAATTTTTAAATTAAAAATGAAATTTTTGAATTAAGAATGAAATTTTTGAAGTAAAAATGCTTTTTCAATTTAAAAAGAAACATACTTAAATTAAAAATGGAAATAAATGTTGATTCCAAAACTCGCTCTTTGTTCAAAATTTTTTTGTGGGACAATATTTTTTTGTGAGAAATCCAACAAAAACAATAATGAGAATCGATTTTTTTTTAATTTTTTTACAATGATTCATATAATTCATGTATTCTTTTTTAGGAAAAGGGAAGTATAAATAGGTTATTACAATTCAATATAATGTTTAATGTCCCACTATGTGATGGCGATGGACTGAATTTCAGGTTGATGTCATAGTTCAAATCCGGAGGAGAATATAAAATAAAGAAGAAAAAGGAGAACAAGGAGAATGAGAAATAAAGATAGCAAACAGTTAAGGCGAAGTAGGAAAGAAGAGAAGAACAAGCGGAGGCTATATTTTTGTAGTTGGGACTCGAATTGAGAGAAGATGAAGAGAATGCCGTTGGATACAATTTCGAATCGGGAAGAGAAAATAATATAGAGAACACTGCAGCGTTTTTTTTCTCATAGTGCTTAAAATAAAAATAAACATTTTTAATAATTATTTTATGTGAATTTAAATGAGCTATTGGTTTTTTAAATTTAAAATGTTTTTTCTTGATTTAAAAATTTTACAATGAACATTTTTAAAATAAAAATGTTGGTATTTACGTCACTTTTAAATACGTTTTTGCCCATTTTAAGTACGTTTTCATATGTTTTTATAATTTCTTTTCCCTGAGTGTAGGAAGTTAATAAAAACGAAAAAAAGTATCTACAAAGGTAAGAAATACGAGATCATAAGATATACACAGTCAGTTAGTTTTCCATTATTTATGTAGTTGTTGCAGCGGATACTATATAGATGGAGGCGTCTTGGTACGAACTGGGACGCTAAGCATACTGTGGGGCGACTGCTTCCTCTGACTAGGAAAGACCTCTCACATGAACTTAACTTATGTATAACGACTAGAGCTCTAGATACCCGGGTATAGAGCAACTCGAACTGATCGTTTTTGTTTGAAGCCCGTTTGTTGTTTAAATTCCCGTACAAACATACGTGTAATAAACAAACAAACGACTGTTCGAGAAATTGAACAACATTTGAAAATGTTAAAAAAAAAAATCTGGAGCTCTAATAACGACTTCTGTAGCAGCTATTGAGGCGAAGATAAACCTTAAAACATCTCTTTCGTCAAAGATCCACCCTTTGTTTATGATGATGCTAAGCGGTTTGGCATCCCCCTATAATGGCTATCTCAATGACTTGGCTTAAATAAAACCTCACTTGACTAAAATAAAACCGGACTTGGCTGAACTGAAACCTGACTTGGCTAAAATAAAACCTGAATTGAAATGTTGGTTTGTGTAGGAGTTGTGGCCCCCGTGGTATGGGACCTTTTGTGTTTAAGTGTGTTTTTGGGCTTGCATCAACCTCCACTCTGTGGTCTAGCCGAGCCCACTTGTTGCAAACTCACTCTTTGGAATGAATATTTTCCAAATACCGCTAAACCATATAAACTTCGACCAAAAATAACAAATTTATTTTAAGTTTTCTTTATTATTTTGTTTATTTATGTCCTTAACTTATTCTGCCTTCAATTAAATCTTAATCATATAAATCTGCCTAATCTCAATTTCTGTGGAAAAGTTAGAAAATATTGAAATTGGTAAATAATTCTACCATGGAATTGCCCTTAGCTTTTTTTCTCAGAAATACAAAAAGGAAATAAAAAATAGTATGTTCTCTTAATTTTTTTTCTTTTATTTGATTTATGATCTTGGGTAAGTAGCTACATATGCGTGCATGTATGTATGTATGTATGTACATGTGTATGTATGTATGTTAACACTGCTATTTGGTTTGCGTACTGCGTACACCGAAAATGACAGGATATACCTAGCAAAGCGAAGCCCAACAAGCTGATATTGGTATGCAATACGGCTTTGTTTGTGCTTAAACTTGAGCTTTTTGTTTTTTTTTTCCTTTTGGTTTTATGCTTTTCGCCAATTCCATTTCGCACGTTATATTTTCAACTACAAAAACTATGGCATAATATTTGTGCATTACTCTTTTTATACTCAGCTGTACTAGTACACAGAGTATTATAGTTTTAATCACATAACGGTGGATTGTAACAATGAAATAATCGAGATAGATATAGACTTATATATATCAAAATGATCAGGGTGAAAAGAGAAATCGATTTAGCCATGTCCGTCCGTCCGTCCGTCCGTCTGTCCGTCCGTCCGTCTGTCCGTCTGTCCGTCCGTCTGTAAACACTCTAACTCGCGCAAAAATTGAGATATTTTGATGAAATTTGAAATGCAAGTTGGTATCGAGACTGGGACGGTTGGTATTGAAAATAGGCGAAATCGGACCATGACCACGCCCACTTTTCCTATATAGAAAAAATCGGAAATTTGGTATCTCAGCCACTAATATAGCTGGAGCGATGAAATTTTACCCACGTATTGAGCTCAGGCCCCTATGAAGACATTTGACGAAATTTTGGAAAATGGGCGGTGACACACCCACTTATTAAGGGTCAAACATGGAAAGTTTTATATGTCATAACTCAGAAACCATTGAAGATATATCGATGAAATTTGGTATGCGTGATTTACTTACTTAGGCAAACATGTAGAAGGAAAATAGTTAAAATCGGTTGACGGCCACGCCCACTTTTATATATGTGTATTATAAAGTGACCTAATAAAAACATTTTAAGATATATCTCTGTCAAATATAAAGATATATCACTGAAATTTTGTCGCATGAGTCCAACTATGGACATAAAACAGAAAACACAAAAATTTTGGAAAATGGGCGGTGACACGCCCACTTATTAAGGGGCAAACATTTGAGTTTTATGAGTCATAACTCAGAAACCGTTGAAGATATATCGATAAAATTTGGTATGCGTGATATACTTACTTAGACAAATGTTTGGACTAAAAATTGCCAAAATCAGTTGACGACCACGCCCACTTTTATATATGGGTATTATAAAGTGGCCCAATAAAAACATTTTAAGCTATATCTCTGTCAAATATAAAGATATATCATTGAAATTTTATGGCAGGAGTCCAACTGCGGACATAAAACGAAAAACACAAAAATTTTGGAAAATGGGCGTGGCACAACCTCTTTTTAGAAGCAGGAATATACGAGATTTCTTAGCCTATAACTCGGCAAATAATTGAGATATTATGACGAAACTTGGTTTATACACTTTTATAACTTGTGTTAATAGACATGCAAAAATTTATTCAAATCGGTTTGTGACCACGCTTACTTTTTAACAAAGATATTTCTGGAATACCCTTTGGAAATTTGTAACGTGACATCTTTGTAACTAGAAGTCATAAAAGAATGAAATGTTGCACAAAGAATAATATTCATATGCTTAGTTGGATGACTGATAAAAATGTTGAAAATGGGCGTGGCTACGCCCACTTTATGCAGCACTCGCTTTATATAAAGTACACCGTGTTTCCATCAAACGCAATCAAACAATGAAAGCATACAGCTGAGTATCTAATGTTCGATTCCACTCGAACTTAGGCTTCCTTACTTGTTTTTTATCCTATCATGTGCGTTGGGTTGCTCCTCATGGCCTTTTTGTTGCTTTTGATATTGCTGTTGCTGTGATCATCTACAGTGTACGAATTTGAGCTGTCATTTAATAAAAAATATGTACATACATAGATAAATGTAGGTACATATACAAAGCCCTGTTCTACTGCTTATTGCTTTATCATTCTTCCTTCTTCATCGATACTTTTTTTCAGAGCTTTTTTAGCTTTGTAGTTTTTGTATGCAAAAAAAAAGAAGTTCCATAAGAATACATAGGTACATATGTACCTATAAAGGAGCTCCAAAAATAAGCGCAAAAATACTTAAAATTAAACAAGTAAGGAAGCTTAAATTCGAGTGTAATCGAACATTAGGTACTCAGCTGTACGCTTTCATTGTTTGTTTGTCGTTTGATGGAAACTCGGTGTATTTCATAGAAAGCGAGTGCCGCTATCAACCATCCATGAATGGTATTGTTAATGAAAAATATCATTCCTTCATGACTACTAGTTACAAAGATGTCACATTACAAATTCCCAGAGGGTGTTCCAGAAATATCTTTGTTAAAAAGTGCATAGGCGTAGTCATAAACCAATTTCACTAAATTTTGGCATGTCTATTACAACAAGTGATACAATTTTATACACAAAGTTTCGTCATAATATCTATATATTAATAGGCTAACATTTTTTCCATACAAACAATTGCCAGGCTGTTTAGCACATTTAACATACTCATATCCACATAAAATTGATATGGATGTATTCGTATGAGTGAGGAGCAGTGCATAGGCATATAATTTTTTCTATAAATTATTTAATTTCTTTATAATTAATAAATAAAGTTTTTAGTTTTGTACCATTTTTGATTTACTTCGTTTTTGCTTCGTTGGCAATGTGCCCATTATCTATATATTAATAGGCTAACATTTTTTCCATACAAACAATTGCCAGGCTGTTTAGCACATTTAACATACTCATATCCACATAAAATTGATATGGATGTGTTCGTATGAGTGAGGAGCAGTGCATAGGCATATAATTTTTTCTATAAATTATTTAATTTCTTTATAATTAATAAATAAAGTTTTTAGTTTTGTGCCATTTTTGATTTACTTCGTTTTTGCTTCGTTGGCAATGTGCCCATTATCTATATATTAATAGGCTAACATTTTTCCCATACAAACAATTTCCAGGCTGTTTAGCACATTTAACATACTCATATCCACATAAAATTGATATGGATGTGTTCGTATGAGTGAGGAGCAGTGCATAGGCATATAATTTTTTCTATAAATTATTTAATTTCTTTATAATTAATAAATAAAGTTTTTAGTTTTGTGCCATTTTTGATTTACTTCGTTTTTGCTTCGTTGGCAATGTGCCCATTATCTATATATTAATAGGCTAACATTTTTTCCATACAAACAATTGCCAGGCTGTTTAGCACATTTAACATACTCATATCCACATAAAATTGATATGGATGTGTTCGTATGAGTGAGGAGCAGTGCATAGGCATATAATTTTTTCTATAAATTATTTAATTTCTTTATAATTAATAAATAAAGTTTTTAGTTTTGTACCATTTTTGATTTACTTCGTTTTTGCTTCGTTGGCAATGTGCCCATTATCTATATATTAATAGGCTAACATTTTTTCCATACAAACAATTGCCAGGCTGTTTAGCACATTTAACATACTCATATCCACATAAAATTGATATGGATGTGTTCGTATGAGTGAGGAGCAGTGCATAGGCATATAATTTTTTCTATAAATTATTTAATTTCTTTATAATTAATAAATAAAGTTTTTAGTTTTGTGCCATTTTTGATTTACTTCGTTTTTGCTTCGTTGGCAATGTGCCCATTATCTATATATTAATAGGCTAACATTTTTCCCATACAAACAATTGCCAGGCTGTTTAGCACATTTAACATACTCATATCCACATAAAATTGATATGGATGTGTTCGTATGAGTGAGGAGCAGTGCATAGGCATATAATTTTTTCTATAAATTATTTAATTTCTTTATAATTAATAAATAAAGTTTTTAGTTTTGTACCATTTTTGATTTACTTCGTTTTTGCTTCGTTGGCAATGTGCCCATTATCAATATATTAATAGGCTAACATTTTTCCCATACAAACAATTGCCAGGCTGTTTAGCACATTTAACATACTCATATCCACATAAAATTGATATGGATGTGTTCGTATGAGTGAGGAGCAGTGCATAGGCATATAATTTTTTCTATAAATTATTTAATTTCTTTATAATTAATAAATAAAGTTTTTAGTTTTGTGCCATTTTTGATTTACTTCGTTTTTGCTTCGTTGGCAATGTGCCCATTATCTATATATTAATAGGCTAACATTTTTCCCATACAAACAATTGCCAGGCTGTTTAGCACATTTAACATACTCATATCCACATAAAATTGATATGGATGTGTTCGTATGAGTGAGGAGCAGTGCATAGGCATATAATTTTTTCTATAAATTATTTAATTTCTTTATAATTAATAAATAAAGTTTTTAGTTTTGTGCCATTTTTGATTTACTTCGTTTTTGCTTCGTTGGCAATGTGCCCATTATCAATATATTAATAGGCTAACATTTTTCCCATACAAACAATTGCCAGGCTGTTTAGCACATTTAACATACTCATATCCACATAAAATTGATATGGATGTGTTCGTATGAGTGAGGAGCAGTGCATAGGCATATAATTTTTTCTATAAATTATTTAATTTCTTTATAATTAATAAATAAAGTTTTTAGTTTTGTACCATTTTTGATTTACTTCGTTTTTGCTTCGTTGGCAATGTGCCCATTATCTATATATTAATAGGCTAACATTTTTCCCATACAAACAATTGCCAGGCTGTTTAGCACATTTAACATACTCATATCCACATAAAATTGATATGGATGTGTTCGTATGAGTGAGGAGCAGTGCATAGGCATATAATTTTTTCTATAAATTATTTAATTTCTTTATAATTAATAAATAAAGTTTTTAGTTTTGTACCATTTTTGATTTACTTCGTTTTTGTTTCGTTGGCAATGTGCCCATTATCTATATATTAATAGGCTAACATTTTTCCCATACAAACAATTGCCAGGCTGTTTAGCACATTTAACATACTCATATCCACATAAAATTGATATGGATGTGTTCGTATGAGTGAGGAGCAGTGCATAGGCATATAATTTTTTCTATAAATTATTTAATTTCTTTATAATTAATAAATAAAGTTTTTAGTTTTGTACCATTTTTGATTTACTTCGTTTTTGCTTCGTTGGCAATGTGCCCATTATCTATATATTAATAGGCTAACATTTTTCCCATACAAACAATTGCCAGGCTGTTTAGCACATTTAACATACTCATATCCACATAAAATTGATATGGATGTGTTCGTATGAGTGAGGAGCAGTGCATAGGCATATAATTTTTTCTATAAATTATTTAATTTCTTTATAATTAATAAATAAAGTTTTTAGTTTTGTACCATTTTTGATTTACTTCGTTTTTGCTTCGTTGGCAATGTGCCCATTATCTATATATTAATAGGCTAACATTTTTTCCATACAAACAATTGCCAGGCTGTTTAGCACATTTAACATACTCATATCCACATAAAATTGATATGGATGTGTTCGTATGAGTGAGGAGCAGTGCATAGGCATATAATTTTTTCTATAAATTATTTAATTTCTTTATAATTAATAAATAAAGTTTTTAGTTTTGTGCCATTTTTGATTTACTTCGTTTTTGCTTCGTTGGCAATGTGCCCATTATCTATATATTAATAGGCTAACATTGTTCCCATACAAACAATTGCCAGGCTGTTTAGCACATTTAACATACTCATATCCACATAAAATTGATATGGATGTGTTCGTATGAGTGAGGAGCAGTGCATAGGCATATAATTTTTTCTATAAATTATTTAATTTCTTTATAATTAATAAATAAAGTTTTTAGTTTTGTGCCATTTTTGATTTACTTCGTTTTTGCTTCGTTGGCAATGTGCCCATTATCTATATATTAATAGGCTAACATTTTTTCCATACAAACAATTGCCAGGCTGTTTAGCACATTTAACATACTCATATCCACATAAAATTGATATGGATGTGTTCGTATGAGTGAGGAGCAGTGCATAGGCATATAATTTTTTCTATAAATTATTTAATTTCTTTATAATTAATAAATAAAGTTTTTAGTTTTGTGCCATTTTTGATTTACTTCGTTTTTGCTTCGTTGGCAATGTGCCCATTATCTATATATTAATAGGCTTACATTTTTTCCATACAAACAATTGCCAGGCTGTTTAGCACATTTAACATACTCATATCCACATAAAATTGATATGGATGTGTTCGTATGAGTGAGGAGCAGTGCATAGGCATATAATTTTTTCTATAAATTATTTAATTTCTTTATAATTAATAAATAAAGTTTTTAGTTTTGTACCATTTTTGATTTACTTCGTTTTTGCTTCGTTGGCAATGTGCCCATTATCTATATATTAATAGGCTAACATTTTTTCCATACAAACAATTGCCAGGCTGTTTAGCACATTTAACATACTCATATCCACATAAAATTGATATGGATGTGTTCGTATGAGTGAGGAGCAGTGCATAGGCATATAATTTTTTCTATAAATTATTTAATTTCTTTATAATTAATAAATAAAGTTTTTAGTTTTGTGCCATTTTTGATTTACTTCGTTTTTGCTTCGTTGGCAATGTGCCCATTATCTATATATTAATAGGCTAACATTTTTCCCATACAAACAATTGCCAGGCTGTTTAGCACATTTAACATACTCATATCCACATAAAATTGATATGGATGTGTTCGTATGAGTGAGGAGCAGTGCATAGGCATATAATTTTTTCTATAAATTATTTAATTTCTTTATAATTAATAAATAAAGTTTTTAGTTTTGTACCATTTTTGATTTACTTCGTTTTTGCTTCGTTGGCAATGTGCCCATTATCAATATATTAATAGGCTAACATTTTTCCCATACAAACAATTGCCAGGCTGTTTAGCACATTTAACATACTCATATCCACATAAAATTGATATGGATGTGTTCGTATGAGTGAGGAGCAGTGCATAGGCATATAATTTTTTCTATAAATTATTTAATTTCTTTATAATTAATAAATAAAGTTTTTAGTTTTGTGCCATTTTTGATTTACTTCGTTTTTGCTTCGTTGGCAATGTGCCCATTATCTATATATTAATAGGCTAACATTTTTCCCATACAAACAATTGCCAGGCTGTTTAGCACATTTAACATACTCATATCCACATAAAATTGATATGGATGTGTTCGTATGAGTGAGGAGCAGTGCATAGGCATATAATTTTTTCTATAAATTATTTAATTTCTTTATAATTAATAAATAAAGTTTTTAGTTTTGTGCCATTTTTGATTTACTTCGTTTTTGCTTCGTTGGCAATGTGCCCATTATCTATATATTAATAGGCTAACATTTTTTCCATACAAACAATTGCCAGGCTGTTTTGCACATTTAACATACTCATATCCACATAAAATTGATATGGATGTGTTCGTATGAGTGAGGAGCAGTGCATAGGCATATAATTTTTTCTATAAATTATTTAATTTCTTTATAATTAATAAATAAAGTTTTTAGTTTTGTGCCATTTTTGATTTACTTCGTTTTTGCTTCGTTGGCAATGTGCCCATTATCTATATATTAATAGGCTAACATTTTTCCCATACAAACAATTGCCAGGCTGTTTTGCACATTTAACATACTCATATCCACATAAAATTGATATGGATGTGTTCGTATGAGTGAGGAGCAGTGCATAGGCATATAATTTTTTCTATAAATTATTTAATTTCTTTATAATTAATAAATAAAGTTTTTAGTTTTGTACCATTTTTGATTTACTTCGTTTTTGCTTCGTTGGCAATGTGCCCATTATCTATATATTAATAGGCTAACATTTTTCCCATACAAACAATTGCCAGGCTGTTTAGCACATTTAACATACTCATATCCACATAAAATTGATATGGATGTGTTCGTATGAGTCAGGAGCAGTGCACAGGCATATAATTTTTTCTATAAATTATTTAATTTCTTTATAATTAATAAATAAAATTTTTAGTTAAGATAAATAGATATCGTAAACGTGTTTACAAATATCGTAAACACAGTTGAAGAGTCGCTTTAATTTAAAAGCGCTCACCACCGGGCCTACCTTCCTAGATCTGCCTTGATTTTGACCATGATTTCGCGTCGGACCGTGATCAAAAGGGCAAATCAGTGTTGCGGTACAACTGGAATTTGGAAAGTGTTGCTTATCTCCGCGAAAAGGAATAATTTTTGTACCAATACAAAGTTGAAAAAATAAATTGTTTGGTCGAATTTCGACCACCGGCGATACTAGTCTCAATTATTTGGCAAGTTATGGGCTCCGAAATCTCGTAGTATAAAAAGAGGCGGTGCCACGCCCATTTTCCAAAATATTTCTATTTATTTTGTTTCCGGTCTATTGTAGGACTCATGCCACAAAATTTTAATAAATTAGCTTAATATTTGACAGAGATATCGCTAAAATGTTTTTATTGAACCACTTTATAATACCCATATATAAAATTGGGCATGGCCGTCAACCGATTTTGGCAATTTTTCGTCCAAACATTTGCTTAAGTAAGTACATCATGAGTTCCAAATTTCATCAATATATCTGCTAAAGTTTCTGAGTTATGATATCTAAAACTTACAATGTTTGTCCCTTAATAAGTGGGCGTGGCACCGCCCATTTTCCAAAATTTCAAATATCTCTTCATAAGGACCTGAGCTCATTGCGTGGGTGTGATCTTTTCACTAGAGCTATATTAGTGACTTGGATACCAAATTTTCGATTTTTTCTATATAGGAAAGGTGGGCGTGGTCATAGCCCATTTTCAATAACAACCGTCCCAGTCTGGATACCAACTTGGATTCCAAATTTCATCAAAGTATTTAAATTTTTGCGCGAGTTAGAGTGCGTATGGACAGACAGACAGACGGACGAACGGACGGACGGATATGGCTCAATCGATTTCTCTTTTCGCCCTGATCATTTTGATATATATATGTAAGTCTATATTTGTATCGATTATTTCATGGCGTTACAATCCATCGTTATTAAATCAAAATTATAATTCTCTGCTTACTAGTACAGCTGAGTATATAAATAAGTAATGCAAAAGTACACCGGGAGCGCATTGGAGAATGAACGATGTGACGCTCTGGAACAAGGCGGCGCAGCGCACAGCTCGAATTCTCTTTACTGGCTGTTGCCTCTGCGGCTTTGGTTCCCATATCATCGGTTTTGTTTCCTTATTTAATATAATTTGTACTTACATATGTTTATACATATCGTCGTACCATACGAAAACTAACATATTTAAAATTTCTGGCGAAAGCTATAAAAAAAAAAATTCTGTACGAAAAGTAACATATTTCACTTTTGGCTGACGAAAATTAACAAAATCGACTTTTGGCTGACGAAAAGTAATAAGTTCGACTTTTGGCTGACGAAAAGTATCAGTAATTATATACTGTTTTTACATTAAAATTGTAGTTGTTTAAACGAAATTTATAGTTTTCGTCAGCCAAAAGTTGAACTTATTACTTTTCGTCAGCCAAAACTCGATTTTATTATTTTTCGTCGGCCAAAAGTCGAACTTTTTACTTTTCGTCAGCCACAAAAAATATGATGTTAGTTTTCGTATGGTACGACGATATGTACATATGTATATTAGGCCGTCTCGCCTTATAGGCACCAAAAAAGGGTTAAAATGTTCTAAAAAATTTTACTGAGTACCCCAGTGGCGCACATGTCAATCCAAAAACATTGGTGTATCGAACTTTACCATCCGACTATAACCAGTAGGCCCAAAGATCTACAAATCATCAATACTTTCCGCATTACATTTCCTTTAGGGAAGACAAAAACTTCAATTACAATGCCCCATGACTATCATACAGCGATGGCCGCCTTCGCATGAACGGCTTTGTATAGTAAAAAAGCACTGAAGCGAAAGCTTGCTACTTTTTTCATATGGTCAATATTATATTCTTGTAAGGTATTCAGCATGAATTTTAGCAGTATTTTAGTCCTGAATATACAGCTGCCTACCATCTAACTTTTTTATGTACTTCATTCGTATACATTTTTCCGTTTCGGCTTACTCTTCTTAACTCCTACTTTAGACAGTGAAGAAATGATCTGTGTTCAATTTATACGTGCCGTTCAACATACTTTAAGAGTGCCTGCGCATCACATCAGAAATGGGCCTAATGGGTAAATACCGAGGGTACGATGAAAAATGTTTTTAGGCGATAACTATCCGGAAATGTTTTCCTAGCAGACATCATTGTCGAACTTATTTTTTTGCGATACGGTCTAATGTACATACATACGAATATATGTAGGTACATACATACATACATATCGTCGGTGATACTGCAAGACGTTCTATGTCGCCGTGAATAAATTTTTGAAGAAGGAGAAAAAACTATATATATTTTCACTTTTCGCGGTGTTTTTTACATTTTTATAGTATTTATAAAAGCGAAGTTATATATAAAAGCAAAATCTATGTGATTGACAAAAGTGTAAAAAGGTTATTTAGGTGTATTCAGGAAGAAGTGAACAGTGACATGGAACGTATTGCAGTATCACCGACGATATATGTATACACACATGGTAGTTTTGAGTTTTTTATATTTTTATACTCAGCTGTACTAGTACACAGAGTATTATAATTTTGATTTCATAACGGTGGATTGTAACATAATGAAATAATCGAGATAGATATGGACTTATATATATCAAAATGATCAGGGTGAAAAGAGAAATCGATTGAGCCATGTCCGTCCGTCCGTCCGTCCGTCCGTCCGTCCGTCCGTCCGTCCGTCCGTACGCACGATAACTCGCGTAAAAATTGAGATATTTTGATGAAATTTGAAATGCAAGTTGGTATCGAGACTGGGACGGTTGGTATTGAAAATGGGCGAAATCGGACCATGACCACGCCCACTTTTCCTATATAGAAAAAATCGGAAATTTGGTATCTCAGCCACTAATATAGCTAGAGTGATAAAATTTTACCCACGTATTGAGCTCAGGCCGTTATGAAGAAATTTGATTAAGTTTTGGAAAATGGGCGGTGCCACGCCCACTTATTAAGGGTCAAACATTGAAAGTTTTATATGTCATAACTCAGAAACCGTTGAAGATATATCGATGAAATTTGGTATGCGTAATTTGCTTACCTAGACAAATGTTTTGGCGAAAAATTATCAAAATCGGTTGACGGCCACGCCCACTTTGATATATGGGAACTATAAAGGGGCCTAATAAAAACATTTTAAGCGATATCTCTGTCAAATATAAAGATCTATCACTGAATTTTTGTGGCAGGAGTCCAACTACGGACATAAAACAAAAAGTACAAAAATTTTGGAAAATGGGCGGTGCCACGCCCACTTATTAAGGGGCAAACATTGAAAGTTTTATATGTCATAACTCAGAAACCGTTGAAGATATATCGATGAAATTTGTTTTGCGTAATTTGCTTACTTAGACAAATGTTTTGGCGAAAAATTATCAAAATCGGTTGACGGCCACGCCCACTTTTATATATGGGAACTATAAAGGGGCCTAATAAAAACATTTTAAGCGATATCTCTGTCAAATATAAAGATCTATCACTGAAATTTTGTGGCAGGAGACCAACTAGGGACATAAAACAAAAAATATAAAAATTTTGGAAAATGGGCGGTGCCACGCCCACTTATTAAGGGGCAAATATTGAAAGTTTTATAAGCCATAACTCATAAACCGTTAAAGATATATCGATGAAATTTGGTACGCGTGATATATTTACTTAGCCAAATGTGTGGACGAAAGATTTCCAAAATCGGTTGACGACCACGCCCACTTTTATATATGGGTTTTATAAAGTGACCTAATAAAAACATTTTAAGCGATCTCTCTGTCAAATATAAAGATCTATCACTGAAATTTTGTGACATGAGTTCTACAATAGACCGGAAACAAAATATAAAAAAGTTTGGAAAATGGGCGTGGCACCGCCTCTTTTTATACAAAGGAATCTACGTGCCTATTACTCGACAAATAACTGAGATATTATGACGAAACTTGGTTTATACACTTTTATAACATGTGTTAATAGACACGCAAAAATGTATTGAAATCGGTTTATGACCACGCCTACTTTTTAACAAAGATATTTCTGGAACACCCTTTTGGAATTTGTAACGTGAAGTTTTTGTAACTAAAAGTCATAGAGGGATGCAATTTTGCACTAACAATAATATTTACTAGTATCGCCGGTGGTCGAAATTCGACCAAACAATTTATTTTTTCAACTTTGTATTGGTACAAAAATTATTCCTTTTCGCGGAGATAAGCAACACTTTCCAAATTCCAGTTGTACCGCAACACTGATTTGCCCTTTTGATCACGGTCCGACGCGAAATCATGGTCAAAATCAAGGCAGATCTAGGAAGGTAGGCCCGGTGGTGAGCGCTTTTAAATTAAAGCGACTCTTCAACTGTGTTTACGATATTTGTAAACACGTTTACGATATCTATTTATCTTAACTAAAAATTTTATTTATTAATTATAAAGAAATTAAATAATTTATAGAAAAAATTATATGCCTGTGCACTGCTCCTGACTCATACGAACACATCCATATCAATTTTATGTGGATATGAGTATGTTAAATGTGCTAAACAGCCTGGCAATTGTTTGTATGGGAAAAATGTTAGCCTATTAATATATAGATAATGGGCACATTGCCAACGAAGCAAAAACGAAGTAAATCAAAAATGGTACAAAACTAAAAACTTTATTTATTAATTATAAAGAAATTAAATAATTTATAGAAAAAATTATATGCCTATGCACTGCTCCTCACTCATACGAACACATCCATATCAATTTTATGTGGATATGAGTATGTTAAATGTGCAAAACAGCCTGGCAATTGTTTGTATGGGAAAAATGTTAGCCTATTAATATATAGATAATGGGCACATTGCCAACGAAGCAAAAACGAAGTAAATCAAAAATGGCACAAAACTAAAAACTTTATTTATTAATTATAAAGAAATTAAATAATTTATAGAAAAAATTATATGCCTATGCACTGCTCCTCACTCATACGAACACATCCATATCAATTTTATGTGGATATGAGTATGTTAAATGTGCAAAACAGCCTGGCAATTGTTTGTATGGAAAAAATGTTAGCCTATTAATATATAGATAATGGGCACATTGCCAACGAAGCAAAAACGAAGTAAATCAAAAATGGCACAAAACTAAAAACTTTATTTATTAATTATAAAGAAATTAAATAATTTATAGAAAAAATTATATGCCTATGCACTGCTCCTCACTCATACGAACACATCCATATCAATTTTATGTGGATATGAGTATGTTAAATGTGCTAAACAGCCTGGCAATTGTTTGTATGGGAAAAATGTTAGCCTATTAATATATTGATAATGGGCACATTGCCAACGAAGCAAAAACGAAGTAAATCAAAAATGGTACAAAACTAAAAACTTTATTTATTAATTATAAAGAAATTAAATAATTTATAGAAAAAATTATATGCCTATGCACTGCTCCTCACTCATACGAACACATCCATATCAATTTTATGTGGATATGAGTATGTTAAATGTGCTAAACAGCCTGGCAATTGTTTGTATGGGAAAAATGTTAGCCTATTAATATATAGATAATGGGCACATTGCCAACGAAGCAAAAACGAAGTAAATCAAAAATGGCACAAAACTAAAAACTTTATTTATTAATTATAAAGAAATTAAATAATTTATAGAAAAAATTATATGCCTATGCACTGCTCCTCACTCATACGAACACATCCATATCAATTTTATGTGGATATGAGTATGTTAAATGTGCTAAACAGCCTGGCAATTGTTTGTATGGGAAAAATGTTAGCCTATTAATATATTGATAATGGGCACATTGCCAACGAAGCAAAAACGAAGTAAATCAAAAATGGTACAAAACTAAAAACTTTATTTATTAATTATAAAGAAATTAAATAATTTATAGAAAAAATTATATGCCTATGCACTGCTCCTCACTCATACGAACACATCCATATCAATTTTATGTGGATATGAGTATGTTAAATGTGCTAAACAGCCTGGCAATTGTTTGTATGGGAAAAATGTTAGCCTATTAATATATAGATATGCTTATTTGGATGATTTATACAAATTTTGAAAATGGGCGTGGCTGCGCCCTGTTTATGCAGCACTTGTGTCATATAAAATACACCCTATATCGAACAAACGCAAACAAACAATGTAAGCATACAGCTGAGTATCTAATGTTCGATTCCACTCGAACTTAGGCTTCCTTACTTGTTTTTTATTTTATCATTATTAGTTTTATTTTTTAAGCTTTGAAGCTTTTTGATCATGATTTTTTCTTTTTAATTTATTTTTTTATTCTTTTGTTGTTGCTTTTTCTTTGGCAATTTATATGCTTTGCGTAGTTTTATTTGTTTTTTTTTCGCTCCTATTGAAATTTGCTGTTGTTACTTTTGTTGTTGTTCGCGGTGGCTGTTCATTTCTAACGATTTTTTTTTTTTTTTGCGAACTAATTCTGTTTTCCTTGTGTACGTACAAATACATTCATATGTATGTATGTACGTATCGCCTTTTAAACTGCATAACCGCCTAAGTGAGACTTTCATAATCGGCTAACCGACATTTTTGCCAAAAAATTTAAATTGAGTTCCCGAAGCTAAACTCTACGACTTCAGATCTGATTAGAAGTAAATATAGAGCTTCCCAAAGACCAAATTTATTGCATGGTTCCATAAAACTGGGCACTAGGAGTTAAAGTTTGCCAAATCTCAATTTTGGCACAGGCGGTTATGAAGTTTAAACGACGCCATGTATAAATTTTGGTTGTTCCTGCTTCGACTGACTTACAATTTTTTTTAAGGAATCTCGAAAATAATTGCTGATTCTCCAATTCTTCCAAATATTTTTGCATTTTAGTTCTTTAGTTTTCGGCCTTCGCGGTTTTTGTTTATTTCATTTTTTTGTCAGTAGGCGTTACCTACCTAAACAAAGGCGGTTTGAACCAATTATTGGTGGAGAAGTTTGGTTTGGTTGAGGTTTAAAAAAAAAAAACGAGAAGCGACAAAACGTTTTCAGAATAACGATTCAGAATCCAAGTTTGTATGAACATTTACCTGTGCATATATGTACATATGTACATACATCTATAACTCTTCTGCTACATATGTACATAAATATATATGTATGTGTATAAATACATACATATGTACATATGATTCAGGGTGCGATATGTACATAAGGGTGGTCCTTAAGGCTGGTATCGACCTCTCAAGAAACAGCTCAAGAAATTTTTAGCTTTATTTCTTGAGTAAAAAATAGTAGTAGGCAAAAAATTTTGACGTTTAGTAATCCACGGTGAATACCAAGTGAAACGAAGAAGATCATCAAAAACGTAAACAAAATAAACCTTTTTGTAAACATACGCAATTGGTAAGTTCTTAATAAATATTAAATAAAAGCGTTAATTATATGTTTTCAATAGTTTTATTTTGTTGTTATTTTAGGAAATCATCGAAAGCGACGAAGATGACCTTATATTATGCTAAACTGTTACATATTGATGGCCGGAATGGAAGTGGATATATGAAAGCGACGCCAACTTCCGCTTTGCATCATTAGAAAAATTGTGCATTCTATTTTTTGGATTCTTTTTTTCCATTTTCACCACCATTTTTATCAACACGTAACAAAAGCCAACAAACGTCAAAATTTCTTTAAGAAATAAATGCTCGATGATATATTTCTTGGCAAAACCTGTGATGCTGTGTTCGCATTATGTTGTAAAAAAGTGTATTAAATTTCTTGAGAGGTCGATACTCGAAGAAAGTTTCACAAGAAAAATTTCTTGAGCATTTCTTGTACGTCATTTTATATGGAACTTTTGCGTTTCTTGAGAGGTGGATACTAAGCTTTAAAATCAAATTAGCGATTTTCTTCGATCTCTCCCACTACATCAATGAAATCACCGCCACATATATCACATATAAATTTTGTCCGGATCGAAGGTGGTTAAGGGGTGTCGCACATGGTCATGAACTTTGACCACTTACCATATAAAGGCCAAAAAATCAGATACAATTTTTGTATATCTAATACAGAAAATGGATAGTCCTGTATTAGACACCAAATATAAATTTTGGTCGGAGACTGTTAAGGAGTGTTGCACAGGGGTCACATATGCTAATATGAACTTTTATCAAAAGTTGTAATTATGTTTTATCCCATATTCTGATTTCTGCATAATATTTTTTGTTTCCATTTATGTAAATTGCTTCTTCAATTTTGATTATTTATGAAAATATTTTGCAGTTGCGATTACGTTAAAAGTAAATTAGACGGTACTAGTTGGTTACTTCTGTAGCAAATATGTAGTTCTGTTCTCTTAGTTCTTGCAGTTCGTAAGAAAATGCGTGGATTCGTAAGGTTCTCTTCTCCGAGTTGGTTCGTTAAGTTCCCCTAACTATTTAAACATGTCATATCTTAAATGAATCAAAAATTATTATGCATAATTACATACATATGTACCTAACTTTATTAATTTTTTTTTATTTCATCACACACGATAATAAAATCCTTAGTGCTACAGATAAGATAATTTCATATTCTTTTAAATATTTATTGAGCTTTTTTTGTTTTACATAAATATATACATAGGTACATAACCCAGTTGGAATCTTATGCATACAACATAAATTTTGGAAGCATGAATTGGAGCTGTGTATGCATTCCAGTATAAATGATCGTCTATTTCCTTTTTACACGTATGGTTTCTCAGAGAGCATGCATACTCTAACCCCTCATATGTATCATATTGTATGCATACTCTTGAAAAAATGCTGAAAGCATGCAGAATCACTCATACAGCATATATCGGATGTATAGATCGTTTATACATACAAAGGTACTAATTCTGCATTAATAGGGTAGTATGAATGTTGCATTAATACAGTTTCAGTAACATTCTCATAGAATTATTAAAATTCCTATTAAACAGATATTATAACCATTGCAATTTGACTGAAGGTCATATTATGGTGGGGATTCACCCTGAAAGATGTTTTGACACGAATAGCCATATTGTTATTCAATGTCTATGAAACTGAAGATTGTATGCAGCTCGGAATATAATAAAACTGTTAGATACAATCTACTGAAAATAAATTTGGTGGTTTTGTCCCACTAAACAGAGATAGAACTAACCCTGGATCATCTCGTTATATTTCTTTAACAATGCACGTCCACAATGCGTACGTTTTCTTACCAAAATCGATATGGTCAGCCCGTTAAGTTGCGCAAATATGCAAAAGGAGGATATCAAAGGGACGGTACAAACTGCTAACGCTAGAGATTTTGCACAAGATTAAACGGGTGAATCTCTACGTATAAGTAGAAAGTGGTGATGACGATGATGATCGTTGAAATTTTTTCGAATAAATATTTTTGACAAAATGAAAATTTTCAAGACAAAACGTAAAATAAAAAAAAGGAGCTCTCAGTATATTGAAAGAAAAATATCATAAAGTAGATATGTATATCATTAAAAAATTTATAATGCATACGCATGCATATCGCATGGATATTTCATGTATATATACAAATTATACACACCGAAAACTCATAAATTATTCATATTTTTCATGCATACAGCATTCATAATTTTATGTGAACAAAATTTATTTATTTTCACAAATCATGCTCTGTACGCACTTTTCCATGCACACAGCATGCATAATTCGTGTATTAATACATCTGATTTCAACTGGGAATATACATACATACATACATAGATATGTATATTTGTGAATATTTTTCTTTTGTTTGGCATCAAATTTCATAGACACATATGTACAATGTACATACCCAGTTGAAATCAGATGTATTGATACACGAATCATGCATGCTGTGTGCATGGAAAAGTGCGTACAGAGCATGATTTGTGAAAATAAATAAATTTTGTTCACATAAAATTATGAATGCTGTATGCATGAAAAATATGAATAATTTATGAGTTTTCGGTGTGTATAATTTGTATATATACATGAAATATCCATGCGATATGCATGCGTATGCATTATAAATTTTTTAATGATATACATATCTACTTTATGATATTTTTCTTTCAATATACTGAGAGATCCTTTTTTTTATTTTACGTTTTGTCTTGAAAATTTTCATTTTGTCAAAAATATTTATTCGAAAAAATTTCAACGATCATCATCGTCATCACCACTTTCTACTTATACGTAGAGATTCACGCGATTAATCTTTTGCAAAACCTCTAGCGTTAGCAGTTTGTACCGTCCCTTTGATACCCTCCTTTTGCATATTTGCGCAACTTAACGGGCTGACCATATCGATTTTGGTAAGAAAACGTACGCATTGTGGACGTGCATTGTTAAAGAAATATAACAAGATGATCCAGGGTTAGTTCTATCTCTGTTTAGTGGGACAAAATCACCAAATTTATTTTCAGTAGATTGTATCTAACAGTTTTGTTATATTCCGAGCTGTATACAATCTTCAGTTTCATAGACATTGAATAACAATATGGCTATTCGTGTCAAAACATCTTTCAGGGTTACTCCCCACCATAATATGACCTTCAATCAAACTGCAATGGTTATAATATCTGTGGCTAAATGAAATTAATTATTATTTTTAATAGGAATTTTAATAATTCTATGAGAATGTTACTGAAACTGTATTAATGCAACATTCATACTACCCTATTAATGCAGAATTAGTACCTTTGTATGTATAAACGATCTATACATCCGATATATGCTGTATGAGTGATTCTGCATGCTTTCAGCATTTTTTCAAGAGTATGCATACAATATGATACATATGAAGGGTTAGAGTATGCATGCTCTCTGAGAAACCATACGTGTAAAAAGGAAATAGACGAGCATTTATACTGGCATGCATACACAGCTCCAATTCATGCTTCCAAAATTTATGTTGTATGCATAAGATTCCAACTGGGTATGTACAAACTATTTGCATACCTATCTACATACATATGTACATATATTACTAAATACATCCGTATCTTCGCTTTTTTGTTTCATACCATTTGTGCTTTCAAGCATTCTAAGGTCAAAAGCATTTTCCATTTACAGAGAAACCTCCCTTAACGGACACCTCTTATAGGCGGACACCTCCCTTGAGCGGACATTTTTTCATGCACCAAGGTTTAGGTTCAATTTTTAGAACAAATTGCCCTCTCTTAGGCGGACACTCTCTTGGCCGGACGCGGACTGTTATTTACTATTGAATTGAACTAAAAACTTCTATTAAACGGACACGAACCTCTCATCAACGGACACTTTGATTTTTTTTTTCATAACAAATTACATAAAAACCTCTGTTAGGCGGACACGAACTCCTCTTATGCGGACAAAATATAAGTATGTATAGCAATATAAAAAAAGTTCGCTGAATTTTCGTTAGGTAAAAAGCGCTACGATGAAAGGGGAATCACCAACTAAAATAAATGCCCGCATGACTTTATTGGAAGATATAACAACATTCACGGATTTCCAGTTAGATGTTCTAACTGACGAAAACGTCGAAACCATTGAAGATGATAGTACCAATACTAACTACCGCTGAACCAATCTCCTCGAACGAAATGGCTTTGACTACAGTTTCAAATTTTAAAAGATTTTGCTCGGAAGACCTTATTGCATTTGAATTGTTGCAGAAATTTGAAAGCCATCTGAAAAACAATTTTATTTTAAATAGAATAAAGCAAAAAAACCCTCATCAACCGACAATTTCACAATTTTTTAAATAATTTAAAAGATATCCCAACATTTCTAGTTCTCAGCAACTTACTAATTGTATTTTCATATGTATGTATGTTAATACTTTATGTGTATACATACATACATATGTACATATGTATATGTACATATTTATGTATTTAAGTGAAATTTTGAAGACATAAGAATCCTTGTTTTTTTAGTGAAATATAAATAAATAAATCCTTTAAAATCCAAAAAATTTCTAAAATAGGAACCCACTCCCTTAAGCGGAACCCTCTCTTGGGCGGACAAAATTTGCCCGACGGTGAGTGTCCGCCCAAGGGAGGTTTCACTGTACTTATTCATGTATGTACATTAGGTAGGGTCGAGTATTTTTCGATAAAATCGCATACGCGGATAATGTTCTATAGACTATTCTAAGCAACTTTGCCAAAGAGACCATGGGTCTTAAACCAATTCTTAGTCCGCGGGTTTTAAGCCGAAGTTTTTTTGTGAGGTAAAAAAAAATTGTAATTCGTAGGCAGACAAAAATGATTCGAACTTCTTACCAAGAAGTCAGGATATACTTTTCCGAAGGATTTTGATGTGCTGAATGCGAATCTGAAGTCAAAATGACCAAATTCGAAATAGTTTTCGAGATATCTTGACCTAAAAATGCAAGTGCAGAAAGTGCAATTTTCTTCAAATTTTGGAGTTAGGGCCAGCCGAAAGTAATGATTTCATTTAAAGTCTACGACCATTATCTTAATAAATAGGCTTTACACTTTCAAATGCCGTTGACCTTGTTAACGTGTCTTTTTTGGTCTCCGAGATATCGCTGTTTTAAAATTTGCATACTTTTCAGTGCGTACACAATGTATTTTTTTTCTTTAAAATACTTGCATTTCTTTGCTGTCATTTTTAACATGTTGCTGTTTCTTCTACTTTGTCAAACTACGGCTCCACCAATATACCAAACATCCAACAGCCGCACATTCAACGGTTGTGTTGTGCTCACCGTCTCCAACATTTTAGAATACATCCACCAGGTTGCGATAATTCACAAGTTTTCGATTTTGTTGCATTCACCGGTGCCACCAATTGCGATAATTTAATGGTTTTCGATTTTGTTGCATTTACCGATTCCACGAATTATGAGTACTTCCACCAATTGCGATAATTGACCAGTTTCATCATTTTTGTTGCAATCACCGGTTCCACCAAATATGATCACTTCCACCAATAGAGATAATTCATGGGTTCATCGCTTTTTGTTCCATTCACCGGTTCCACCAATAATCAGCACCTCCGCCAATAGCGACAATTCGCCGGTTTCATCGTTTTTGTTGCATTAAACGGTTCCACCATTTATGAGCACTTGAACCAATTGCGATTTCACCGGTTTCATCATTTTTGTTGCATTCACCGGTTCCATCAAATATGATCACTTCCACCAATAGCGATAATTCACGGGTTCATCGCTTTTGTTGTGTTCGCCGGTTTCACCAATAATGAGTACTTCCTCCAATAGCAACAGTCACTGGTTCCACCAATTATGACCAATTCCACCAATTGCGATAATTCACCGGTTTCATAATTTTTTTGCATTTACCGGTTCCACCAAATATGAGCACCTCCAATAGCGATAATTTACCGTTTTCGACATTGTTTTTTTGATTCACCGGTTGCACCAATAATGAGCACCTCCACCAATAGCTATAATTCACCGTTTTCATGGTTTTTTTTTTTTTTTTGATTCATCGGTTGCGCTAATAATGAGCACGTCTACCACCAATAGCTATAATTCACCGTTCTCGTCTTTTTTTTTTTTTTGATTCATTGGTTGCACCAATAATGACCACTTCCACCAATAGCGATAATTTACCGGTTTTATCGATTTTGTTGAATTCACCGCTTCAACCAATTGCGAAAGTTCACTGGTTTCATCGTTTTTTGTTGCAGTCACCAGATCCACCAATTATGGTCAACAAACAGCAACATGTTAAAAATGACAGCAAAGAAATGCAAGTATTTTAAAGAAAAAAAATACATTGTGTACGCACTGAAAAGTATGCAAATTTTAAAACAGCGATATCTCGGAGACCAAAAAAGACACGTTAACAAGGTCAACGGCATTTGAAAGTGTAAAGCCTATTTATTAAGATAATGGTCGTAGACTTTAAATGAAATCATTACTTTCGGCTGGCCCTAACTCCAAAATTTGAAGAAAATTGCACTTTCTGCACTTGTATTTTTAGGTCAAGATATCTCGAAAACTATTTCGAATTTGGTCATTTTGACTTCAGATTCGGATTCAGCACATCAAAATCCTTCGGAAAAGTATATCCTGACTTCTTGGTAAGAAGTTCGAATCATTTTTGTCTGCCTACGAAATACAAAATTTTTTTTTACCTAACAAAAAAACTTCGGCTTAAAACCCGCGGACTAAGAATTGGTTTAAGACCCATGGTTTCTTTGGTAACGTTACTTAGAATAGTCCTTAGAACATTATCCGCGTATGCGATTTTTCACTTTTTTCACTCCCATACAAATGGACCCGCTCTAATGTACATATGTATGTAGGTATGTATGTAGGTACATATATGTACATATGTATGTAGGTACATGTATGTAGGTACATGTATGTATGTATATGGACGTATGTATGTACATATTTTATTGTTATTGCGTATTATTTTTCGGCACGCATATCCTTTTCGGCAACGAACGAGCAACTCTCTGTTGAGAATGCTGCCGCTACGACACACATACATATGTATGCTGAGCTACAACTAGAATGATTTTACCGGTATGAGCCGGCCGGTTTTTTTCCATTTGTTTTCTGCAACTACCTACTACTATTTCGTTTCCGTCAATAAATTTTGGTTTCCTGTTTAGTTTTTTTTTTCTATACCCAGATGTGCTTTGAAATCGAAATACATAGTAACTTTTTTTTTGTTGTACAATGAAAATTTCTTTGAATTAATGCAAAGGCAACTACTGGCTTCGGAATCGAAGAATAAGCTTTGCTATTAAAAAATTATATTATTAATACATACATATCGTCGTTTAAAGTGCATTTTTGCGTAAGAGGTATTTTCATTTTCGCGTAGCGGACATTGGTTGAATTTTACAGGAGAGCAAAAAAACTGTTTCATTTCAAAACCGTTACTTCTTTCTGCGTACAAACTTAAATTTAAATACTTACGTAGATCAGTTTGTTAGCTAAAACATCAACTTAGTGTAGAAAAAGAAACAAATTGAATTATTAGGACTCTTTTTTTTTCATGTGCGGTTGTGCAATTTTTATTTGGCACAAAAATCACGCACAAGCGGTTATGAAATGGCAAAATGTTCAATATAATTCTTTTTTTAGTATTCTATAAAGAAAAAAAGTAACAAAACTTAAACTTATATTAAATTTAAAGCTAAAATTAATATTTTTAATTAAGAAAACGTAATTTTGTTTACACATTGCTGGAGAAGTCGTAAGGTAAATGTGGTAAATTGTCATAAAAGCTATGACAATCGTAGGGCATCACTTGTTTTAAGTGTTTTAAATCTTGATATTTACTTTTTGTAATTTTGAGGTGACTTGTGGATTGGATTACGAACATCCGTGTTCAATCTGGTTTATAACCTGACTTGAATGTCTTATAAATTTTCGCATAAGAATCATGGCCTACAAAAAACATGTTTTTATCGCAATGTAATAAATTAATTTTTATACACAGCTGTAATAATACACAGATTTAAATATTTTATGAAATTTCGTATACAGGCATATCTATATGTTTGTTTTCTCGTTTTTGGGAATAAAATTGAATAAGACAAAATTTCATTGTAGTTTTTCAATGGAAATTGACTTCAATTTTAAGGTTTTATTGAAACAAAAAAAAAAACGTCCAGGAATTATAATTTTTCAGAAATTAGAACCACCCTAAAAACAAAGTGGTTCTAATTTGTGAGCGTCTACTGTACCACGATAGATAGAAGACCATAAACAGAAAAATTTTGGAAAATGGGCGTGGCACCGCTCTTATTAGACAAAGGAATCTACGAGATTTCGGAGCCCATAACTCGACAAATAATTGAGATATTATGACGAAAATTGGTGGACTTATTTGTACCACTTGCGGTAGTATATGTGCAAAATTTTAGTGAAATCAGTTTATGACCACGCCCACTTTTTAGTAAAAATATTTCTCGAATGCCCTTCAGAAATTTGTAACGTGACATCTCTGTAAATAAAAGTCATAAATGGATGAAATTTTATAATAACAAGAATATTTATACGTTTAGTCGGATTATTGATACGAATTTTCAAAATGGGCGTGGCTGCGCCCACTTTATGCGGCACGGGCTTTATATAGATTGCACCGTGTTTCCAGCAAACGTAAAAAAACTATGAAAGCTTACAATATTTGGCTCCACTAGAACTGAGGCTTCCTTTCTTGTTTTGTTTTTTTAATTTTTGATACCTTTAGTCATAATTTGGTTGGGAAAATTGTAAAGATTGTAGCAAAAAAACGTAGTATCAGAGCCTACCAATTAGAAACTTCATTTAATTTGTTTAAAATAATACCAGCTTGATATTTACCTGACATTATTTGTTTAAAATATTTAACTTTTGCTCCCTTTCATATAAATTGGCCATTTAATTTATTTATCTAATAACATATAACTTCGCTTGTATGAATGAACTGAAATTATACGCGGTAATGCTGCCAAATTTTAACAATACTCTTCATAAGCGATTATGAAATTTACTGTTATTATGCGTTTTTGTTGTTAGAATTGCAAAGTTTTGGTATGGATCGATAGAGCTGAGCGTCAGGAACTCAGGGTTGGAAAATCTCATTTTTGGCAAAAATGTCCCTTACTCGAAAATGAAAATACCTCTTACGCAAAAATGCACTTTAAACGACGATATATATTTTTTAAGTTTGAATGACCTTAACGTTATGGATAACGCTCAAAGCTCGCTTATGCTTATGCTTACGCTATGTTATATATGATTTTTTAAATGTGTCTAATTGAAGGGTTAAGAAATATTTAATTTTCCTTTCTTTGGAAAATTTTATAAAATTAGAAAACAGAAATAGAACACTTCTATGTACTTATCGTCGTTTAGACTCCACAACCTTCTAAGTCAAACTTTCATAACCGTCTAGGCGACACTTGTGCCCCATATTGGATTTGAATTCCCGACGCCCAGCTCTACGAAGTTATGAATAGACAGAGTGAGTGTATAACAGAAACAGCGCTGCCAGTGTACTCCTTTTTTAGACCTGATTTGTCAACAATAAGCAAAAGTTTTTTGCAGGGTCTATACACACAAATACTTTTATGTATTATGTACATACATATGTACACGCGCATATATTAACGAGCCACCCACCACAGCAAAAACAAACAAAAAATACCAAAATAAAAGAAAATAGAAAAACATAAAACGCAATTTTTTCCGTCCCTTTACTATTGTCCGTCCAAACAAACAACAAACACGCTCTGTCAACGGCTTCTAAGCTTTCCTATGGCTGCTACTAAATTCCTTTATTTCCGTTTTAGCAAAGACACTTTTTTATACATGTGCGTATGTAGTACATAGATACATATGTATGTATGTGTGGACATTCTTCTAAAGCCTTTCTATTATGCATAATTTAATTCTGTTCGCATTTAAAATATGTATGTATGTATGACATTTCTCAATATTTTACATTTATGTACGATTATAAGCCCTCTTAGCACTTTTCGTAAGTTTTTTTTTTCTTCTTTTAACGTTGTTTTAATTTTTGGTTGTGTGTAATTGATTTGTATGTATGCCAAAATGAGCTGCTGCTGCTGCGTCTTGACTACAATTTTACGACGACGACGGCGACAATATTTCGTGTCGCTTATGATTTGCTTTTTATCTTGTGCTTTTCATTATTCCATCCTTGCCACAAATTCGCGCTCAATCTATGGAAATTTAATTATGTAGGTATTTGCACAATTTTGAGATATTCTTTTGCCATTTCCTCATTTCTTTTTTCTTAGCTAAACTAAACTAAACTAAACATACATATGTGAAGCTGCGGCGCTAAACACTATAGTGTTTAAAGTCGATTTTTTTCATTCCCTTTAGTTTTAATTTTCTGAAACACTGCACGCTTATATTTACAAACATATACATATTTTGTTGCATATACTCATATATGTATATATGTACATATGTATATACGTATGTTTGCGTGTATGCATATTTTATTTCACTACTTCATCATTTAAATAATTTATTTTTTTGCAATCACTTCACATTTATATTGTTTATTACAAAAACACCAAATATCCTAAGAAGAATGTAGTACCTACTTATGTATGTATGTATGTATGTATGTATGTAAATTTAAAAAAACCCCTCAGTAAAAAGAAAATAACACTTCATACCAGCGACCGGCCGGCCGGTCGTTTTAGCTTTTGCTTGCCACACCGCACATCACCACTCACTCACGTTATTCTCCATATTACCGACGTACCAGGCTGCGTTTACACCGCTAAATCCGCTTACTTGCATCCAAACACGTTCTGAGCAGTCGTAGAACTGAGCTGACTGCGTGGAAAAAAGCTGAAGAAAGCATAAAATGATTTCAAATACACGCTTCGCACGCATATTCTTCATACATATCGCCGTTTAAACTTTATAACCACCTAACCGACAATTGTGCCAAAAATTAAAATTCAATTCCTCACGCCAAACTCTATTAACTACAGAGCTGAAAAATACTTAAGAAGGAAATATAGAGCTTCCCGAGTTTCCCAAATTTATGGTATAGATCGATGGAGCTGGGCACCAGGAGTTAAAGTTTGCCAAATCTCAATTTTGGCATAGGCGATTATGACAGTTTCACTTAGGCGATGTATTGTGGAAGGAGTTTCGAACGAAACAAGATACTGAAGATGGCACATAGCCGAAACCGGTTTATAACCAAATCAAACTTGACAAGCGATAACGGAAATTCGCTCCACAATACATCGCAATCCTACCCTGTCGGAAAACCAAACAATAAAAAAGAAATTTTACTTAGGCGGTTATGGAGTTTAAACAGCGATATGTACCCTGCACTGTAGATAAACTGCAAAGAGTGAAAGAGAGCGTGCCAAGCTCTTGGCTGTTTTGTTTGCCGGCACTGCTGGCTGTCGACGCTTCTGTCGAAAACTTTTTTGGTGGGTGCAGGGGCTGGGAAGGGCATTTGCTGAAAGCGTTTTGGTTATATGTATTTACATATGTGTGTGTGTGTGCGGGTTCCCTGCAAAAATCATTGGATTATATGCTCCATTTGTGGTAGGTTGGAGTACTTTCAAAGTGACCACTAACATAGCCCAAACGACCGATTCGTGTATCTGTATCGGTTCGTAGTTAGCCGAACATAACAAAAACCAAATTTTTATCGCGACGACGACGATATGTGTATACATATATAACTACATACATACATATGTTTGTATGTATACACGTCATTCGTCGTCGTCGCGATAAACATTTGTTTTTGTTGTTATGTTCGGCTAACTGTTAGGTACTCCATCAATTAATCCAATGTAGCTACTCCATGGATTAATTTGTTTGTTATTCGGGGCTGGAGTATATACTCCATTGCAATGACATGCAATGTTAAATGGACCATATTTTTTGTGTGAAATGTGGCAAGTTATGGAGTAATCGGTTGGTCCATAGCGAGCACTCCATGGATTAGCGTCTGGAGTACTCGGAATTTTTGCAGGGTTGGCGTACAACCATGAGATTGATTCGACAGAAAGCCGCTTTAGCGTACATTGAGTACAGTGGTTTAGATATGTTAATTTTGCTAGCATAATTTTAGGCGGTGAAGCATTTACACAGCGCAAACATACCATCCAATAATACATACTTTAAAAAAACTAAAACAACACTTTATTAGTAAAAATTTAAACGCCTCTATTGTATATTTTTAGGCTTAACTTTGAAACGTATTTATTGCATATTTTTAGGCTAGAGATTCGTTTACTTTTAACTAACTAATAAAAGCGTGGTAAATAGTGGTCTAAGGAATTTATTGAAGTACATAAATAAGACATACACACATACATACATACATACATATCATCGCTATATTCCCAAAAACAGTTATGTGTGTTTTTAGTACTTTTCAGGAGAGCAAAAATTAACTGATTTCTGATGTCCATGGGTCAAATTTTGCCATATATGTACATATGTGTAATAAATATATATGATAAATGGCCGGATGACTATCTAAAAACCTTTACGTTTTAGACCACCTTCTGAGAACTTCCGAAAATCGAGAGAAGCCTTAGTATTATAGAAGAAAAGGTCCTTAATATGATATTAATAATATCATAGAAACATCGAAACTCACTTCGCTACCTTATGTACATACACACATATGTATATAGACCACTGTGGTATAGCTATCCCAGCTACATGCCTAAATACATAGTATACATATATGTACATACTAGACATATACGCCGCCGATTGACGTCGCCGCCGCCGCGCCGATTACCTTCATAATCGGCCGCCGCCGCCATAATCCGTGAAATCGGCGTATCGGCGCGGCGGCGAGCGCTGGCGCGCCATACCCGTATGGAGCGAGATGTGTACATATTTTCCTAGTTTTGCTAACTACTAAAGTTCTTCAAAATTAAAAAAAAAAAAAAAGAACCAATCGACGTGTTTTGACCTCAGGAACACGAAGCTGAATGCGGAAATGTTTTATTTTTTGCCGGTTAAAAGTTATTAACAAAAACTTTGGCTGTTCCCTACTTTACTAACCTCAGTCTTAAAGAATTTAAGCTACTGGAAAATTTCAGTTCGTTGGCTTACATAATTTTTTCTCAGATACGGAACTTTTCTGGGATCTCTTCCATTTAGTCCTACTTCTCGAGGTCTGTTGCTAATTGTTCTACTCAAAACTGCACCATTTCAACCCTCCTTGATATCATTAGATGCCGAAAATGATCCCAAACATGCCTCCAGAATCGAAAACTCGATAGTTTGAACGTAAGAAAGTTGCTGTTTTTGAGTAGCCCTCACAGTTGTCGAACCTCAGCCCTATAGGGAATATTAAAGAAGACGATGGGGGATCAAAAATGGAAAAATAAGCAAGAGTTATGGAAAAAAAATTAAAGAAGCTTGGTTCTTAATACCAGTTGCAAATTGCGCTAATTTGGTCAACCCTATGCCACGAAGAAGTAAGGAAGTTATAAAAAATAAAGGAGCTTCAACTAAACATTAGTTTAAATCTAGCTGCAGCAGTTATATTGTAGTTTATTTGAAAAAATCGAATTTAAAGTTTGTCCCTATTATTATTTCCAACTTAAATTATACATTTCATTATTTTTATTCATAAAAATTAAATTATTATACAAAAACCACCCCATAGTCATTGAAGCATGTCCTCTCCGTGTAAGCATCAATATATGGTAATTTATTATTTGGTCTTAAAATGAAATAAATGGAGAATTGCAAAATTTTGTCCCTATTATTTTTTCCAACACTGTATATACATATATTTATTTTAAAGTGTCTTATATATATATAAATATGTACATATGTAAATATATGTATGCATGTTTATTATCATACAAAATAAGCAAATGAATTTAAATTTACCCTTACTTATGGATTTGTGTATATTCTTTAATATTTATTTTCTTTATTTTATATTTTAGTTTATGTAACAATTGTTTTTTGCTGTTAATAAAAAAGTTTCAACAATTTAAGGTGGAAATTAGTTTATTTATTCCATTCAGCCAGCGATATTAAGGTAACTAAATAAAATTAATATTTGAATAAGGATTGTGATTTGTAGATTTGGGGCAGGCGCGCCGGCGCGAAAAAGCACGCCGGCGTCGCCGCCGCCGCCGAAATGTTTTTGGAATAGCGCCGCCGCCGCCGGAATCACTGTCGGCGTATATGTCTAGTACATACATACATATGGACACTCCAGTGCAAAAATGCGTTATATTATTTTCTAGCGCAAAAACGAACTTTCGTAAAACAAAAGGCGCGAAAACTCGAGCGCAAAAACATGCCGACAAAACTTTTTAGTTCGTTTTTTCCCCTAAGATAAAAGGGCAAAAACGAACTAAAAAGCTTTGTCGACATGTTTTTGCGCTTCGAGTTTTCGCGTCTTTTGTTTGTACGAAAGTTCGTTTTTGCGCTAGAAAATAATATAACGCATTTTTGCACTGCGGTGTACATATGTACATATGTAACATATCAAATGAAAAATGTCAATGTTTTCAGAGCGCCAGCGTAAATGTAGATAATGTGAGCATATTTCGAGTATTAAATAAGAATCACCTACTCGGAGGAACCCAATCTACAAGAAAATAACAACAGCAAGTGGTTGTTTACATGCTAACAGCTCATATTAACAAAACAAAATACACAAATTTCTTGAATAGAGAGTGATAGAGAGCAAAAGCTTTTCATTGAGCTGTTCCCAAGCGCAAACGCATCGCGGGTATACTTGAGAATGTCTGGCTAAGACCAAAAGTCCATACATATGTACCTACATATATATATGTGCATATACATATACATATATGTAGATATGTACATACATATGTATGTTTACATATATTATGTGAAAAATGTGATCAAAGCAAATGATGTGATAAGGGAGATATGAATGAAGTCGTGAAGACATTCTTCTGTGGCTGGCACAGTGGATTAATCTAGACATGGGATTTGGAAAATGCGCCAACTCAATATAGCGCCAACTCATCATAGAAATTGAAATTGATTTTAGAGGCATGTCTAGATGACTATTTTTATTAGAATTTGATGCAAAATCCGAATTTGCTAAGAACATTGGCTTATAATCAGCCCATAAAAATTGATCCAACCTAATATGTACTAACAGCATGCGTTTAAGAAAATTAGGTTTGTAACTTTGGTTTGCATATTTTAATATGTTTCAGAAAATGGATTTCAAAGCTCCATCCTCTTCTGCGGCAAAATCGTTTGTAAAGCGAGCGTGGGGAAAAATAATGACGGATGTAATGGCTCAAAAATTTTCATGGAGAGGGACCGAAACTAAAATTTGCGCTCGCAGTCTAACTATTGGATTACCTACCTATATGCCGTAAGTACATATATAAAATCACTCAATATAAACAGTGGCCGCTGTGGTGCAGTGGGTAGAGTGATCGCCTGCTATGCCAGAGGTCTCGGGTTCAAACCCCAGTCCGAGCAAACACAAAAAAAAAATTTTTCTAATTAGTAAAAATCCAATTATTGGGTTTTTTAAGAGCAGCGGTCACCTCTCGGCAGTGGGCGGCATACCCTCCGAGAGTATTTCTGCCATGAAAAAGCTTCTCACAAAAAATGCATTCGCCGTTCGGAGCCGGCATAAAACTGTAGGTCCACCCAATTAGTAGGAAAAACAAAAGGAGCACACCTCGAATTGGGAGAGAAGCTCGGCCATAAAACTCGTCAGAGTTATAATAGCGCCATTGTATTATATTATTATTAATAATAAACTATATATGTACATACAACTGCATGCTATGGCGTATGAGCAAAATTTTGTGGTATTTTTACCTAAGTTTCAATAATAGATTCAATTTCAATTTCAATTTATTTAATAATTTGCTTAAGTGAGACTATTGTCTCTTAAAGTACATCAATATTCCGATATAGTTATGTACAAATGTAAATAATGATAACTATGTTTATGTTTATAATAAGTTTAAATTTTTAAGGATACAGAATTAACATAAATTCACAGATATAGATAGATACTCTAGAGTAAAGGTGTTTACTGAAGAGTTTGTCCTATACCAAAATATTCCAGCAAAGCCAATTTAAAGCGCGATGCATTGTGTTCATTTTTTATTAAGTTGGGTAATGAGTTCCATAGTTTGATACTACTGACAAAGAAAGTTCTTGATGATGAGAGGTATTTATAGCGTGGAACGATAAGGTTATAAGTCCTCTCCGACTTCGCAAAACATAAATTTTTGAACAGATATTCTGGTTGTTTTTTATAAATCAGTTGGTTTAAGAAAATTAGGTTGCGATAGTTAAGGAAATGTGTAAGACTGCAGTCAAGTATTTTATAAGAAAACTCTGTTATATGATCAAATTTTCGTTTTGAGAAGATATATCTTGCACAATTATTCAAAGCAAGTTGCAACTTATTCCTCGACTCACAATCAATATTACCATACACGAGCCCACCAAATGTTATAAGAGGAACTATGAGAGTTCTTACTAACTTTAATTTTATACTTTGAGGAACGAAGTCAGCTGAGTACCATAATTTCCTTAATACAAAATAAACTTTGGTTAAAATATAGTTTATGCACCCAGAAAAAAAATAGTGTGAAATCAACCAAAAATCAACAAATTTTGTGGTTAATTTTTTTCAACACGATGCTTAATGTATGCCATCATGTAATCGTGTAAATTTAACACTACTGTCAAGTGTTAGTTTAACAGGATGACAACTGTAGAATTAACACTAAAAAGTATTGAGTCTTCCTGTTGATTTTACAATTTTAACTAGTTAATGTTACAATAAAAGCTGGTTAAATTAACACGAAATGGTCCTGTTGAATTAACAATAACATCTTTTTGATTTTACATTAAATTTATTGTTAAATTAACTAGAAAGTCTTGTTGATTGTACAATTTATTTTTTTAAATAAAAAAACATATAAAACATAAAATATATAATCATCACTTCAATTAAGCACATTCGTACATCACCCGCACAACTGACCAAATTGAAGGCGTCCTTCTCATACGAACACAAATGTACCGGCGATAGTTTATACATGGGCGATAGTACTATCACTTGCACCGAGTAATGTTTGGCCGCTAATGCAACAACCGCATGCTGCACGCAAACCCCCATTCTCTAAAAAACCTCCTCGTGATATTGCAACCTATGAAGAGGAAAAAAAAAACTTTGAACATTAAATACTTTTAGAAACAAAAATGTAATCCTCTTTTAACTAACCTGCAAACTGAAAATATAAATCGAAAACCCACTATCGCGAACTGGCAATGATGATTCCTTTTTTTTTTTTTAAATAATTTGCGTTTTGCACGAAAGTCAGACTTCAAATGATCAAAAAAATTATGTATGTTTCAAAATAGTTTTGACGTTCTTTTTTAACACTTTTTTTTAGATTACATTGACACTATGGTCGTGTTGAATAAACCAAAATTACAAATGACGTTTATGTTTGAACATTGTTTCGTGTTATATCAACCAAATTTTATTGTTAATTGTGGTTCTTGTTGTTTTCACATTTGTTTTCATGTTGTATTAACATTAAAATTGGGACGTCATTTTTCTAACATTTTTTTTAGTTTATATTGACACTATCATCCTGTTAAATAAACCAAATTCCAAATGACATTTAGGAATAAAATTTTATATTTGAATCATCTTGTATATTTTAAAATTTCTTCATGTTGTATCAACAATAAAATTTGGTTGAATTTACCAAATTTTCAGATGACAGTTACAAAGCCAAAATCATGTTTCAAACATTGTGTAATTTGAAAAAAATTGTTGCTGTTCTATGTGTAAAGATCGATCGTGTTAATTTTACATGAATCGTGTTCATGATTTTTTTTCTGAGTGTGTGATCATTACAACTAAGATTTGAATTCAATCTAAAGCCTAGACTGGTAACAACCGACTCATACTCGATGATAATCCCTTGTAAGATAACGGAAGGCAAATTTTTTACAAGTGGCGAAAAATGCGAGATACAAATGGCTTTGGTCTTGGCGGCATTTAAATTCAAGTTGTTATCACTCGCCCACGAAGAGATGCTTTCAAGGTCCTCGTTAACCCTGTGCACTAAATCCTCTGACAAACCAATTGGACGAGATAAATATATTTGTGCATCGTCAGCATATAAATGTATGGAGACACTCTTACAACAATATACAATATCATTAATAAACATGCTGAACAAAATTGGTCCAAGTATAGATCCCTGAGACACCCCCGAATATAGCCGTTTCGTCTTAGAGCAATTGTTTTCAATTACCACCTTCTGCCATCGATTTCCAAGATAGTTTTCAAGTAATTTCAAAGCACTTGTGGAGAATCCAAAGTAATGTTGTAGTTTTGATAAAAGAATGTAATGATCCACTGTGTCAAAAGCTTTAGAGAAATCCAAAAGTGTCAACACAGTTAAATCACCCCTATCATAAGCAGGACGGATATCTTCAATTACTTTGAGCAAAGCTGTTGCACAACTATGGTTAGCTCTATAACCCGACTGATTTTCCGTAAGTAGGTTATTGTGATTAACGTGTTCAGTGATTTGGGCCACAATTAACTTTTCCCAGACTTTAGAAATAGCAGGTAGTATGCTAATCGGACGAAAATCTGTTGGCAAAATAGCCGATGGCTTTTTTGCAATTGGAATAACTTTTGCTATCTTCCAAATATATAGATATAGATTCTATAAAATAAATATGTAATACACCATGAATACCATTTTCAGATAAAATGTTACTCATACGCCGTGACACACAGTTGTTTCGTATGTAATTTATTATTATATTTAGGTAACAAAACGGAGAAACTTATATACTTTGGTTGCATATACTTACATACGTATATACATATGTACATACACACGTAATTCAAATTTTTCTAAATTCTTTTCAGAAATGCTTGTACATGAGAACGGTGGGAATGAAACAGATTAAGTAGCTGCTTCAAAAGCATTTTTCCAATTTTCCAACAATCGTATGAAGTGAAAATCTGATACACGTGTTTTGTGTTTCATGTTTAATTTAGCTAATACATTTATGATTTTATTGTTGTACTATTTTTAATAATTATGTATGTACATACGTATGTAAGTTTTTATGTATGTACAAATGTACATATCGTCGGTCTCCTGCCAGAAACACGAATGTGAAATTTTTTCTAAGTGCGATGTCTGCTCTTTATCGGGTATATATTGATATAATAAGAATTAATATTTGTATATATCACTAGCTTAGAGTGCAAATTGTGTAAGTCCTTTTTTCAAACTTTGTAGGAGAGACAAAAAACAAAAAATAAAAAAATTTCGAAATGAAAAAAAAAAATTTCTGTTCATGTAAAATTTTGGACTTACACAATTTTCTTCGTTTTTTTGGACTTACACAATTTGCGTATCACTGAATAACAACGATTAGAAATATGACAAGTATCACAGTCTTGTCTAGCGTGGTGCGTATTTGATTTTTCTAGCGTTCTACATAAAAATACACTTTTCCATAAAAATGGACTTACACAGTTTGCACTCTAAGCTAGCGATATGCTTATGTACATACAAGTATATATTATGTATGTATGTTTACACAAGAATTTATACCAATATTAATTGTTATTACATCAATATATACCCGATAAAGAGCAGACGTCGCACTTAGAAAAAATTTCACATTCGTGTTTCTGGCAGGAGACCGACGATATGTGCTACCACTAGTTCAAAATATCGTCAAAATAAATTAAATTAATTTATGCTTATAAAAAACTTTCTCTTAAATATTTTTTATAAATTTATATTCGAACATTTACAACCAAGGTCTAATTTCATTTATAACACGCTCACTTTGAAGTCTTTTGTAAACAAAAAATCAACATTTTGTAAGTTTAATGTTTATAATTATAAGCTTAAAAAAACTTTATTCAAGCTAATTTTGTTTGCTGGGTAAGTACATATAAGTGAAACTACATAATATGATCGTGTTAATAAGGCAAATCAGCATTTTTTTTTTAAACCAACATGGCTCTTATAAAATGAAAGTTATCGTGTTATTATAAGTCTCATATGTACTAAGTGGAACATTTAAATCTCATTAAAAAATGTTACTCATACGCCATAGGGTACTACTGGAAGCAACGAACAGTTTTCAGGCAGCATAAGTCCACGTATTGGGGTGTAAATCTTAAATTTTTGCGAATAAATTTCTGAAATTTTACATTTAGAGCATCTATTTTACATAAAGTGCTGTCAGCGAAAATTATCGATATCGGATGACTACAACATAGAGATCCCGAACCATGATTGTGTACTAAAGAAAAAAGAGAGCATTCTAGTTCTCCTATACCGGAAGATAAATTATAATTTTAAAATATTGTTTCTTAATTGAATATAATTATGTATACAGTCGAGTCTGGATATAGTGAACTAATTTTTGCACGGCCTGTTCATAGTATCCAGGCTGTTCACTATATTAAGGTTGACATTTTTTTTTAAATAACATAGTTTATTTGATAAAAATTCATGTATGTACATAAATGTAAGATTAACATATCATTAGAATTAATTAATACTTTGGAAAATACAAATGTTTATTTAAAGAACTTGCGAATAGATGTTTGCTTCTTGCGTTCGGAAAGTGATTTTTGAACCGCTTTCTCGCGCAGGCTTGTCAATGCTAGTATGCCAGCGAATCAGTAGTTTTGGCTTCAGGTCATGCGATTACGAGAATTTTTTTATTCCCGAAATTGTGGATTTGGCACACCATACGTATTTGCCAAGGATGAAACGCTAGTGCCTCTTTCGATTTCCCAACAATTTCAGGTTTTTGCTTTAACGAAAGGAATTTCCTCGCAGGCATAATAAAACTTAATTTATTAACACGCAAAAACTTTTAGAAACAGATAAAACAGCACACATTCACTCAGTAGCGGTCTGCATCGGACAGGAAACAAATAAACACTGGCATCAAATTTAATCAGATTTTCCAGGAATAAACATAAAATGAGCATTTTCGAGGAATACCTGATTTTACATACATATTTCTGGTTAATTTTTGTTTTTTGTTTGTAACTTCATGCTTACTTTTGCGTTTAAAATTTTGTTCACTATTTAGAGACATTCGATAGTTCACTATTTAGAGTACTCCATGTAAATATTTCGGTGTTCACTATATCGAGGTATTCACTATAGCGGGGGTTCACTATATCCAGACTCGACTGTATTTACATATCTGAGGATTGTCAAAAAAAATACATATTTCAAATTTGGTCAGCTTATTCTACTATATTTAATTAACTTGTAAGAAATTTGCGAAAATATGTACGCGGCTATATTTCGAAAACGACTCATCGGATTTGACCATTTTTGTAAATTTTTGATTCTCAAAAGTCCGTCTATGTCCATAAAATCAAACTCCGTTACATCAAAATCAATATTAAATAACTGTCGTTGAAGAGTTTTCTACCCAGAAAAATGAGAAGAATTCGAATTTCAATGGCATGATATCGACTAATTTCCTCCATACAAAACGCCCCCGATTAAATACATACATCAAATCGGCATCAAATATTTCATCAAATTTCATTCTACCTTTCTATTAATTTACAAAGGAAATTGTTAAAATACAAGAGCACACTGAGTGGAGAAAAAAAATATCCCTCAAGTTTAAATTAAAAAAATTTTTTTAATATAAAAATATAAAAATTTTACCTCCCCAAATTTTTAATATTTAGTGCCCGCGAATGTGATTTATAAATAGGTGAAGAAATCTTAAACGTCCCTTTGCGTTTTTTTTTTTTTTTTTGTTTTATGAACTTTCTTATGTAGTGAGTTTTTTTAAGTTTTCATACATTTTTCCCATACAAAATGCCCACAAGTATGCTTCAAAAAGTATTAATTATTTTGTGTCACTCATCAATATCGCAGAAACTAGAACCAATTAGAGAATTAAAAACAAAATACATATGTATACATATTGTTCTTTTTTTTTACAATTCAAATTTTCTTGAACTCGCGGGAACACTGAACGTATGTATGAAAACCATTTAAGCGAGCTTCACTTCGAATCACTTCGATTTTCCTGTCGCATCACTTCCCTCTCAAATTTGCGCTGACAACACTGGCGACCAGTATTGCCGTTTTGATACAATCGTTTCGTGATACTTTTTAAGCCCACGATAAGTTGATACTTTTTATTTTGACGTAGTACAAATTTGATACCTTTTTAATCAACATCAAATAATTTTGATACGATTTAATCAAAATCAAAGAATATTAACCTATTCTTTTTCATTTTTAAGATTTTCTAAAAATCTTTGCCGCGAAAAATATGTATTGTGAAAGTCTTGAAAATACCAAAAATGGGCAACATTTTATCAAACTGTATAGTAGGCATCACTATCCATGGCAGGCATGAGCAAAGAGCGTTATGTTTTATATTAACCATTATTTTAATAGCCTTTATGATTTTCTAGAATTAAATTGAATTCGAAAAATCTAAAATGATACTATTCATTATCTTTATATTTTTATATTGGTAAATGTAATAAGAAACGATGTCACGTTAAAAACACGAAAGCAGCTTATTTTTTTATTTTAATTTTTTTTCAAAAATTTTCTGTGATACGAAAAAAAAAATTTCCGTATAAAATTGGTATACGGGTTAAAAGCCCGGAAACAGCTTTTTTGATTAATTTAAGTTTTTTTTCCAAAAAATTTTCGGTGATACGAAAAAAACCATGAAAGTATCAATTTTTGATACCAAATTTTTTGAGACTGCGGCAATACTGCTGGCGACACTGACAATGCAATCCACAAAAACAAGAAGAAGAAACACAAGCAGATGTTATGGAATACATTTTTGCTAAATTTACTTACTGAAAAAATATTGTCGTCAGTCGCACACCGCTGCTATTGTGTTGTTTAAAAAGAAAAGTTCTGAAATAATTTGAAAGAGATGAATTTTGAAACTAGATTAATCGCCGAAGTTAAGAAATATGATTGCCTTTACAATTGCAAATCGTTAAACTACAAAGATGTGACATTCAAAGATAAATTATGGCAGAAAGTGGCACAGAATTTGGGATCAAATGGTAAGCGTGCCCAATGAAATACTTCCTAACGTACATATCGCACCCTTAATCATAAAGTGGCACAACTCAAAATTTTTCGAAATCGGTTTTTTTTTCATATATTGGAGTAGAGAATATATCTCTAACGACTGCCAAAAAATCTGTTCCATCAGAGTCTTTGGGGAAACTTTCCAATAATGTCACACGCCCCCAAAAAAACGACTTCTACCGGGAGGTAGAGGAGGGGAAGGGTGTTCTGAATCCGTAAAATTTAGGACGTACCTCGTTTTCGAGGAATTTATGGTTAAAGTTTAGTAACTCCATATAAATTCGATAGATAAAGAAAAAACTTTTGCGCAGAACACTTTTCTGCGTTGGCGGCCTTCGGCCGCGCTTATAAAAAATAACCCTGGGCTACGCCATCCGTCCGGACGTGTGCCCTAACCGTGGCTACCGCCACGGTGATGTCCTTCTGCGTAGTACACCCTGTGAAGTCACTATTAGCAACATTTTTAATAAACGTGATCTTAACGCAATATTGTAAAATTTATTAAATACATTAGTAATATACGTGTTGTGACTAAAATAAAGAGTGAAATTTGTTTTGTAAATGAGGAATTGGGGTTGTTATTGGTAAAAATTTAACAACTTTAACAAATTCCAGGAAAACTAGCTACGTCCGGCGCCTAAATTTAACTGATTCAGAACCTACTCCCCCTCCCCTACAACCCAGTAAAAGTCGTTTTTTTCGGGGCGTGTGACATTATTGGAAAGCCAACCCTTTTTGCATGCCCAGGATATTTTTGAATTTTGTGTTGTGTCACTTTATGATTTAGTGTGCGATATGCAATGTATATATGTATTCTGTATTCCAGTGGATGAAACCAAGAAGAAATGGAAGCATTTACGCGATTGCTACCATCGCTCCAGAAAGCGCGCGCTGTCACAACCATCGGATGAAAAGGGAAGACGAAAAAGACCTTGGCGCTATACATCAGAAATGAAATTTCTATCACAATACCCGCACCCTAAACAGTAATTATGAATCCAAAAATAATACTTTATTTATTGCATACGCTACTTACTCAGAACGGTTCAGTTATGGCGGTTGTATGTACATATGCTAGTTTTTGTTGTTGTAACGGCAATATCACTCCCCAGAAGTTCTCAGGAACTCAGCCGGAGGGCCAGTACTTTTCCGGATATAAACTCGGTTTGTTGCGATACTTGTATCCGACTGCGGTGCAACGGCTATTACAGCAGTTGTTGTTATAGTAAACCCGACTCTCAAGGATAGAGGTGTTCGATAAGATGGTTTAACGAGTCATGCGAAAGTCTGGGCCCTCTCTCTGTAGTGCTATTCGAACGCGAAATTCGAGTCGAAAGCACATTCGTATTGTGTAGAATACATATATGGAATAGAATTCGAAAGCGAACGAATTTTCTTTCGAATCGATCTACAGAGTGACGGCCTTGGGTTTTGAGCTGAATATGCGTAAGATATGTCGGTGTCAATTCTATATTGGTTGGAATGAGATGGGTACAGAATCCAGAACTAAGTTACACCAGTATATTACGGTTCACTGGCGGCGATTTATCTCTATAGTAATAGGTACTTGAGCATTTTTATAAGCAATTTCGGGAACTAGTTGCTCAACTGGTATAACGGGAGCTATGCGCACCTGCCCAACGGCGGCAATGGAAGTGCTACTTGAGCTAACCCCGCTGCACATAGTTATTGAACAAAGTGCCAAGCGTTCCCTAATGAATATAGTAAGGGAAGGCTATGGAAGAGGCAAAATTGTATCATCGCAAAATATGGTCAAGATGAGGGAGAAACTCCCGCTCTCTCAATTTCCTAGAGATGATATAAACAGGGTCACAATTTTTGAAAAGAGGTTCAATATAGAGCTTGGAGACAAAAAATCATGGAACGTCTCTAGTATCGAGAGCTACCTACAATCAAACCACTTAATATGGTACACCGACGGCTCGAAAACACCTGAAGGCATTGGAGCTGGAATTTTTGGCCCCAGGTCAAAGATCTCTCTACCCATGGGGGTTTATCCGAGCATATTCCAAGCGGAGGTGTATGCCATAAGTGAATGCGCAGGCATGTTATTGCGACGTGGGTACTCAAATGAAAGAATAGTAATACTAAGTGACAGTCAGGCAGCACTTAAAGCAATCTCTTCTTTCGAGGTCAAATCCTCGACTGTGCTTGAGTGCGTAAACAGATTGAACGAACTGGCAACTCGGAACTCTATCCTACTGGCCTGGGTCCCAGGCCATAAAGGTATAGAGGGCAACGAGCAGGCGGACAGCCTGGCCAGGCAGGCAGCGGCTTCGAAACCAATAGGACCTCAGCCATTCATAGCAATAGGCCCACATACTATCAGGAATGAACTCAGGAACGAGGAAAGGAAGCTAAGGGAACAGTACTGGCGGCAAACCATTGGAATGCGGCAGGCGAAGTCACTAATAGGGGGGTACAACACGAGTCGATTCAAAGGGCTTCGGAACCTCTCTAAGAATAAATTGAGAATATTGACAGGAATTCTCACAGGACACTGCAGGCTAAGGAAGCATATGCATAGACTAGGTATCCTGTCTAGCAGTCTATGTCGCTTCTGTGACAGAGAAGATGAGTCTGCAGAGCATATACTGGTCGAGTGCGATGCCATTGCAAGGAAGCGTGAAAGATTCCTGGGCTCGCCTTGGCCAGGTCAGGGGCACATTCAGTCTCTAAAGCCGAGCGATATCCTTCGATTTCTGGAGGAGCTCGGGTTGGACGAGATAATGTGATAAAAGAGAGGGTACAATAGACCTAGTGGTCGCAGTACAATCCTCAGTCCAATCTATCTATCTATCTGCTCAACTGGTAGTTTTCCATGAAACCAACTACCTAGTAGTTTTAACGTGGCGACGGCCTACGATAGGATAATTGTCTTCCTGTATCAGCTTCATACTAGAAAAATATCACTCAGAGTCATATTAGTAGACAACACATCAGCTTTACACGTTATTTTCATACTATTAGTTTATTTTTGACTGCAGGGATGATGTGATTGATATAAAAATCGATAAGTCAATTACAATTGGCTTTAATGATTTGCTGATAAAGGAAGTACGAAAGCACAGATGCTTATATGATAAATCCATGAAAACACACGAAGATACTATACGGAGGAAAGAAAGTTGGAGCAAAATAGCAAAGGTGCTAGATACAACTCGTAAGTGTAGTAAAGAAAATAAATAAGATAAAAAGAAGTAGCGAGGGTGTTTTTATATTGTTGGTAAATGGCAAAAGCATTCCTCAGTAGAGTTCGACAAATGCAGCTGGAGTACTAGAGTTTGTCCGGCTGGCGGAAGTTGTAGTTGACAGCAATATAAGATAGCCCTCGCTGGGCGTGTTGAAGTGTTGTTGGAGCTGGTGTTCCAAACCGACAATTTCAGCTGTGAAATCTTTTTTTTAGAGCGTTCTTCCATTGATTGAGTTCATTTTTAGCGGAAGATTGTAGAAAACGATGGAAAAATCTTCGAGACAGTTACCAGAGGCGTAAAAACGACCCGGTACAGCACAAATGGAAGTGGAAATACCTAGACGTGTTATCCTTCGTGGATTGCAAAGATTCGCCTGGGAGGCAGTAAGTACCTATTTATGTAGCTAACAGTTTCCACAATATGTTTTTTTTTTTTTGTTGTATAAATTAAGACAAAAACGTTGTAATAGAATAAGTAATACAAAAAAGAAACTAAGGTCATATGTATATGCCTTTTTTTATTATGCGCTAATGTTTTTGAATATTGGCGTTTTTGCAAAACGTAACTTGGATCATTCCCATAGCCTGCAGTCGGGTCTAAGCATCGGTACAAGTCGGATTTACTACAACCGAATATATGTATGTTCGCCTGTTATCCTCGAAACCGCTGCAACACTGTAAATTACATAATTTAATCTTCAAAACTCTTACCACAAATTACTGCATCTATCATAAAGAGTCGTCCTTGTAACAGCTCCTTCTGCATGTACTTAAATCATCATTCTTTTTTCTTTTTTTTTTTTGCAGAACTTATGGGGATGATCAAAGCTTTCTCGATGATGATGATTCTGAGGATTATTTTAAACCTTTAACAGCTAAATATAATCAACCGGACACAACAAACGATGAACAATTAACTAAAACGGAGCAAGTCCTAATCGATGAGAGTAGCTTAACAGAAGATACAAAACCAAATATGACGGAACATTCATATAACTCGAATAGAGAAATAACCGAGGAAAGAAATACCTACATAGAAGATACAATGTTTCCGGATTTTCTAGAATCCACTATGCCAAGCACTTCGCGTGCTGCAGAAGAGGATAGCACAACGCTCATGTTCAAAATGTTGGATCGTAAGATAAAGCAAGCGAGATTAACAGAGGAACAGATTTCTGATGTGGAAACTAGCGTCATGTTGTTTGTGTATAAAAGGCTAGGGGAATTTAAGGATTAGTAAATATGTTTGTATGTCATAAGTATCTTTGACTTTGTGGGATGTTTTACTTAAAAGAAATATGTATGTATGTAAATTGCATATCGTCGTTTAAACTTCATAACCGCTTAAGTGAAACTTACATAACCGCCTATGCCAAATTTGAGATTTGTCAATGTTTAACTCCTGGCGCCCAGATTTTCCGATTCGTACCATAAATTTGGTCCTTGTAATGTCCTTTTCAGCTCTGAAGTTGTTGTTGTTGTTGTTGTGTTAGCAGTACTAAGCCCCGCCTAGGCACCACACGTTTTTCACAAACTATGGTCAATCTCATCTGAAGTCGTAGAGAGTTCGGTGTCAGGAATTCAATTTTAATTTTAGGCACAAATGTCAGCAAGGCGGTTATGAAGTTTAAACGGCAATATGTACATATATGGAATCAATGTTCATCATGTACATACGTGTAAGCTAAGGACCATTTTTAACTTTTTAAACAACTTTGATCGCTAATAATCAGAAGTTTACTTACGTTAAAAACTACTCATTAAAAATACTGTCAAATAAACCTTTGAAGAATTCCAGCTTACCTCAATGTCGTAAATACGAGTGTTGTTGGATAATTCCGTGACATTTTGAATGGCGACCAGTAATTCTGAATTCAACACTGGCCAAAACATCTCTTCAAAATAGAAAATAAATGAATTTCGTGTGCTGATTAAGCATTATTTTTTCGTAAAAACACGCTGAAGGAAATCAAGGAAAGTCTTGATAAATACTATGAAGGCTCTGCTACATCATTATCAATGGTTAAAAGTTAGTTTACTGAATTCCTTTGTAGGCGTACTAGCGCAAGTGATGCCAAAAGTTCAGGTCGCCCAAAGACGTAGTCACGTCAGAAAACGTCGATAAAATCCATGAAATGATAATGGACGATCGGAGAATGAAAGTGCGTAAGCGAAATCGTGTGGCAAATTAATTCAGATCTGTATTTGACGATTTTCAGCCGCAATCTGAACGAATTTTCCACGGTTCTGTTACCGTAGATGAAACTTGGATCCATCACATCACACCAGAAACCAAGGAACAATCAACGCAGTGGTTTTCACGGCCTATTGCCTATTTTGAGAGCCTTATGATGGGCTTATAAGTTCCGCCGGGGAGGCGGTTCTGGTTCTAGCAGGTGGCTATTAGGATGGCCCCTGCGGTGGCATCCCAGCAGGAACTGCTTGTTAAGCATGATGTTATGTTCCCTGACTGGGAGTATCTGTGCCTCATGGTGTAGGTGGTGTTGCGGCGACATCAGGAGGCTACCCGTGGCTGTTATAAGGGCAGAGTTTGGCAGGCCTGGAGTTCTTGCCATTGGGTACTTGAAGTCCGCGGAGATGCATAGTTGAGGACCGGCCGGCCGATTGATTTGTATGTTGCTATAATTGTTTCTTTGTATTTTCCCCACGTGCTACCGGCTAGCGATCTGAGGATTTTGTTGCGGTGTATTGTGGAACGATTTTCCGTCATCCCTTGTCAAGTTTAGTTTGGAGACAACCCGGTTTCGGCTAATATGCGCCATCTTCGGTGTCTTATTTCGTTCTCTGAGAAAATCGTTCTACAATACATACATCATATTCCTACCCTGTCGGAAAAACAAGCAACCAAAAAGTATTTTGTTGCAGCTTTGGGCCTTGTTAGCAATTGCGGTTGTATGCGCGGACGAGCCAAGACTGTCGAAGGTAACACCCAAGATCTTCGGTTGTTTACGGTCGGGATGGGTATATTCTCTAGCCTAAGTCCAGTCCTGCCTCCTTTGTCCATGTCGTAAATATGATCGCGGAGGACTTTGTGGGCTCTAGTTCTAGGGAACAGGATGCGAAGAAACAGGAGAGATCAGAGAGATAGTTGTTGATTCGAGAGCACATGCTGTCAATGTCGGTGCCAGTGGTCATGGTCGAGCAGTCATCGGTATAGGAGATCAAGCCAACTCCTTCAGGAGAGGTAATAATTAAAAAGCAGAGGAGATATTATACCACCCTGTGGGACTCCTTCTTAATTCTCCTAGGTTTGGAGATCTGGTTCGTAAAGACTACCGATGCCTGCCAACCACTAAGGTAGTTTGCGGTCCACCTCTTTAATCTCTGAGAGAGGTTCGAATTGCCAAGGTTCTCCAATGGGGTTAGTGATGGGCGAGTCCGAGATGTTTAGACAATCGAGAGAATCGCCATCGTTGCAAATCACAATCGAGTCAAAAGTTGACTCGCTCCTCGACTACACAATCGAGATGTTTTTGCGATTGTTCCGAGTCGGCGAGTCGGAGGTTGTTTCGATGACAACTCGACTACACAAGCGAGATGTTTTTGCGATTGTTCCGAGTTGGCGAGTCGTAGGTTGTTTCGATGACATCTCGACTACACAAGCGAGATGCTTTTGCGATTGTTCCGAGTCGGCGGGCCGCCTGTTGTTTTGATGATATGTTTTAGTTGATAAAATAAACTGAATGAGGTTTGTTGATAAAGAAAGTAGGATTTTTAATGGAAGTGAGGCAAATACATAAATAAATTAACCAAATTGAAAAATATGCTATACATAGACGCTGCATTATTGCAATCACAACTAAACAGTGTCGTGCATAATAATAATAAATTATTTAAACATTAATAAATTTTCTGAAGTGAGACGCTTATGAAACAAATGAATTTTACGAGTAGCAACAACGGCAATAGATTTGTACCACTCTGTATGTTTTGTAAAGAAATTTTAATATTCAAGCGGCAACAACAAATATTATGTATTTTTTTGCAGCGAGTCCGAGATGTTGTAGGGTTGAAAACGAGAGGAATCGTTGGCGAGTCCGAGGTGTTTTAGCGATTGTTTCGACTGACGGCCATTTACGACTTGTCTCGAATACAAATGAAAACCATCGAGAGCATTCGAGATGTTTCAACAATCGAGAGAATCGAATAAAACATCTCGGACTCGCCCATCACTAAATGGGGTGGCATGGTTGACCGTGGCGAAGACTTTCGACACGTCAAGTACCACGAGGGCTGTTCTCTCGCAGGGGCGCTTTTGGTTGAGGCCACGAACTATCCTGGTGTTTATGGCGTTTAGTCTTGGTTATTCTTTTAACAGTGCAAGACGCATTGTATGTATGTCATTAAGGTTCTAATTTCAATGTTAACGCTTGGCCAATACTTAATGTGTGCCAGTGGTTTATGCTGTTGATGCTTTGAAAAATCCTATCTTTTGGAAGGAATAAAAAAATTGGAAAAACGATAAGAGTTGAAAAATAAAATGCATTTTTGCCCAAAAACCTATTTCTTATTCAAAATGTCACGGATTGTTTGTTAACGACCCTCGTATATATTACCAGTGGCCAGACGGGTGCAGCCGGAGTTGCAGTACTTGGCAGAATATAAATTCGGTTTTAACCAGAGACCAACATAACTGAAATGGAATGAAAATAAGTGTTAACTGTTAAAGTTGGTCCTTGGTTTTAACCCTACGATGAATAAAACACTAGAAGTTGATTAAGTAAATATTTTTGAGTTTATTCAATTTGAATAAAGCTGTACAAATTAATGATGCAAACACACAAAAAGAGTTCACAAAATGATATCCAAAATAAAATAATTCATACAGCGATAATATAAATGACTTAAGTATAAGTACATATATAACTCATATATGTAAGTATGTATTTGTGTAATAATTGCATACAATTACCTCTCCTTCGATATTACGTAAAAAAAAACGTGAAGGAGTTCATTAAAGCTAAATCAAAACTTTAACCCCAAAAACAAACGAAAAAAGAAAATAAAGCATTTTCAATTTGATTCTGCGTCGGATGTGCGCGTGCGTTTCTTTGACTTCTTACGCTTCTTTTTCTTGTCTTTCGATTTCTCTGATTTTAAAATTCCCCCTGCAGTGATTGCCTCCGCTACGGCGGCTAGAACTGTTAACTTTTTCAAATTTTCATGCTCTTCTAATTTTTGCAGCGTTTCCAACTTCAAGCGCTCCAGCTCTTCAAGTTCGCGCGCCGTTTTCTCCTTTTCCAAATCATCCAAACGCTGCTTCTCCGCTCGTCGCTCTTCCTCCCTTGCAATCTCTTGGCGCATATGTTCCTTCAGCAATTGTGCAGCTTCGGCGCGTTTTAGCATCTTTTCGCGCATTCTGTCGCATTCGTCATTCGTTGCTGTCGCATTACCGAAACTATTAAAAACATTTCCATCCGAGTGATTGTTGGCTTTCTTCGAAACTGATTGGCGTTCCATTGATGATTTTCGATTACGTTCCGCCGATCTGGACGAACGCTTTGGCGAACGTGTACGCGAACGTCGTTGCTGGCGTGCTGCAGGTGCAGGAGAACGTGATTTGGAACGGGTTCGCCGGCCGCCACGTGTTCGTGAACCGCGTTCACGTGATTTGGATTTGGTACGACGATCGCGAGATCTGGAACGTGTGCGGCGATCGCGCGAAGCTGACGAACGCCTACGCTTGCGATCGCGATCGCGACTGCGTGTTCGCGAACGTTCACGTGAAGCACGTCTATCGCGCACAGGCGACGCACGTTGGTTGCGTATCGGTGAAAGTGGAAACCGGTTGGCATATCGCTCCATGGAGGGACGACGACGACGATCCGTGAACGGATTATTGCGTCTGCCGCGCAAATCGCGTCTGGGTGGCGAACGGAAATCACCACGACGCATAGGAAAACGTTCGCCGCGACTATCTCGTATAGGGGAACGCGAACGGCGGCGAGGTGAGCGCGAACGCGATCGTGATTTACGTGAACGCGAACGAGATTTTGAGCGGGTGCGTGTTCGAGAACGGGAACGTGCCTTTGAACGGGATGCACTGCGTGACCGGTTTCGATTACGTCGCGAGTTGTCTTTCTCTTTTTCCTTTTCCTTATCTCTATCTTTACTCTTATCATGGTCTTTATTATCATTTTTCTTTTCTTTGTCAACTGATGACAGTTTATCCCTCATTTTCTTGCTTTCCCCCTCCCCATTCCTTTCCTTTTCTCCTTTTTCTTTTTCTTTATCTGTTTTTTTATCTGCATGTCTGTCGGCATTGCTTTCAAACGTTTTGCTATCTTTCTCATGTTTACGCTCTTTGCTCTTATCAGTTGAAGATGCCTTATCTCTGTCTCTACGCTCTCCTTCCTTCTCTTTCTCCTCGTGGGACGAGGGTTTGGTTTCTTTTTTTGAGTTCGTCTCAATTGTGGTCGTGTCTTTTCCGGCAGAACTTTCTTCGTTCTCGCTCTCCGGCTGGTCTTCGTAGTCTAGTGCATTTAGGTCCACTGATTTCTTACGTTTTGGTAAGGATTTAATATCCTCGCTACGCTGCCTTTTCCTATCCTCACCGCCTTCTTTATCCTTTTCTGTATCCTTCTCCTTTGCCCTGTGCTTATCGTCTTGTCTTTCCCTAACCCTATCCTTATTTCTTTCTTTCTCCTTTTCCTTCTCTTTCTCCTTTTCCTTCTCTTTTTCCCTTTCTTTCTCTTTTTCCCTTTCCTTCTCCTTTTCCCTTTCCTTCCCTTTTTCCCTTTCCTTCTCTTTTTCCCTTTCCTTCTCCTTTTCCCTTTCCTTGCCCTTATCTCGCTCCTTTACCCCATCACTTTGCCTTTTCTTTTCTTTATCCTTCTCGCGTTCACGCGGATTTTCTTTATCGGAACGTCGATGCTCATTTTTGTCTTTACGTTCATTGCGCATATTGTTGTCCTTTTCACGTTCCCTCTTCCGGTCGGGCGATCCACTGCACCTGCCCCCGTATGAACTTGCATGCGACAACTCAAAGAAAGATTTCTTTGGATCTTTTTTCAACTCCTCATGCCGTTTCTTACGTTCCGATTCACGTCTCTTTATTTCCTCCTCGCGCAATTTCTTTTCTTCTTCAATACGTTCTAAATCGGATAATTTTATTGTACGATTTTGTGCTCGCTTCCAATGTGGTGGTGTTGTACTGCGCGAGCGACTGCGTGAAGGTGTATGAAAACGCTATAAAAGAAAATAACTTGTTAGCTATCTGAGTAATCGATAATTCATATAATTAAGAAAAAAAAAAACTGAAACTTACGAAAACTCCACGTCCTTTTATGATACGTCCACTGCGTGAAACGGGTACACGTTTTTTGGACCAACCAAATGTCGATCTACTGTCACCACCTAAGCGTTCCTTGCGCAAATCACGTTTCCTGTCGCGTTCCTGAGAGCGACTTTTGTGTTCTTCGCGTAACAGAAAACTATTCGAGACCTGCGAAAACGGAAAATAATAGATTTTGTGAATTTAACACTATGATCATGAATATGAAAATTATGACATTTTTCGCATGAAAACATCTTTTGAATTTATAAATTAGATGATATTCATACATTTTTCGTCTCTAACTTACTTCTGGTATTTCATTGGGATCAATTTTAGTAACAGATACCAGCGGATGCAATTCTCCTTCCTCGTCATCGTCATCAATTTCACCCTCATCGCGATCTTTCTCTGATCCAGAACTAGAAAAAAATTACATACATGGCTTGTTTTAATGGAAAGTAAATAATATAAAACTCGACTAACCGCTCAGCTGATTTGTCACGCTTGCGATCCTTTTTCTTCTTTTTCTCCTTGCGCTTAGCACGTTTTTCAGTTGCTGCGGCCGTATCTGAGTCTTCATCCGCTGAGGTAGCAGCCCGTTTCTTTTTCTTTTTGTCTTTTTTAGCTACAAAAAGGAAATTTTTAAAATATTTATCAGTTTGGTTTAAGGCCAAAAATAATAAGGTTTAGAAGCGAAAATAAAGTTAAGAAAACTTGGTACCCAGCCTGCGCTTTGATTGCACTATTATTTAAATTTAAGCTACTCATAACGATCGACGAATTAGATACATTATCTGACCAAGCATACATATAATTGTTTGCTCCAGTTCACGGCCTAAGGGTAAGTGTATTTGTTTCTAATCTATCTATTTTTATCTCTATTATACTTTGCTCTGTTCTGCGAAGAGAGATATACTTAATACTCTCTGTGATCACACAAGCTGGGCATATTAAAGAAGAAAATGAGTTAAAACATGAATGTATGTGTAATAAAATCATAAGAAAATAAAAAAAAAATCATTACTATTGCCATTCGCCGAATTACTTTTGACTTGACGAACAAGTTCTCCACAATTCGTTATGATTACATCCTGTAATGGTCGTGAATTTCTATCCACCGGCAATTCCTCCAATTGACGTACTAAATCTTGGCCCGATTTCACTTCGCCGAATACCACGTGGACGCTACAAAGACGGAAATGGTAATGATTATTATCGAAACACTACAGGCTCACGAGTTTTGTAAACTTACTTGTCCAAGTGAGGAGCTGGTTGGGTAGTACTACAATGAAATGAAACAGAAGAAGAAAAATATTCTTTTACACAGTGTACAGACATTGAGTTTGATTTCAATTTCATTTGATTTTATGTTGTAACAAAGCAATTGCATTTATCTACGTAGAATACGAGTGAGCTGAAAATTCCTGCTGCCAAGTTACCGCCTCCCGCCTCTGACTACCACTCTTATTTCCCCAACAGAAGAGACAAAACTGTGCCAGTTGGTTATGGAGTAGTATTGGGTACAACGGCCTCAAGGTTGTGTACCGAGCTATATATTTGTGAGTGTACGTATACCCTTCGAACTGTTGCCGTCCCCATGTTGTCTATGACAAGCAAAACACCCATATGACTAGGCAAAGCAGAGTTCAATTCGATGTTTGGCCATAGCTAATCGATCATTCCCGCTAAAATTTGCCATCATCGAGTTTGTACTACAGTCACAACTTCATCACTGATCAGTAGATATGTGTAGCTAGCGTTTGACCCTTTCTCATCATCCTAGTTAGTGATGATCTAGGATTTGTTTGGCTAGCTAAATGGTGACAAAATCAACAACAATAACAATAATGATAATATAAGAAATAAATCAATTAATTATAATAGCTGTATGCAAAATAAAGGACTTGTTTCATTTTGTTTTGCTGAAAGTAGACGTTAAAGGTTAATATACATACATACAGTGTAAAAAATTATTGTGCATATACATAAATAGATGTGCATTTCTGTTATTAAATATTTTGTGTTACAAAGCACTTACATAAAGAATTGCGAGCCGTTTGTGTTTTTGCCACGATTTGCCATGGATAACAAAAATGGCCGATCGTGCTTGAAGTCAAAGCTCTCATCTGCAAGGAAAAAAGAGAATTAAATGGATATTGGAATAGAGTTCAATTTTGAGTTTTATTCAACAAATCATCTAAAAACGTAGTTTTTTTGTTATATAATTAGGTAAATGTTTCCAGTTAGCGCCCCTTTCGCCACTTGCCATTGGCAAAAAATTACATGTTTATAAATAATCATTTTGCAAGCAAAAAACCATCAAAACGCGCACACAAATATACATATATTTACATCTAAATAAGTGCGGATGTATGTACGTATATGCTTACCCTCGAAAGTGCCGCCATAAATGGACTCGCCACCGGTTCCATTGCCAGCCGAAAAATCGCCAGCTTGTATCATAAAATCCTTCACCACACGATGGAATATAACATTTTTATAATGCAACGGTTTGCCCGTCACCAAACCGACACCCTTTTCACCAGTACAAAGTGACCGAAAATTTTCCACAGTCTTGGGTGCAACATCTTTGAACAACTCGAAAACAATTCTACCAACATTTAAGCCACCAATCGAAATGTCGAAAAAACAACGCGGTCTTGCTGTAACATCGAGCGTAGCTGATGTTCCGGCGCCATCAACTACAGTCATATTTGCACAATTATCTTAATTTACTTTGCACTATTTTTATTGATTACTAAATGATTTTTCATCAAGTTGTAAAATTTGCACAGATTTCTACGTGAAAAAAAGTGAAAATGCGGCATCAGCAAAAACGAGAAAATTTTTTCACGAAATGACAGCTGTCAAAACTTTGTGGATTGTGGAACTTAACTTATCAATTTCCATTACAAACGGTTTACATGAGCTTGCAGCCATCGCCAGCGAGAAAAAGTTTTGACGTAGGCGAAATTTTTAGCGAGAATATTCACTGCAACTAGTTAACCCGGCCACGCGATGCTGTGGCTTTCAATTACACTGTGCGACAATTTGAGGGTGGAGGACCACTTATTGCTACATTTAACAGTTTTTTTATTGCCATTTTAAATTTGACCTCCTTAAAAATGGCAGGATATATATCGGCTTTAAGCCCATAGATTCTTAATAATAAAATATAAAATTAAGCATATACATAATTACTGCACGGAGAAAACTATATTGATGTCACATCCATATTTATGGATAATCCTGTCTAATCCATAAGCTATGGATGTCATATTCATATATTACAAATAGTTTTTGGATATAACACCCATTATACGGATATGACATCCATAGTTTATAGACCAGATAGAACTATCCATAAATATGGATGTGACATCAATATAGTTTTTTCCGTATGGTTACTTTTATTTTCCGTCGACTTAGATTTGGTATACAAAGATTTTGTCCGAGGAGTCCCATATTAAAGTTTTAATGCGAATAATTTTCTACAATATTTTATCTATATAGCTACTTCCAAAAGGTCATTTGTCGTACTTCTCTTTCTCTTCCCCTTTCCCTTTTATTTGCGCTTCCTCTTCCCTTTATCCTCTTCCCTTCCTTCGCCGTTTCCGTTCCTTTCATTTTCCCCTTCCCTTTCTTTTTATTACAGGGCAAGACCTTTCATCACACCTAAAATTTGAAAACCGGAGAAACTGTAGAGTAAAAATAAATTTTTGAACAGGTGGCAAATGGTTTGGTAAAAATCATAATAAATTACTCATTTTAAGGCCAAGCATTTTCATATGCCCGGAAAAGCCATTTCATATGACACTTTAAATTTAAAAAGCAACCTTCTCCAAAAATTTATTCTTTGAAAAAATTATGATAAAAATTAAATTGTGAACAGGTAGCATCCCTCTTTATAAAAAGTATAATAAATTACTTATTTTCACGCTGGTTCTTTCATATGACACCTCAAATTTAAAAATCACACAAACTATAGCGTAAAACTGAATTTTTGAACAGGTGGCAACCCTTGTTGTAGAAATTGTAATAAATTACTAATTTCCAGTTGAAGCCCTTGCATATGGTACCTGAAATTTATAAATCAAGCACACTATACAGGACAATTCAATTTTTAAACAGGTGGCAACCCTTTTCCTGCACATCTACAGGCCAAGCCCTTTTATATGACACCCCATCTTCGAAAATCGGTATAACGGTGTAAAAGTTATGGTGTTTACAAAAAATATACATATATGCATATATACATATATAATATACATATATAAAGATGAGAAGATGAGATAAACTGTAGCTTAAAAATGGATTTTTGAACAGGTGGGACCCTGTTGTAAAAATTTTAATAAATTACTCATTTCCATGCCAAACCTTTTCATATGACACATCAAATTTAAAAATCAAACAAACTGTAACGTAAAACTGAATTTTTGAACAGGTGGCAACCCTTCTTGTAAAAATTTTATTAAATTACTCACTATCAGGTCAAGCCCTTTCATATGACACTTCAAATTTAAAAATCAAAGAAACTATAGCGTAAAACTGAATTCTTGAACAGGTGGCAACCCTTTTTGTAAAATTTTTATTAAATTACTCAATATCAGGTCAAGTCTTTTCATATGGTACCAAAGATTTTAAAATCAAACAAACTATACAGGAAAATTAAATTTTCGAACAGCTGGCAACCCTTTTCAGAAAAATTAAACCTTCCTGCACATCGACTTGTCAAGCCCAATGGTATAAAAAATACAGGTATGTGCATTGTCATTTTGACGCTGTCTTTTTGATTAAAAAGCAGATTTTTGAAGTTTAATCTTATGTCAGTTTTGGAGTATAGCGATGCCAGACTTTTATTTTTTGAATGCGTACATTTTTGTTTGAAAGTTTGGGTATTTCAGGAATCAAAGGACAGAAAGAGAGGGCACTAGTGAGCAGATTTATGGAACTTCCGGGGGAAATGTTTCCGTTATTCCAGCACGCCCCGAGAAAAATGACTTATACATGGGTGTAGAGGAGCTCTCACAGATCCCAAAACTGAAAACCAAACTTGCCGGAGGCATATAGTTCCCGAGATATTCCTTCTTAAAGTTGTGAAAATACTATGCAGAAGTACATCACCGTGGCGGTAGCCACGGTTGGGGCACACGTCCGGACGGATGGCGTAGCCCAGGGTTATTTTTTATAAGCGCGGCCGAAGGCCCCCAACGCAGAAAAGTTTTTTTTTGCAAAATTTTCGCTAAACTCCATGTGTGGTGAAATTTGTATGGGAACTTTAACAGCAAATTTTACCTATCTCGGAAACCATAAGCCTCCGGCGTTTGGTTTTCAGATTTGGGATCTGTGAGAGCTCCTCTACACCCCTGTATAAGTCAATTTTCTCGGGGCGTGCTGGAATAACGGAAACATTTCCCGTCATTTTTCTCAGGGCGTGCTGGAATAATGGAAAGCCGACCCCAAAACATAACATTTCAAGCAAAATTTGGATGCTTAAATTGAAATTGAAATTAGCAATTGGCAAATGTCAGCTGACGCAGGGTCGCAATTAATTTCCTACACTTCTTCATAGCAAATAAATATACATAGATAAGTTTTGCTGTAGCATATTTTTGAGGTCTAGCATATTTCTGTTCGCCTGTATTTTGTTGTTGTGCGTTGTAAAACTTTGAAATCCGTGCTACGTGCTAGGGTTATGCTATGGATAGCGAATACCCCTAATATGGTTATGTATTCCAATACTGTAACTTATAAACAGAATAAGACTTTAATATGCTTAGCAAACAAAGGAAATTATACACACTTGTGTAATCAATTGTCTGTATATGTATGTATTTATGCGCCCACTACTCCACCGTCACCGACTTAGCCAAATTCCGTGGACAATCCACATCGCAACCACGCAACACCGCTATGTGATACGAAAGCAATTGTAAGGGTATAACCGTAAGTATACCCTGTAGACAGTCGACAGTGCGCGGTATTTCCAGAGAACGCGAAGAGAACGACTTTGTTTCCTCATCGCCTTCCTCGCACAGCAAAATGGGACGACCATTGCGTGCCGTAACCTGTTGCAAGGCATTCATACATTTCATATAAACCGGATCACGCATAACCACCATAAGTACTGGCATTTCGTCATCCACCAAAGCGATGGGACCATGTTTCAGTTCGCCGGCCAAGATACCTTCACTATGCATGTATGTCAGTTCCTTGACTTTGAGGGCACCTTCCAAGCATGTGGCGAAATTGTAGCCACGCCCCATTATAAGCAATGATTTATGCAAATACAAATCCTTTGCCAACTCCTGCACCTTAGAATTCAACTGCAGTACCTTTCTTATCTGATCGGCAAGTGTACGTAATCCTTCGATAATCTCTAAGCGCCGTGGCTGTAAAGAGAGACGATCTTCGGACATGACCAATGCAAACATTACCAATGAAATGAATTGCGATGTGTATGCTTTAGTTGAGGCTACACCGATTTCGGGACCAGCATTGATGTGCACACCACAATGTGACTCACGACAAATGCTGCTGCCCACAGTATTGGTAATACCAACGATTAGGGCGCCACGTTGCTTACAGTAACGTAGTGCAATTAATGTATCCGCTGTCTCACCCGACTGCGATATGAAAAAGCAGACGTCATCACGGAAAATTGGTGTATGACGATCCATAAAATCTGAGGCGAGTTCAACCACTACTGGCAATTCGGTTAACTCTTCGAGCAGTTGACGTGTAGCCACAGCACTGTGGTATGATGTGCCACAAGCTATGAGTATTAGGCGGCGACAACGTTTGATCTCCGGTATATACTCCTTAATTCCTCCCAGCACCACAGTTTTCGTGTCGAAGAACATACGTCCACGCATTGTGTTCACCACCGACTCTGGTTGTTCGAATATCTCCTTTAACATGAATGAGTCATAATTTCCTTTCATAATTTGCTGTATCTCCATTTTAAGCGTCGTGATTTCGCGAGCATCATCCAAACATTTTTTCAAACGATGAATACTCAAAGCACCATCCTTAACAGCCGCCACATCGTCATCCTCCAAATATATAACGCGATTGGTATGCTCAATTATAGCACTGGCATCGGAAGCAAAAAAGTATTCCACTTCTCCGCCACCCTCCAGCGGCAGATACTCGGCTCTGTCTGCAGTATCATCGGCGTGACGCGTCGCCGCCAAGGATATCTCAGCTGGCAGTGTTTTGCTATAGGCGCGCTTTTTCTTTGCATACAAAATTGGAATGTGATCGGTGGATAGGCGTGTCTTGGATTTAATACCGACCAACAACGGTGTTCCACGTCTGGAAGCTACACATTCTCCGGGGAAGTGTTTTGATTTGCAAGCGATAGCGAATGCGCCCTCCAATTGCAGTATGGCTTGCTCGACCAACTCACGCAACAAGTATGTAGGATGTTGTTGCCATAAGTGGTGTATAAGTTTGGCAATTACCTCAGTGTCGGTTTCGGATTCGAAGACATAACCACGTTTCTCCAGTAGAGTTTTTACATCTTTGTAATTTGTTATAATACCATTGTGTACAACAACAAAACTATTTGATGCATCGGAACGTTGTGGATGCGAATTTGTTTCGGATGGAGGTCCATGTGTAGCCCATCGTGTGTGCGCAATGCCAACGTGTGTCGTAACTTCGGTTTGATATTGTTCCCCGTAACAAATTTCTGCAATGGCTTCTTCTAAAATCTTTACTTTTCCGGTACGCCGTACAATTATTATATCAGGCTGCAGTTGTGGATCTCCATTTGTAACAACGGGGTCATCAATGGCCAATCCGGTTGAGTCGTAACCACGATATTCCAATCTTTTCAAACCATTTAGCAGTAGCTCCAAAATTTCTTGTCGAGTACGGGGTGTTAAATAATTGAGATAAGCGAATATTCCACACATTATAAATAATTGATGACGAGCGGAATATTGGATGTAAATTCTAGGCTGCCACGTAAACTGAGCTCGTCGCACGTCAGCAGTAAACAGCAAATATTTGGATACGTAAATATGTATTTATAGTGATGTTTTGAAAAATGTTTCTTCTTCAGCTTTTGTCTTTGTGTTGCTTAATTCTCTGAATCCAAATTACTCACTTGCTGGCGAAAAGATAAGATAAGCCTTAATTTTCAATTATGTTTTTACATATATATATATATGTACGTCAAATTACCTTTTTTACGAACGTGTTTCTTCAAAGGGAATGTGTAACAAATTTTTGTTTACATTTGTTTTTCTGCCTCCCATTATTTTCGTAGAGGTTGAGGTCATGATCAAGGTTTATCCAAATAGAGGTTATATTACTTCCGTTTTTATGTGTGTGTTTTCTTTAAAAATGTCAATGTGAAAGAGAAGAGAAATGAATTGCAAGGCAAAATTTTTGCCAATTCGTTTTGTCTGACATTCGCACTTTTTAGTATACATACACAATTCCAATCAGCTGATCTACTGCTATATCCTTCTTTAGATAACCCAGCCAGACACGACTAACGCATTCACCAACACATTCAAACCAAATTTCCATTTTTACCAACACACTGAAAGGTATCTGTAAAATTTTTTGTTTCTTTCTTCATTCTTTCTCACTCTCTTTTCACAAACATGGTATTCTTAACGCTTTTCGCCGTTAGCATTAACATGTTATGCCTAACTCATATCTACGTTAGCGCTAACATGGTATGCCTATATGTATAATGAGCAATATGTTAGAGCGAGAGCACAGATTGTTCAAAAATCAACAAAGTTGGCTGCGAAAAGAATAACGGAAGAAGTAGAAACGAAATCTCAAACGGCGTCATTTTAATTGTGATTTTATAGTACGTGAAATCGGTGCGGTAAATGTAAAAATATTTTATTTAAGATCTCAAAATCAGCTGCAAATGGTAATAAATAATTTAGAATCATGTACATATATCAAATATGTACGTATTAATGAAATTATTTATGTATTTCAGAACCAAGAATTCAGAAGAGGTGTCCACTGATGAGCCTCCAACTAAACGGTCAGCTGGACTAAAAATGGAATCAAAAAGTCTGGAATGTTCGAATGGGGATGGTCATGGAGTTATTTAAGCTATTTGCTTTATTTATATTTATGTATATAATTGTAACAATACAATAAATAAAAATTTTAAAGCTAAAATGAAAACTGTTATGCCTAACTCATTTTAGCGTTAGCCATAACGTGTTATGGCTAACTCATTTCTACGTTAGCCATAACTTGTTATGTCTAACGTATTTGTTCATTAGCCCTAACGTGGTAAGTCTAACACATTTCCATGTTAGCCCTAACGATTAGAGCTAACATTTTGGTTCGTTATTCCTAACGTGAGTGAGTGAGATATATGTATTCGAATATGCATTTGCTAGAAAGAGATGAAAGTCATATACATGTGCACACGTACAGCGGTGAGTGCGTTAGATTTCTCCCGATGCTAGAACAAAACTAACGCATTCGTTGTATGGCGAACTAACACATTTTTGCGTTATAGCTGTGCGTTATATAACGCGTTATATGACGAGTAGTGTTCTGACTGGGAATTCTTGGGTCATGATTCAACAATACAGGCCCAGTCAGAACACTACTCGTCATATAACGCGCTATATAACGCACAGCTATAACGCAAAAATGTGTTAGTTCGCCATACAACGAATGCGTTAGTTTTGTTCTAGCATCGGGAGAAATCTAACGCACTCACCGCTGTACGTGTGCACATGTATATGACTTTCATCTCTTTCTAGCAAATGCATATTCGAATACATATATCTCACTCACTCACGTTAGGAATAACGAACCAAAATGTTAGCTCTAATCGTTAGGGCTAACATGGAAATGTGTTAGACTTACCACGTTAGGGCTAATGAACAAATACGTTAGACATAACAAGTTATGGCTAACGTAGAAATGAGTTAGCCATAACACGTTATGGCTAACGCTAAAATGAGTTAGGCATAACAGTTTTCATTTTAGCTTTAAAATTTTTATTTATTGTATTGTTACAATTATATACATAAATATAAATAAAGCAAATAGCTTAAATAACTCCATGACCATCTCCATTCGAACATTCCAGACTTTTTGATTCCATTTTTAGTCCAGCTGACCGTTTAGTTGGAGGCTCATCAGTGGACACCTCTTCTGAATTCTTGATTCTGAAATACATAAATAATTTCATTAATACGTACATATTTGATATATGTACATGATTCTAAATTATTTATTACCATTTGCAGCTGATTTTGAGATCTTAAATAAAATATTTTTACATTTACCGCACCGATTTCACGTACTATAAAATCACAATTAAAATGACGCCGTTTGAGATTTCGTTTCTACTTCTTCCGTTATTCTTTTCGCAGCCAACTTTGTTGATTTTTGAACAATCTGTGCTCTCGCTCTAACATATTGCTCATTATACATATAGGCATACCATGTTAGCGCTAACGTAGATATGAGTTAGGCATAACATGTTATTGCTAACGGCGAAAAGCGTTAAGAAAACCATGTTTGTGAAAAGAGAGTGAGAAAGAATGAAGAAAGAAACAAAAAATTTTACAGATACCTTTCAGTGTGTTGGTAAAAATGGAAATTTGGTTTGAATGTGTTGGTGAATGCGTTAGTCGTGTCTGGCTGGGGGTTTACGCATGACGACATACCTTCATACATAGTGGGGTCAGAAGTGCCATGCAAAGAGGAATGTAGAAGAATTTGACAGATTCGGCCCCTATGGAAATACTAGCGTGCGTGTGTGTGTGGCATATGTCAACAAAAAAAAATGCTTGTGTTCGTGTGTTTATGAAGATTGAAGAAGAAGTCAGCTGATCTTATGCATTCTCCTTTATTGTTCCTCCATGGTTGAGGTTCAAACCATGACCAAATAATAGCTTTGTTCGCGTACTTTCTCCAACAGCGTTTACTCAGCAGCCTCCAACAGCCAGGTGTTGGAGAAAAATGTCACCTATCCTCTCACAAGAGAAAAATATCGTAAGAGGTAAACGAACACAAAATTTGCAGAGTTCAACAGCTTTGGCAAACAGCTGATTTTTATTTACATTCACAAGCCCCAAATTCAAAGGATAAAAAGGATTAAAATTAAAATGATAATAAAATTGGTGGAAATTATTGCTGTTAATTATGTATATATGTACATATAACATAAAAATAATAAAATAAAACATAGTTTTTTTCTTATTTAATTTCTTTTGATTCGTTTTGGGTTTCGTTTTGGTCAGTCTTTTGTCACCTCGCGATAACCTCCTCAATCTAAAAAATCGTTGGCATAGGCTCGCAAAAAGGTTTTTTGAAGTTCGGAAATGCATCCGGAACTCTCTTTTACAATAAATCGGCACTGTTTGTTCTATATAAATGCTAATGGAGTTACAATTCTGCCTGAAAACAGTGGAGATATATGCACGTATGTATGTATCTGCAATACAATTAACTTCATGTTGTTATGGATACGCGTTAGACCTCGATTACGATCTACAATCGAGTGGAGCAGCAATGCATGGCGGTCGGCATGATCTAGGGTTGCACTGTGGCTAGTCATTGTCGGCTGGGCGGGGTTCTTGCCTACATTGCTGTCCTGCGCCATAAACAGAAAAAATTCATATCATGCCTTTTCAAACCAAAACGAGTAAAATCACACTAAAACAACATCCGGTTTAGCCGGATGCCACGGACGGACCGTTGAAAAATTCGAAAATTCAAAATAACCCGAAAATCCAAATTCAAGAGGCCAGGCGTCAGTTAAATTTAAATAAATACGAACCGAGGGAAAATGTCGTTAAAATTTGAATATGAATTTTGAACGTACATATGTACGTTAAAGTCAGACGGACGTTAGCAAAACATTTAAACCGAAATTTAAATCGGACGGAAATACTGACAATCGACGGAAAAATTTGAAAATAGATAATCGGACATTATATTTAAATAATCGCGGACGGAAGAGAAAAGATTTAGAAATTTAAATTTGAATACACGTTGAAATCAAAAAAAAACTGTCAAAGTGAATTTGAATTTGAATATACATATATATCGCGAAAAAAAATCGTTAAATTTGAATTTAATTTGAATCAACCGGAAGGACCGGTTATTAACAGGCATCTGAAAATACATAAAAGAAGCTGAAATTTAAAATATATGAACAATCAAAAAAAAGTTAAAGGCCGAACTCACAAGGGGGTGGCGTTGCTGATGTCGTTGCAGCGCCGGTGCGTTTTTGTCCCACCCTAATCCATGGTCACTGTCGCACCCGGGTATCAGTGACCCCTTACCTGTGTTGCGCCGCCGGTGTTGTTGCAGCGCTGGTGCTTTTCGACCCACCCTCATCCATGGCCATCGGTGCACCTTAAATTCGATGACCCCATACCTGAAAATCCCTATGCCTTTTAAATTAGGGTGGTCAACATTCCCATTTTAGTTACAAAGTTTTATTTGGAATTCATCTTCCTTATTCTTAAAATCTAGGTCCTCAATTTTCTTTCATTATATAGTTAGTATACCCTACGTTCAAGTGTTAATGCTACAAATTATATAGATTAGGGCGCCCCTTTTGATAAAACGATATTACATTCGAGCATTAGGGTGATTTTCAGCCAACCCCAAATATTAAGTGCTATACACCTTTGTTTTTGTTGTATGGTAATATGTACGTATTTATGCGTATGTGCCTGTGCCAAAAAAAATTTTATTTTTCTTTTTTTTTGAACACAAAATTTGTTTTGTGGCAACTCAGTATACATAACGCCTCCGTACAAATGTATATGTACAGGCAAGGCAAATCCACATAAATATGCACATATGTATGTACATCAACTTTACTAAAATAAAGTGAAATTAAATATTAAATAAAAATATTATTCTTACGGACTATGCGCCGGTGATTGTTGCAGCTGCTGTTGTCGTTGTTGGTGCTATGGGGATTGTTGTTGTTGCTGATTGATGTTGTGCTGATGGGTTTTTTTTTTTTTGTAGTTGTCGTTGTTGGCGGTTATTGGTGTTGGTCTTGTTGTTGCTGTATTTGCAATTCGTAAACGCGGCAACACCGGCAACCGATAACGCTGTTGCTGCTGATAATAATAATAATCGTAACGTTGCGAAAATGTTGCAAATAACAAATTTTGGCTGAGGTACTGTTGTTCAATTAAATGTTGCTGTTGTTGTTGTTGTTGTGGTTGTTGTTAGTGCTGGGACATTTTTACTTTTCCTTTTTTTTTCTTTTTTTAATTAATTATTTTAAAATATCTTCATACTTTTAATCGCTTTCTGCAGCCGCACTTTTGTTCAATTGCAACCTTTTTTTTTTTCGATTTTTCACAATTTTTATAACTGCACAATTAATAATTATTTTTCGCTCCGCTGTTTTCGTACGTTTTTGTTGCTTAGTATGGAATGCTTCAGAAAATTCTTGGCCGTTTTCCTTGCTCGCTTAAACAAATTGCTCTACTTAACGTTGCACAATGAATATTCATAATTTATATTTTTCGTAAAACAAAAAATTTGTTCTCACATTTGCTTACATACATTTTTTTTTTTTTACTTTATTTTACGGTCTTATTTCTCTGCTTCAACACACTAACTCTTTTGCTCCTTTTGTATTACATATGTAATATTTTTTTTTTCTTACAAATTTTGTTGAGGCAGGTAAAAGTAGCTTTTAACACTTGATTACATATATATTTTTTTTTTCTTTTTTTTTTTTTTTTTTTTTTTTTTTTTTTTTTTTTTACTAAAGATATTTTTTTACTGTTGTTATTGTTGTACTATATATTTATGTAATGTGTATTTGTTTGCTTCAAATCGTTACTATTTATTATTCACACTATACAATTTATTGGTATATATATTATTTTAGTTATTTAGGTAAACTGTTTCTTTTTGAGGCTATACTTTTTTTTTTTTTTTTTTTTTTTTTTTTTTTTTTTTTTTGCCGAAAACACGACCAACATCACCCGCGAATCTCGATCAACTCTGTTCAACTGATTTTACGCAACTAACTATCGCTGTACTAAAAATTTTCTATCCAAGCGTGCCTTCCACCTTTTTCTCTATCCAGTTTGGAAGGGTCCCGTTTTCTTTCCATATAGCCCACAGTGGTGTAGTGACGTGTGCATAATAGTGGCGTGACTTTACGGTTACCCGAATGTCTATATCATGGTATGACGCTAGCAATGGCACAAGCGAGATGGAATGCGATTGCCATGTTACACAAATAAAAATACCAAAACTTTCGGAATAAAATGCCTCAAGCATTTTCCCATGAACTATCTCAAAAAAGTCGATTGCATTCGTGCCCTAGAAAATTTGCTACTGTAAAATCCTATTAGCATGCGTTGGGAATATAATAGACATTGGGTCATATCAATAAAACCCAAGCATCTGCTCTTGCTTAAGATCTCAGATATTTTACTCAAATTTTGAAATTTGGTTCATACCAATTTATGTCAAATTCCTGCAACTTCCAGCAAAAGCATCTGCCTCAATCCCATCAACATGGCCCATTGTTGTCCTACGCTCAAATTACGAATTGGTAAGGGACAGGGAAATCTGGTTGATGAAACAATAGTACGTGGGAACATTTTATAAAATATGCATTTGAAAGTACCAAGTCACCGAATAACCACGTGTTACGTATTTTCACATTACGAAGTGTTCATGGCAACCCTGGAAGAACCAGTTTGTCCATCACCAATACTTGTGCATCTCCGCCATTGGAACGATTGTGAAGATTCGGAAGGGAAATTTCTCATGATGCCTACTTATAGAGGTCGGCTCGATAGCTTGCCAGATTTGAAGAAAAAATTATGTGCGATCTATAAAGCTCGGGTTAAAAAAAATGAAGCAATACCATATAATCATCTCGAAGAATAAAGAATAAAAAAAAATCAATGTAAATTTCGGATAAACCCACTCACTTAAAATTTGTTTAGACACTTAGTGGAGGAAAAAGAATTAATTACAGGATTTTGAATACAAAAAAAAAGGTTACATTTAAGATATCTAGTAACTGAATAAGAAAATACAAATTTTAAATATTGCCAGAACACCACCAGTGGTGAATGAAATTTACTCGTACAAGGAAATGACTCTTGTCAAAAAAAAATTGTCAGCTGTTGCCATCGAGACAACCTCAAAAATCACCCTCGTTTCGCAGTGCGGCCACCTGTTACACTAGCCCATAGCTCAAACATACAAGGTCGATGCGAGGGAGAATCGCTCTTCTTCTTCTTGGCATATGTCAACTTATTGTCTGTTGCCTTGATTTTACAATTTTGCAGGCCTTGTTCGTAGAAGTAGAATGCTAAGCTCAAGGTTTATCCAAAGAAGGTTATATTAGTTACGTTTTGATGTGTGCGTTTCCAAAAAAAAAATGTCAACGTGAAGGAGGAGAGAAATTATTTTCAAAGTAAAAACTTTTCCCCAATCGGTTCTATCTGACGTTCGCACCTTTTTTTTTGCACACGTACCCAATTGCAATCGGCTTATCTGCCGCGAAATCCTTCTTTAAACAATCCCTGCTAAGTTATGTGTTCACTTCTTTTCCCTGCTTTTGACATTTGAAATAAGCCGCCTAACGTCAATCGCATATTCTGCCTCCCATGCGGCGACCTGTTTAGTTTGGCCACGCGTCAACCATTCTTCTTCACCATGTCAGCACGTCGGCCATTATGAAATGGAAGTTATTGGAAAAGTACTAAGAAAAACTACTAAAATAGTGGTGATGCCACACAGACAGAATTGAGCAACCGAAATTAACCCGTTTATGATCGATATCAGGATTGATACCGATAGCGAACCATAACAGACCTGCTTCGCTTCGAAGACCTGACGAGGGAGCGAACAGGAAAAATGGTTTGCCTGTAAGGTTGTTGCGATAATACTCAACTGTTAACTACGTGGGGCACGACTCACCCCTAGATAAGAGTCTCAAATCCTACCACAGCTAACCGGGCAACAGAGGCTCCATCAGGTGATACCAAAAAAAAACGTATGCTATATGAACGTGCAATCTAGTAGTGTATGAAAATCCGAGAATAATTGAAAGTCAGGTATGATAAAAAAAATTCATTTGGTAAAAAAAAACCAAGATGCGTAAGTCCGGTGTTGCGGTGTTTCTCTATTGGCTTAGGCCAGAGAAGCCTACTCCCCCCTAGGAGCCCTTCTCCTAGGTGCCGAACTTGGTCGGTCTTAACAACCTGTCCCCCCCGGCTGATCCAACCCCGCACGTTGAACCCAGGACAGGCGGTCTTGAAAAAGACCCTTGGTCCGCTGGTTTCTCGCCCCCCGGAATGGGCTTTACAAAAAAAGTTAATTATTTTGTTTCCTATTTTAAGGCTTCGCGGCCTTAGACATTTTTTTACAGGAGAACGCGTCTAAACTCCGAATACAATCACCCTATCAGCTGGCCTATGGTCCCTAACCTCGCGAAACTGGACAAAAAAAACTTTAACAGGAAAATCATCAGAACTCCGTTTGAATAGACATTTTAATATTGGAGAACTCGTCACAACTCCGTAAGGTTAGGCATTTGATATTGGAGAACTCGCCAAAACTCCATAAAACTAGACATTTTAATTTGGGAGAACTCGTCAAAACTCCGTACAAGCAGACCAATTGGAATATGGACTGCTAGATGGTCCACGGTTCCCGATGGGAGCGCTTGTGATCCACCTATTATTATAACTGCTCGGGGAGAATACTGGGCGAATTGTCCCCGACCGCCAAGACGCCCAGCGGAGTCTTATTGAGGACGAATATCAGAAGCATGGAATCGTCCTATTAATCTCCCTGTTAAGTCTTCTAAGTCATACAGTGCATTGCCCACTTTTCCACGTACTCGACACTTAATATATTTTGGCAGGAATTTCGCGTTTATGCCCTGTTTGAAGTTGCTCAAGGCAAAATTTCTTCTGAATACTTCCTGACCTTCCCTATAATTCACAAGCCTAGAGCGCTTATTGTAAACCTGCTTGACTCTATCATTTGCCTGCGCTAAATTTTTACGGATTTGTTCGTGGATTCCTGTTAACCTATCAGCCCTACTCACTATCGGTACACGATCTTCTTTGAGGCTATCCAATTTCTCTAATAACTTATACGCGGATGCGTGTTGCACCATATTCTGACCATATAATGCAAAGTACGGAGAGCACTGAATCGACGTATGAAAATCACTTCTTAAAACTGATAGAATTTCGGGTATATGTTTGTCCCAGTCCGTATGATCCTGCTTATCTTTTAGGAAAATTCTTATCTTGGAAACTATCTCTCTATTCACGCGTTCGGACGCATTAGCTTGTGGGGAATACACTCCTGTTCTAACATGCGTCACACCGTACTTCTCAAAGAACGCTTTCATTTCTTTTGAGACGAATTGTTTCCCATTATCGCTGTGGATATATTCTGGGACCCCTATAGCTGGAAAAATCTCTGTACCGAAGTAGTTCATTACACTAATAGTTGTCGCTCTCTGCATTGGCTTCAGCCACACATACTTTGAAAAATGGTCTAAAATAATAAAAAGAAACTGGTTCCTACGTTTGGATCTCGGATAAGGTCCTAAGAAGTCGCAATATAAGCGCTGAAAAGGTCTCTCTGTAACAAAAGCGCTTCCTATAGGTGGTCTTGACTGCTGATTCGTTGTTTTTACAGCCTTGCAAGTTTCACAATCCTTTACATAATCTCTAACGTCCCTAGCTTGTTGTGGCCAGAAGTATTTCGACCTAACCCGTTCCAATGTCTTTTGCCAACCTCCGTGATAACTCCTAACTGCGTCATGTGCCATTCGTATTGCTTCCTCCCTAAGTCCTTCGGGCAACCACAACCGCCATAACGAGTCTTCTTCACCCTCCACACCTTTTCGAAACTTAACCCTTTTAAAAATCAACCCGTCTCTGACGCACAAATCCGGGAGAGCCTCACCGTTTACTGTAATTGTTCTTATAAGATCCAGATACTCATTGGCTCTAAATTCAGATGAGTCTAAGTCTATTTCGTAAGGCGCGGGAGATGAAGTCAACTCGTCAACGTCAAAACGCGACAGAGCGTCCGGTACTACGTTCAGAGCCCCCTTACGATGCTGCATTTCGAAATCATATCTCTGTAGTAACAGTGACCATCTAGCTAACCTACCACTAAGGTCCTTTTGCGTCATCAACCATTTAAGGCTTGAATGGTCCGTGATGATACGAAATGGCAGCCCTTCAACGTAGGGTCTGAAACGTTTGACACTGACAATTGCGGCGAGGCATTCCAGCTCGGTGACTGTATAGTTGCGTTGAGCATTATTTAATTTTTTCGAAACGAAAGCTATTGGATGCTCTGCACCATTGTCATCGACCTGGAATAACACGCCTCCTACTCCCATTTTGGAAGCATCACATTGAATGACAAATTCTCGGAAAAAATCAGGTTGAGCTAAGACTGGGGCGGAACTCAGAGCTACTTTAAGTTTTTCGAAGGCCTCTACTGCTTCTGGAGTTAGTTTGAAAGGACCAGGTGACTTACGTAAACAATCTGTCAAAGGGCCTGCTAAATCAGCGAAATTGGTAATAAATGCCCTGTACCAATTTGCCATACCCACGAACCTGCGAACCTGTCGAGGAGATTTGGGAATGGGGAAATTCTGCATTGCCTCGATTTTCTCTGGATTCACTTTCAAACACCCACTGCCTATAACATACCCTAAGTATCGAATCTCTCTCTGGAAAAATTTACTTTTTCTCACATTAATTGTAAGGCCTGCACTTTTCAAACACCTCGCTACATCTGCTAAAAGTTTGATGTGGTCGTCAAAATCCGCACTACATACCAACAGGTCGTCCAAATAAACAAAAACGTGTTCTCGCATATACGAGGGAATTGCTTTGTCCATGAGTCGACTCATTGTTTGCGGCGCGTTACACAGCCCAAAGGGCATAACTTTGTAATGGTACAAGGGTTTACCTGGCACCGCAAACGCTGTCTTCTCTTTTGACGACTCAGTTAGTTTAATTTGGAAGAACGCGTCTTTTAAGTCGATACCACTAATAAAGTGCGTATCCTTTAAACGACTCAATAACCCGTTGATATGCGGCAGCGGATATGAGTCCTTTTTCGTAACGGCGTTTACCTTCCTAGAATCAATGCAGAGTCTAACCTTACCAGGCTTCCGTACTAAGACAACTGGGCTACACCATGGCGAATTCGACTCTTCGATGACTCCCATTTTCAATAATCTATCAATTTCGCTGTAGGCTTCAGCCTGCCTTGGTGGCGAAAGAGGAAAATGTTTGCTTTTAATTGGGACTGCGTCACCCGTGTCAATGTCGTGCTCCACCAGCTGTGTTTGCCCTAGGCCTAATTTTTCAAACGACGGAAACATATCAATAACTTTTTGCAAATCGTACTTCTGGGATGGAGTCAAATCATGAAAATTGGGACCTTCTGTATCTTCCATTGCTTCTAGACATGATATGCTTGGAAATATTTCGGGAGCTAAAGCAAATGCTTTCCAAAAATCTACTCCGAAATAGGCTTCTTGGAGAAGCGAAGGAACAAGGTAAAAATATATGGATTTTGTTGTATTTTTGAAAGTGACAGGCAATGAACTGCAGCCTATTATCTTCCGTTTGTCGCCGCCTGCTGTATATATACATTCATTCATTTCCTTATAGTTGAGATTGTTTTCTTCTAAAAATTTCAAACAGCCCTTACCCAGAATAGAGACATTGGCTCCTGAATCCAATAACCCCACTAGTGATCCTTTTCCTATCCTCACCCTAATCATTGGTCTTTCATCGTCTGTAAGGACGAGTGTGGTGCTTTCCAAAAGCTTGCGCACCTGGACACGTTTGCTATATCTTTTCCTACACTGCAAAATTTTTTCGGGTGGATATGGTTGGGAATCATTCGTGAAAATATTTGACCTAACCAATTGATAGTTTTGTTCTCTTTCTTCTAAACTGGGTCGGAAAATGGTCTGACAACTAACATTTCTAACTGAGGCTTTCAAAATACGAATTGGTCGAGAATTGGTTTGCGACGAAGTTGGGCCTTCTGAATCTGAACTATTTGAATTATCCGTACTATCAGGGAAAGTTACTATTGGTGTTGATTGACTACTTGCGGAACTGGTCGAAAGTGGACTAGGCTCAGTACTCGCGACGATTGCCTGGGTATTGACTGAAGTAGGGGCTATAGTCCCGAACGAGTTTCCCCCTCTTTCCTCTCGCTCGGATAACGGTTTCCCTGACCACGGTGGTCGTTGGGACACTTCGGAGTCAACACTCCTCTCTGACCGCATTTGAAACAAAACTGAGATTTAATTGGCTCCTCACAGTATATATAGGAGTGACCCATTGTCTGACAATTCCAACACTTAATCCCTGAGTAGTCTGGCTTACCCATGCGACGATAATTCAGTGCTTCTATCTGTGGATCTACTATATAATCCTCACTTTCAATCCTACAATCCGGAGCTAGGGCACGCGCTTCGTTTACGCTCGGCCTATGATAATTTGATACTAAGCTCCTGCTCTCTTTCAGCACCTGCTCGCCCCGTCGAGCTACATCGCGTAGGTCATGCAGGTTCCTTACACTTGCGTTAAAGAGCATTAATTTCAAATTACCATTAACGTTGCGTTTGATGATATCAATAAGCAAGGCCTCAGACATGGGCTCTCTAAGTCTCGCGTTTAATGCCAGAATGTCCGTGTGGAAAACGTCGTAAGTCTCGTTTGGTTTTTGTTTGCGCACTGATATTTCCATCATCAGCTCATGGTCCGTCTTCAGGGTGCCGAATTCCCGTTTTAAAGAATAACTCAAAAATGGATAGTTTGCGTTGGAATTTTGTTTGGTAAATAACCAATACCATTCTTCAGCACGTCCTGACAAAAAAAAGGTGAAAACTGGCCATAATCTGATCTTCCGAACATTGTGTGCGCTCACGCAAGGTGTCCAATTTAAACAAAAAATCTGAAACGCTACCAGTACCGTCATAAGAAATCTTCCAGTCTTGTGGTTTCACAACCGTATTACTAGGTGTGGGAATAATCGAATTACTAACGAAAGTCTGCGCTTGGTTCGGCTGCTGCCTAGCATCTTCCCTAGTATCACGTCTAGCATCACTCCTAATAAAATCCGCCGCCGTTCGAGAGGCTGCGACTGCAGCGTTCAGGGTATTCACATTTTCCCTAATAGCTCTCATCTCCTGGCGCAGTTCTTCTTGTGACGTTTGGAATAACTGATGCAGGACATGTACCCACGAATTCAAGGGAGACACTTCGGGATGGGTCTCTTGGTTGGAAGCCCTATCATTGTAAACGTTTGGTTGTAACCGAACCTGTGGTAAAGCGCTAGCCTCGTCTACTGTATTTGTCGCGCCTTGCTCAGGCGGATCCGGCATATTCCTAATAAGACTGTCTAGATCGAGGATATTTGCACTAGTCGGTCTATCATATTTTTCCGAAGGGTCATTATTTGGGACATCCCTGAATGGATCCACGGTTGTCCGGCTGACTATTGGGGAATGCATTACTAAAGGTCGGCTCGCTGGGGGTTTCGGAGTTGCACCTCTACTTCCTCCTCCTCTATAATATACCCCGCTACCTCTGGTTTTAGAACCACTACCTCTAGTCGAACTCCTCGTTTGCCTGCGTTCAGCCGACTGCTGACTATTCTGCGACATTTTCAAAAAAAAATCGAACGTCTGAGCGCTTCAAAAGAAAACAAGGCACGCTTGAACGGTTGTATGAAATCTAAAGCAATTAACTGTTTGAATAAGTCACGTTTGGTGTCAAAGCTCAAATGCAAGTATTTGTACAATTACCGAAATTCAAATCTCTATCTCGATTCAAAATTAGATCGCATCGAAAAGAAATTAACAAAACTGTGGTTTTTTGTTTGATCAAGCTTTCGCAATCATTTATAACGAATATTTGCTTTTTAAATCTCCATGCCGGTAAAATTTATGTCATATCCAAGAAATTATAATGCGTTTGGTGAAAAAAAATCAAGCAATAATTGTAATAATTATTTGCGATTCAAATCAAAAATTATCTTAAATTTTAACTAACAATATCGATTCAAAATGACTTCGCTTAAAAAAAAAATCTTTGTATAAATAAACGTGTTCATATGCGTGTATATGTAAATGTAAAAAAGATATATAATGCAAAATATATATATGTTCGTTGTTCAATGGGAATGCTGACCTCCCATTATAAAAGGCACAGGTTACAGAATAAAAAAAAATTTATAAACCCCCTTGAAAAATAAAAACACAAAAAAAAATTAAGACGTTGTGTGCCAACTGGTCTCCAGCGCACCAACCGCAATGCAGGGTTGCTCGGAAGCTAAATCCCTGAGACAGGCTGGCTAACTAGAAGATAGTTAACAATAAGAAAACAAAAAAAAAATTTGAATTTTGCGAAATACTAACCTATCTCCGCCGCAATGAAAGGAACGGTTTCAATCCGCTATCCCCAGACTTGCGGAGATAGACAATACATCCTTCGGTCTCAGCTCAGCTCATCGCCATGAAGTGGTGCTAAATGTTCCAAGGCACCCAACTCAGGCATGAGATGAACTGAGGCCTGCATCGCATAACAAAAGAAAAAGACAGCACAAAAGAAATTTGCAAAATACCCTCCTAATCTCCGCCGCAATGAAAGGAACAGCTAGAGGCTGCTTTCCCCAGGCTTGCGGAGATGAAAAGTACTAACTCAGGTCTCAGACCAACCCATCGCAATGAAAGTGGCGCTAGGTGCAACCAACTCAGACGCGGAATGGCCGAGGCCTAAATGGCAAAAAAAAAGATCACGAAAACAAAAAAAAATAAAAAGGACGAATTTTCCTTATGACCAACATCCTTGGCTCCGCCGCAATGAAAGGCACGGTTTGAAGCCGCTACCCCAGACTTGCGAAGAAGGATTTGCTAGCTTAGGATCCAGCTCAACTCATCGCAATGAAGGCGGTGTTCGAAACACTACCCCAGACGCGAGATGAGCTAGGCCCAAAAGAAAAAAAAATCCGATACACAAAACTGCACAAAATACATATTCGGCAAAAAGTTTATAAAAATAAATACTGAATCTAGCGGACATGCCCCTCGGACGACAGTGAAAACAAATTTAATATTTAAACTACAAAAAAAATTAAGTGCGTTAAACACTGCCTCTCCGGGTGAAATGCAAAAGAAAAAAAACAGACTGAGTGACGTGAAGTCGCGTGGAGCCTTGAGCCACTAACACCAATGACTCTCCAATCAGTCTGATCAATTCCATCATCCCGCCGCAACGCAGTGGCGGCTACGGAGGCTGCCAATCTGGGACTTGCGTGAAGATGAAACTTCACTGACCGACCAGAAAACCACTGAAGCCAGCACCTCGGGCCCCACGTTGGGCGCCATCTGTTATGGATACGCGTTAGACCTCGATTACGATCTACAATCGAGTGGAGCAGCAATGCATGGCGGTCGGCATGATCTAGGGTTGCACTGTGGCTAGTCATTGTCGGCTGGGCGGGGTTCTTGCCTACATTGCTGTCCTGCGCCATAAACAGAAAAAATTCATATCATGCCTTTTCAAACCAAAACGAGTAAAATCACACTAAAACAACATCCGGTTTAGCCGGATGCCACGGACGGACCGTTGAAAAATTCGAAAATTCAAAATAACCCGAAAATCCAAATTCAAGAGGCCAGGCGTCAGTTAAATTTAAATAAATACGAACCGAGGGAAAATGTCGTTAAAATTTGAATATGAATTTTGAACGTACATATGTACGTTAAAGTCAGACGGACGTTAGCAAAACATTTAAACCGAAATTTAAATCGGACGGAAATACTGACAATCGACGGAAAAATTTGAAAATAGATAATCGGACATTATATTTAAATAATCGCGGACGGAAGAGAAAAGATTTAGAAATTTAAATTTGAATACACGTTGAAATCAAAAAAAAACTGTCAAAGTGAATTTGAATTTGAATATACATATATATCGCGAAAAAAAATCGTTAAATTTGAATTTAATTTGAATCAACCGGAAGGACCGGTTATTAACAGGCATCTGAAAATACATAAAAGAAGCTGAAATTTAAAATATATGAACAATCAAAAAAAAGTTAAAGGCCGAACTCACAAGGGGGTGGCGTTGCTGATGTCGTTGCAGCGCCGGTGCGTTTTTGTCCCACCCTAATCCATGGTCACTGTCGCACCCGGGTATCAGTGACCCCTTACCTGTGTTGCGCCGCCGGTGTTGTTGCAGCGCTGGTGCTTTTCGACCCACCCTCATCCATGGCCATCGGTGCACCTTAAATTCGATGACCCCATACCTGAAAATCCCTATGCCTTTTAAATTAGGGTGGTCAACATTCCCATTTTAGTTACAAAGTTTTATTTGGAATTCATCTTCCTTATTCTTAAAATCTAGGTCCTCAATTTTCTTTCATTATATAGTTAGTATACCCTACGTTCAAGTGTTAATGCTACAAATTATATAGATTAGGGCGCCCCTTTTGATAAAACGATATTACATTCGAGCATTAGGGTGATTTTCAGCCAACCCCAAATATTAAGTGCTATACACCTTTGTTTTTGTTGTATGGTAATATGTACGTATTTATGCGTATGTGCCTGTGCCAAAAAAAATTTTATTTTTCTTTTTTTTTGAACACAAAATTTGTTTTGTGGCAACTCAGTATACATAACGCCTCCGTACAAATGTATATGTACAGGCAAGGCAAATCCACATAAATATGCACATATGTATGTACATCAACTTTACTAAAATAAAGTGAAATTAAATATTAAATAAAAATATTATTCTTACGGACTATGCGCTGGTGATTGTTGCAGCTGCTGTTGTCGTTGTTGGTGCTATGGGGATTGTTGTTGTTGCTGATTGATGTTGTGCTGATGGGTTTTTTTTTTTTTGTAGTTGTCGTTGTTGGCGGTTATTGGTGTTGGTCTTGTTGTTGCTGTATTTGCAATTCGTAAACGCGGCAACACCGGCAACCGATAACGCTGTTGCTGCTGATAATAATAATAATCGTAACGTTGCGAAAATGTTGCAAATAACAAATTTTGGCTGAGGTACTGTTGTTCAATTAAATGTTGCTGTTGTTGTTGTTGTTGTGGTTGTTGTTAGTGCTGGGACATTTTTACTTTTCCTTTTTTTTTCTTTTTTTAATTAATTATTTTAAAATATCTTCATACTTTTAATCGCTTTCTGCAGCCGCACTTTTGTTCAATTGCAACCTTTTTTTTTTTCGATTTTTCACAATTTTTATAACTGCACAATTAATAATTATTTTTCGCTCCGCTGTTTTCGTACGTTTTTGTTGCTTAGTATGGAATGCTTCAGAAAATTCTTGGCCGTTTTCCTTGCTCGCTTAAACAAATTGCTCTACTTAACGTTGCACAATGAATATTCATAATTTATATTTTTCGTAAAACAAAAAATTTGTTCTCACATTTGCTTACATACATTTTTTTTTTTTTACTTTATTTTACGGTCTTATTTCTCTGCTTCAACACACTAACTCTTTTGCTCCTTTTGTATTACATATGTAATATTTTTTTTTTCTTACAAATTTTGTTGAGGCAGGTAAAAGTAGCTTTTAACACTTGATTACATATATATTTTTTATACTCAGCTGTACTAGTACACAGAGTATTATAGTTTTAATCACATAACGGTGGATTGTAACAGAATGAAATAATCGAGATAGATATAGACTTATATATATCAAAATGATCAGGGTGAAAAGAGAAATCGATTGAGCCATGTCCGTCCGTCCGTCCGTCCGTCCGTCCGTCCGTCCGTCTGTAAACACTCTAACTCGCGCAAAAATTGAGATATTTTGATGAAATTTGGAACGCAAGTTGGTATCGAGACTGGGACGGTTGGTATTGAAAATGGGCGAAATCGGACCATGACCACGCCCACTTTTCCTATATAGAAAAAATCGGAAATTTGGTATCTCAGCCACTAATATAGCTAGAGTTTTAAAATTTTACCCACGTATTGAGCTCGGGCCCTTATGAAGAAATTTGATGAAGTTTTGGAAAATGGGCGGTGCCACGCCCACTTATTAAGGGTCAAACATTGAAAGTTTTATATGTCATAACTCAGAAACCGTTGAAGATATATCGATGAAATTTGGTACGCGTAATTTGCTTACATAGACAAATGTTTTGACGAAAAATTATCAAAATCGGTTTACGGCCACGCCCACTTTTATATATGTGTATTATAAAGTGACCTAATAAAACCATTTTAAGCGATATCTCTGTCAAATATAAAGATCTATCATTGAAATTTTGTCGCATGAGTCCAACTATGGACATAAAACAAACAACACAAAAATTTTGGAATATGGGCGGTGCCACGCCCACTTATTAAGGGGCAGACATTGAAAGTTTTATGAGTCATAACTCAGAAACCGTTGAAGATATATCGATGAAATTCGGTACGCGTAATATAATTACTTAGTCAAATGTTTTGGCGAAAAATTATCAAAATCGGTTGACGGCCACGCCCACTTTTATATATAGGAAATATAAGGGGGCCTAATAAAAACATTTTAAGCGATATCTCTGTCAAATATAAAGATCAATCACTGAGATTTTGTGGCAGGAGTCCAACTATGGACATAAAACAAAAACTACAAAAATTTTGGAAAATGGGCGGTGCCACGCCCACTTATTAAGGAGCGAATATTGAAAGTTTAATAAGCCATAACTCAGAAACCGTTAAAGATATATCGATGAAATCTGGTACGCGTGATATATTTACTTAGCCAAATGTGTGGACGAAAAATTACCAAAATCGGTTGACGACCGCGCCCACTTTTATATATGTGTATTATAAAGTGACCTAATAAAACCATTTTAAGCGATATCTATGTGAAATATAAAGATAATTCATTGAAATTTTGTGACATGAGTTTTACAATAGACCGGAAACAAAAAATAAAAAAGTTTGGAAAATGGGCGTGGCACCGCCTCTTTTTAGACAAAGGGATATATGAGATTTCTTAGCCTTTAACTCGACAAATAATTGAGATATTATGACGAAACTTGGTTTATACACTTTTATAACATGTGTTAATAGACACGCAAAAATGTATTGAAATCGGTTTATGACCACGCCTACTTTTTAACAAAGATATTTCTGGAACACCCTTTTGGAATTTGTAACGTGAAGTCTTTGTAACTAAAAGTCATAGAGGGATGAAATTTTGCACTAACAATAATATTTGTATGCTTATTTGGATGATTGATATAAATTTTGAAAATGGGCGTGGCTGCGCCCTGTTTATGCAGCACTCGTTTCATATAAAATACACCCTATATCGAACAAACGCAAACAAACAATGAAAGCATACAGCTGAGTATCTAATGTTCGATTGCACTCGAACTTAGGCTTCCTTACTTGTTTTTCTTTTTTTTTTTTTTTTTTTTTTTTTTTTTTTTTTTTACTAAAGATATTTTTTTACTGTTGTTATTGTTGTACTATATATTTATGTAATGTGTATTTGTTTGCTTCAAATCGTTACTATTTATTATTCACACTATACAATTTATTGGTATATATATTATTTTAGTTATTTAGGTAAACTGTTTCTTTTTGAGGCTATACTTTTTTTTTTTTTTTTTTTTTTTTTTTTTTTTTTTTTGCCGAAAACACGACCAACATCACCCGCGAATCTCGATCAACTCTGTTCAACTGATTTTACGCAACTAACTATCGCTGTACTAAAAATTTTCTATCCAAGCGTGCCTTCCACCTTTTTCTCTATCCAGTTTGGAAGGGTCCCGTTTTCTTTCCATATAGCCCACAGTGGTGTAGTGACGTGTGCATAATAGTGGCGTGACTTTACGGTTACCCGAATGTCTATATCATGGTATGACGCTAGCAATGGCACAAGCGAGATGGAATGCGATTGCCATGTTACACAAATAAAAATACCAAAACTTTCGGAATAAAATGCCTCAAGCATTTTCCCATGAACTATCTCAAAAAAGTCGATTGCATTCGTGCCCTAGAAAATTTGCTACTGTAAAATCCTATTAGCATGCGTTGGGAATATAATAGACATTGGGTCATATCAATAAAACCCAAGCATCTGCTCTTGCTTAAGATCTCAGATATTTTACTCAAATTTTGAAATTTGGTTCATACCAATTTATGTCAAATTCCTGCAACTTCCAGCAAAAGCATCTGCCTCAATCCCATCAACATGGCCCATTGTTGTCCTACGCTCAAATTACGAATTGGTAAGGGACAGGGAAATCTGGTTGATGAAACAATAGTACGTGGGAACATTTTATAAAATATGCATTTGAAAGTACCAAGTCACCGAATAACCACGTGTTACGTATTTTCACATTACGAAGTGTTCATGGCAACCCTGGAAGAACCAGTTTGTCCATCACCAATACTTGTGCATCTCCGCCATTGGAACGATTGTGAAGATTCGGAAGGGAAATTTCTCATGATGCCTACTTATAGAGGTCGGCTCGATAGCTTGCCAGATTTGAAGAAAAAATTATGTGCGATCTATAAAGCTCGGGTTAAAAAAAATGAAGCAATACCATATAATCATCTCGAAGAATAAAGAATAAAAAAAAATCAATGTAAATTTCGGATAAACCCACTCACTTAAAATTTGTTTAGACACTTAGTGGAGGAAAAAGAATTAATTACAGGATTTTGAATACAAAAAAAAAGGTTACATTTAAGATATCTAGTAACTGAATAAGAAAATACAAATTTTAAATATTGCCAGAACACCACCAGTGGTGAATGAAATTTACTCGTACAAGGAAATGACTCTTGTCAAAAAAAAATTGTCAGCTGTTGCCATCGAGACAACCTCAAAAATCACCCTCGTTTCGCAGTGCGGCCACCTGTTACACTAGCCCATAGCTCAAACATACAAGGTCGATGCGAGGGAGAATCGCTCTTCTTCTTCTTGGCATATGTCAACTTATTGTCTGTTGCCTTGATTTTACAATTTTGCAGGCCTTGTTCGTAGAAGTAGAATGCTAAGCTCAAGGTTTATCCAAAGAAGGTTATATTAGTTACGTTTTGATGTGTGCGTTTCCAAAAAAAAAATGTCAACGTGAAGGAGGAGAGAAATTATTTTCAAAGTAAAAACTTTTCCCCAATCGGTTCTATCTGACGTTCGCACCTTTTTTTTTTGCACACGTACCCAATTGCAATCGGCTTATCTGCCGCGAAATCCTTCTTTAAACAATCCCTGCTAAGTTATGTGTTCACTTCTTTTCCCTGCTTTTGACATTTGAAATAAGCCGCCTAACGTCAATCGCATATTCTGCCTCCCATGCGGCGACCTGTTTAGTTTGGCCACGCGTCAACCATTCTTCTTCACCATGTCAGCACGTCGGCCATTATGAAATGGAAGTTATTGGAAAAGTACTAAGAAAAACTACTAAAATAGTGGTGATGCCACACAGACAGAATTGAGCAACCGAAATTAACCCGTTTATGATCGATATCAGGATTGATACCGATAGCGAACCATAACAATGTTGTTGTTGTTGTAGCCACCAATACACTCCCCGAAGGTTTTGGGGAGTGTAGGGGATGTGACAGTCCTTTGCCGGATAAATCCGGCACGCTCGGGTACTAGTCCCTTCTGACACTAGCCCGACTGTCGTGCGAACGATTTTTTCTGGCCATAATCAACCTTCTAGGCCGGTGGATTTTAGTCGCGTCTTACGACAGGCATTCCTTACAACAGGTATATTCTAGACCCCCTAACCCGCTGGGGTTCGCTGTTACTATCTAATAAATAGGATTTCATTGTAATAATTATCACACTAACAATTGCTTTTCTTTGTACCCATGTCCATACTGTTTTCCACCGCAGTATGTCTTCGCGTCTGCTGCCCCGCAGAAGAGATTTCAATTTAATGCACCCGGCCCTGGCCATGCTTTAAAAAAATAACCCTCTATGGACCGATCCACAGTACTTTTGAGTAGAACAAATTTTTGCGTTGGCGGCATTTGGCCGCGCTTTAAAAAAAATAGCCCCAGCCAGCAAAATTTCCTTTCTCGAATTATATCTGCGGAGCGATCGGCAGTGTTATAATTAGTAAAATTAACATCCATAGAAGATTTCCCGAAAGTTCCAGTGGTTTGAAAATAAATACGGCGGGCGCATTATACTGAAGCCGACCCGCTGCAGAACTACTCTCGGAGGGTGTGCCACCCACTGCCTAGAGTGGCTGCTATTTTTAAAATCCGGATAATTGGGTTTTAGTTAGAATTTGTTGTCTATCCAGGCTCAGTGAAACTTTCTGGAAATATTCTGTAGATGATAATTCATCTTATCTTAACACTACCAACTATTATTAAATTATAATATTAAAGTTCTCCAGAAATAGAATTCTCCCGGCTGAGGGTTATTTTTGTAAAGCGCGGCTGAAGGCAAAAGGTGTTCTATACAAAACAACTGTGGATTGCTCCATGGATATTAATCCAGAAAGAATTCTGCCGGCTGAGGGTAATTTTATTGAAGCGCGGCCAAAAGCCGCCAACGCAGAAAGATGTTCTACACGTACATACATTAATTTAACAAGGAATGTCTCCTGAACTATAAGCGTCCGGAGGGTAGTACTTTGTTTTTTGTGATCTGTGAGACCACCCCTACCCTCTGGAAAATTAATTGTTATCGGATCGTGGATCATTATATACAAATTTTCCCTCTATCCAGGCTGGGGATCCAACCCATGACCTCTGGTATGGCAGACTAGCCACTGCCCGCCACACCACAATGGCCACAACACTCCCCACTGCACCACAGCGGCCCGTTAATATATATTCCCGCAAAGGAGATTACAATTTACTAAGGTACATAATATGCATATAAATACTTCGCAAAAAGTATGTAACTTATTTTGCATATTTAATTTATCCATATTTGTTGCCAATTTAGTGTATTTTTCCAATTTTATAATTGATTTGTATATTTTGCAAATCTTGTTACTTGCAAAAATTCAAGTCAGCTGTTGTTTGATCAGCTGTTTTCCTGTTGGAAAATTGCTGTTGGCAAAAATTTGTCCAACAGAAGCTTTGTTCAACAACTTTACTTGCAAGAAGAGCGTCAGTGACAAATTAAGAGTAAAAACGAGTAAAAGAGAAAATTATCAACCAAAGTTATTGAACACAAAATCGTAAACATTTGCAAGTAAACAGCTGATGCGCCGTTTTCACAATTTGATTTTTAGGTTAGGTTGTAATTGAAATCTTTGAAATTGCAAATAAATGTAAATAACTGAATTAGGAAAACGAAAATCTACTTTGGATATTCCCCAACATCGTCAAGATTCCTTTTTGCGCTAATTTATTTAGTAAGCAATTAGAAATTTGCGATTAAAATGTTTGCATATTTCCAATTGAAATTTTTGTGATCATATGTTTTTGACGCTTCTATTTTTTTTAAAGCTGCAAGTAGTTGCAAGTGAAAATTTTACTTGCAACTATTTTCAACTCTCTCGAAGTCTTACTCTCCCAATTTGGATCTCTTTTGCAAATTTTTTGGGTTATTGAACATAAAATTCGCAACTATTTGTAAAAGCAATTAAAAATTTTGAGTTATTGAACAAAGCTAGAATTCAACAGCTTCTCACAAACTGAAATGTCAGTTTTCTCTCTCAGTTGGTTCTCTTCTGTTGGAGATTTGGCGTAAAAAAACGACGACAAAGTGTTTGTTTTTAAAAGTTTTCGAAAAACATCAAAAAATATCCGTAAACGAACAAAACTAATAATATGGTCGTTTCACTGAAAAGGGAATAGGCGATTACCGTTGAACGGCCGTAGATAAAACTGTCAAAAACAGAAAAAACGCCAGCGAACATACAAGCGAACACACAAGCTATTTCCAGGAATAACACGTGCAAGAGGGTAAAATCAAAACAAAAGACGATAATTTGACAGCTTACTTTTCCAAAAACATTGCTACGACCGTATTATTGTTGGGTCATGACAGTGAACAACTGAAACAAACAATTGATCAGTTGATTAGCTCAAAACATGGAGGAACAATAAAGGAGAATGCATAACGACATACCTTCATACATAGTGGGCCGAGAAGTGTCATGCAAAGAGGAATGTAGAAGAATTTGACAGATGTAGGGGCCACACAAATGCTAGGGTGCGTGTGTGTGTGGAATATGTCAACAAAAAAATGCTTGTGTTCGTGTGTGTTTATGAAGATTGAAGAAGAAGTCAGCTGATCTTATGCATTCTCCTTTATTGTTCCTCCATGGCTCAAAACCAAAATTCATTTGATTTAAGCCGGAATTACAATAGCGCTGTGGTAGTAGCAGCGATCGTTTTTCGAAATCAGCTGATTTTTAGAAACTACGGTTTGCAATGAAGCGGCACATAATACAGCAGAGGCAGCTGGCAGCACCGCTCCGTTTAAAGTGCAGACATTGGTGACTTATCTGTAACCTTATAAAACAGCTGATTCAACCAACCTTACGACAAGCTGTGTTACTAGTCATTGGTGCCTTATCGTAATTCTGTAGCTGTATCTTTAACTTACAGACCAATTGGATTTTGGTTAGCAACCCTAAATCCGTAAACAGCTGACACTTGTGAAAGCAGATATAGGAAGGTAGGCGCATTGGCGAATGCAGAATCTTCTTTTTTTATTTACAAAGGTAGATTATAATATCAAAATCAAAGCGAATTCACATCATGGCCAATAGTAATGGGCGAGTCCCAAACGAATTCAGATTTTAACAAGGAGAAATATTATTTTGACATTACAATCTACCAATTACAATAACAAAATACATGGGAAATTTCTTAATTCGCCTATGCGCCTACTTTCCAAGATCTGCCTCGACAAGTGTCAGCTGTTTACAGATTTACGGCACCACTAACAGCTCACATGGTTAGCGATAAAGTTACAATAAGGTTAACGATACTGAAATACTTACAAGTCACCAATGTCTGAACCTTTAGCCCAAATTCTAAATTCGCTGCCGTTGCCTTGAATCGCAGCCTACTTCTAATAAGCCGTGCACAATTGACTTCTACCTCGCTTTGCTTCAGAGTTTTGCTTTGACAGTTCTGTTCAGCATGTGCTTTTTAAAGGGACATGTTCACAATTGAGGTGAAGCGAGTAAAGCAAAGTATAAAGTTAGCCATCTTTCAACTTTTTTCCACTTTGACAAACATCTCCCCTTGTGTGTGTGTGTGTATGTTTGTATATCTACACTTATTTTTAGCGATTTCGCGCAATTTCGTGAGAAGTGAGCAGAGAAAAGTAAAAAATAACATTCGAATAAGCAGAAAAAAGCAAATTCCCCAAATATATTACCAAAAATCAGGTTTATAAATTAAAGCAAAGAAGTGAAGTGGAAATTGTCAAAGTGTTAATTGTAGCAAGCATCTGGAATTTCGCTTTGCTTTAAGGTTTTTTCTATCAAAGTTGGAGCAGACAAAGCCAATATGAATCCTGAAGTATAAACATAAAAATCATTAAGAATTGCTTGAAGAAGAAAATAATGTAAATTCAAGCATCCGGACATTATGGTTATACCACTTCTTAAAAAATATTCTCCTGTTAAATTCAAAGCGAATCAGAAATTTACGAAAAATATCGAATTTGGCTCGAAATGGTAAAAAATTATCGATTATCGATGCACGGTAGTTCAAAATATCGTCGATATTATCGGATGTACTATTTTAAAAATATCGATATATTGATATATCGATATATATCGCCCAACCCTACCGCTAGGTGCACTATCGTGAATGACATTTGTTTAGAGTTCAATTAGTTATGCGTTAACTTTATTTCCATTACAGTCAATCGGGTTTCACACGATAGAAATTATTTCGTAATACGAAGTACCCGACTGCAAGCGTTTAGCGTGTATCGTATTAATTCGTAATAGGCCCCTTACTGAATACTAATTGAATATGTTTTGTTTTCATATGGTTGGTTGATCAGCTGTTTTATTCCGGCGTGGTAACATAATTTACTTTACTGGTGAAATGAATAATCTGGTACTTAAACACCATTTTCATGTTCTGGCAGCAGGAAAATTAGATTAGAACCTCAATAGATGGTAAGATTTTATTAGCATTTTCAATACAATTCCATTCCGTTCGTATTGCCGGCGACTAACCATCCATTTAACTACAAAGTCGTAAGATAAATCGCATGCTTGGCCACAACATTCCAACTTTAACGTACGATTTATCGTTAAACCAAACATAATTTTTACCGACGCTTTGTAGAGTAAACAACATGCCAATGGATACGGATTGTGCTGGCTCTACATCTAATAAGTGAAAAATGCTAAATTTTATATTATAAAAATATATAAATTAAATATTTACATTCTTCGCCTTTAGTACTGCAAATTTCGGCAATATTTCTTTTAGCAATTTATTTAATTTGGCACTACTTTTCACTGAGAATTTTAAGTGAAGTTCAATGTTAGTTAATTTTAACAAAAAAAAAAGCAATCAGCTGAAATATCGACGGATTGACGTATGTTCAAGGTTGAGTGTTGGACAACTTTGGTATGCTCCGGCAACTAATTCGTCGTAACTGTGTCGATGTACATTTAAATGCTCACAGTTTACTGAGTTGTCCGTCACATACATTGCCGTTAACGGACTGACGTAATCTATATGTCGGGCCTATTTTATCTATCGAAATTCACGCATTTTCCAAAAATCAAGGCCAATTTAGCAGGTCCAAGATACATACACACAAATACGATGTGAGCTGAATGTCAAACTGTCGTGATCGAAATGTCAAAATCGTAAGGAGGACGAAATAATTTGGCATTCTGCTCACGAGCGAATGGGAGATAAACTCAGACAATGAAGAATTTGACCAATAATAAACATGAATGCATGTATAGAATATGCAGAAATAAACAAATTGCATAACTGTTGAAGAAAAAGGAAAATCAGCTGATCTGAAAAGCCGACCTGTATAGTGGACGCTGCCAAAAATGACGCTAGCTAGTCGTAATAGATTTCGTTGTTTATTCCCTCATAGAGCTTAACCTTTATATTAAATATATGGCTCATTAATTAAACAGCTGATTTAAAATCAAAAATTGTTTCTACTTTTTTTCTGTGCAACGTCGTGCAATTCTTTGTATTCTATTTTTTACACAGAAGTAACCGTCGTCCGCTATCCGGTTACCCGTCGCAATTCGTTTGTAAACTTAAACATACGAAACCATGCAACCCTGCGACACTGTTAGCACATGTTCGGCAAAAAGTGGCCATTTTCTCCCCAACGGGTAAAATGACAGTGTTGTTCTCGTCCTTTTTCGAAGTTTCATTCTACGGCGTCGGCCACATGCTTGCTCGTTAGTCGAGATTTTTCGCGAATTACCAATAAATTATGGTTGAAAGTGTTGTGAAATCATATAAAAGTGCTAAATAAATGTATAATTGACATCATACAATATAATTGAAGTGAAAATTTACTGTAAATTGAAAAAAAATCTTGATCCAAAAGAATTTTTCAGATACGCAAAAAAAAGACTACGGTTTTTCTATACCACGTCTCTCTTCGCAACCTCTTTATCAACGAATCAACTGTCAAAGTTCGTCGTACGTTGTGCATTCGATTCGTTCGTTTTCAAAGTACTCGTTCGCTGTGTGTGAGAAAATATTCGCCGTTGTGCGAAACGGAATCAACAAAAAAATAGAAAAGTCGTGTGTAGAATATTGTGAAAAAGGCAAAGATTGCAATAAAAACAATTATAAAGAGAGCAACAAAAAAAAGCAAATAAAAACACAAAACGTGATTGGGAATTGTCGTGTCCGTCGACGAATTGGACGTGTGAGTACACACAGGTTACTATGTTTAGAAAATGTGCAATTAAATAAACTGTATTTTTAACTAAAATAGTCTCAGTTTTCGAGTGCAAGGAAGTGTTCCCATAGTAGGTTTGTAAGATAAAACAAATTGTAAAATAAAAATTTTGTAATACATTTAATTGCCTCCAATCAACTGCCACCCACCGATATGTTTTTTTTTAAAACGTTATTGCATAATGAGCAGCTGTTATCACATTTTTTAAGAGCAATATATGTATGTATGTTCATACATATCCATACGATGTGGCAAGGGAAAGCCGGTTTAATGTAGGGTTGTCACGCCCAGCCGGAGCCGGAACAACAGCACAATTTATATATGTATACATAATATATATGTACATATGTATCTACGTCCTGCACAGAGGTACAAATGTCAGAGATTGGCATACTGCAGTAACCTCAGTGCAAGTGCAGTAAAGCTTAACGAATGCTCATGAAATTGCAACAGCTATTAAAATATTACTTTATGTTGCCAAATATTCGAGTTCAAACTGAGTTTTTCGGTAGAAAGTCAATGACAAACATTTTACTGCTTGAATACTGGTAATGCATTACTACTGATACTTGAAAATACCTATCTATGACAAATGTATACCTTGCATTATTTGAAGGAAATGGTTGCATTTCATACAAATTGATAGACAATAATAAAGTACTAAAAAATACATCCCTGTTAGAGCTGCAATGTGTTTTGGATATTTTTTCTTTCGCTTTCTTTCTTTTCTGCTTGATAGCGTGTATGTATGTGCGTGATGCACTTAACCTCACTTTCATTCATATTTTCTTACAACCTGACGTTCGTTAGAACATTACGCGATATATTTTATAAAAAAAAATCTAAATGATATTACTTGTCCGATCAGCAAATAATTAAAACTATTGAAGCAAACGTAAATATACATATTATTGAAAGCGCAGTTTTAATCAGATACATTTGTATTATTGAAATTACCGTTTCCAGGGGGTAAAAAAAACTCCACTAGCAACCAAAAAGGACATGATATCATAAGCATATATGTACATACATATTTGGTAAAAATGTGGGCATAAGTAAAGGATACCGTCCGCTGAGCTACAAAAAAAACAAAAAGTGGGCATGGTCCGCCTTTTTGTCCTGAGTTCAGTGATATACTTCTTTTTTGGCGCAAACGATTTTTTAGGGAGTTAGAGGGGGATGAAGTTAAAAAAAACTTTTTTTAAAAAGCCTATATCTTCCAAAATATTCACTCAATTTTTAAAATTAAGGTATCGTTGGAAAGCTTATTTAAAGGCCTTTCATATGACGTATCAAAATTTTCGTTAATTCCTTACAAATTTTGTTAAAAAACAAAAAACTTAAATTTTGGTATTTTTTTTAGGGAAAAACTGTGATTTTTTTTTTTGTGTTATTAAGTATATTAAAAATTATATTCATTTAAAAGAGCATAAAAATATCTTTCATTTCATATACTATTCTCTATAGCAAGACTTCTATATAATTAGCTATCGTGAAATGAAAAGATGTTTTAGTAGTTTTAGGTATACAGAGAACCATGAAAAAAGTTGTACAGTAGGCTTTTCTGACACACGAAGGGTGTACTACGCAGAAGGACATCACCGTGGCGGTAGCCACGGTTAGGGCACACGTCCGGACGGATGGCGTAGCCCAGGGTTAATTTTTATAAGCGCGGCCGAAGGCCGCCAACGCAGAAAAGTGTTCTGCGCAAAAGCACTGTGGACCGGGCCATAGATATTACTGCGGAAAGAGAATTCTGGCGGCTGAGGGTTATTTTTTTATAAGCGCGGTCGAAGGCCCCAACGCAATTTCTTTATCTATCGTATTTATATGGAGAGTTACTAAACTTTAACCATAAATTCCTCGAAAACGAGGTACGTCCGGCGCATAAATTTTACGGATTCAGAACACCCTTCCCCTCCCCTACCCCCCGGGAGAAGTCGTTTTTTTGGGGGCGTGTGACATTATTGGAAAGTTTCCCCATAGATGCTATTACGGAGTAGAATTCTGCCGGCTGAGGGTTATTTTTTTAAAGCGCGGCCGAAGGCCGCCAACGCTATTCGGGGTTCTGTATAAAATTTCAGTTGTCCGCGCTATAGATGATTTCTTGATATTATACATAACTAACAAGAATTGTTTTGCACGTTTTTAACAAAATTTTCGTAACAAATTATATATCAAATAAAAGGTAATTTAACGTCCTTTTAAATGGAAATAACTTTGTATAGTGTTAATAAGGTCATTTCAACAAAAAAAAAGGAAAAAACAAAAAAAAATTACCAAAATTAAAGTTTTTTGCTTTTTTACAAAATTTGTGTGGAATTTGGGGAAATATTTATGTATCATATGAAAGGCATTTAAGTAAGCTTTCCAACGATGCCTTAATTTTAAAAATTGAGTGAATATTTTGGAAGATATCGGCTCTTTAAAAAAACAGTTTTTTAAACTTCATCCCCCTCTAGCTCCTTCAAAAATCGTTTGCGCCAAAAAAGAAGTATATCACTGAAATCAGGCCAAAAAGGCGGACCACGCCCACTTTTGTTTTTTTTTTTAGCTCACCGGACGGTATTCTTTACTTGTTCCAAAATGTGTTAAACAAAATAAAAAAAAAACTTTGGATCATCGTGAAAAGCCTCGTTTTATAAATACTGCAGTGTGATTACCTACAGAAATATGTTGATTGGTATATAGAATCCTGTAGGGGATCGTTCGTGCATATTGCCCAGCGAAGGGACTAGAAAAGTGAGCTGAACGCATGCGGCTGAAGTTTCCAAGTGAAAATATCGAAATTTTAATAGGTATTCTTTATTTTTATAAATAAGTTTTTAATGATGAAATAAATATTTGAGTTTGTTCTTTCTATACATAGCTTTGTGGTAGAATCTGAAAATATTGAAATCCGATTTTAGACGTATAAACTGTCTCAAGCCAGTTAGTTAACTACCAAAGTAGGTATAACTACCAAAGTAGGTATAGCTTAAGTACTTAGCATCAAATTATCGAATCTGTATCCTTGCTGTAAGGTAAATACACCCCCAAAGTTCTGAGGAGTTGAGCCGGAGTGATCGTTCTTGGTCGGATTTACAAAACTGAGCCCGGATCTTCACTAAATTAAAATATATCATCTATTTAATTAAAATCCAACTAAGTACTTACATATTGGGGTTTTCAAAAAAAGCCTACATTCATATGCATATACATATGTATGTTTTTAATCATAAAAATACCAATTAATATTTTATCTCTTGCTTATCCTTTCCAGAGGCAACGTCTTGCATTATTTTGAACTAAACGTTTTTTGTCTTCAATTGGGCAAGGGAGCAACAAAGAGTTTCCAAAACGTCTCACCAACAATCTGGAGTAAGTAACGTGTAACGTGACGTTACCAAAACTCACTCTGGAGTCAAGTACATACACACACTTACGTTAAACGAATTAACTCAAGAAACCAAAACATGTCAGCGGCTAAGGAAGAAACTTCAAAAACGAGCGTTGGTACCCCTGCTTGCACTCCAACTACGGTGGCCGCTCCGACAGCCGGTCAAGCTGCAGCTGCACCTGTTGGTGTAACAACATCTTATGCCAATGTCTTGCAAAATTTTGAAACTAAAAAAGGTGCCATTCCAAAGGGTGGATCTGTTAGCGGTGCTGTTGTCGCTGGTATGGATTCTGACAATAAAGAAAATCGACCGAATCTAAAAACGGTTAAATCCTGGAGTGAAGAGGCCGCAGCTGCTGAAGCTGCAAACGAAAACTTATCAACGAATCTTAATGACACTACCACCACAACATCTGTTACTGGGGAAAAGCGTGCAGCTAATACCGATGCTGCTGCTGAGAATTCTTCGGAAATCGATGATAATAATGATTTTGTTCCCGTAATATCGCATCACCGCCGTGATCGCAAGAAACCACGCAAGGACAAACCATTCGGACGAGAACGTCTAGGTGGCAATGGCAACGAGAGAAACGAGAGGCCTACTGGTGGCAGTGGTGGTCCTCGATCTGCTGGCGAAGTTGGCAAAAATAGACGGGCATCAGGAGCAGGTGGTAATCATGATAAAGATGGCGATAGAAAGTACCCATCACGTCCACGACAACGCGGTGGTAGTCCGCGCAAAGGCGTCACCAATACAGCGAGTGCCGTAAAATCGCCAAAGGAACGTAAGGATACCTCACCCAGCGCTAGTGTAGAAAATACTAGCAGTGGTAATGAGGCAAAAAGCAGTGATATCGAAATTTCGCCAACTGGAGGCAGTGCTGGTGCTGCTGCTGGAGGAGCTGTAGTTCCACCGGCACCACCACAACCGAAAAAATACGTGGCGGCGCCACCACCAAAAGTGAATGCTTGGAAGGTAAGTGCATTGTTTTAAGTAATATGTATGTATGTATACTACTATGTGCATTGTTTTTAACTAATATGTATGTATAATACTATGTTCATTAAAATAATTTTCAGTCAAATTTGCTCCGATATGTATCTATTTTGAATGTTTTAAAAAGTTCACAGTTTTAATCATAAATTACGTGTAAGTCTTGTCGAGAAAAATGGATACCTAAATATTAGTTTACACGCGATGGTAGTAAACAAATAAGCGTGGAATGAGAAAATTAGTAAAACCACAAAGAAAAGTGTTGACAAAATTAAAAAAAAAAAAACAACATACGTAAATATGTACATATGTACATATACTGCGACCAGTTGTATATACAGAAAAACTTATGTATGTGCCTAACAGTATAAAGCCCCTCTTTAATAATAGATTTTTATAGAGCTTTCAGCGTTAAGTTGGAAAATGTTAGCCAAGCAAAACTTAAACATGCCAACCAATTACATTTGAGACACATGTAGAAAAGTTGACTTAGTTTTATTGGAATTCAAATAATAATGCTATCAGATACTTGCATACGACCATACTACATACATACATACATACAGACATAGGTATATACTTATGTACATATAATCCAAGAATTTCAAGCGACTTGATCAAAAGCCAGATTGAGCTGCAATACCATAATCTTATACATACGTATACATTAGATGAGTTTTTTTTTTGTATGAGATTCTTTAAACCTTCTCAGATCCTCCCTCCGGCACCGGAATATGAAAATAGTATGTTTTAGAGTAAGTAAACTGAAAAAAAATTTCACTTTTCCAAAAACTGGATGGAGCTACACCGCAAACCGCGCAAATTCCCAGAATTTCAAGGTATGTTTAGATTTATGTCTGAAAAAAGTTAGGATTTTGCACAAGAAAACGAAGAGTTACCCACCCACATAAAAAAAATCACGAATAACCCAAAAAACCGCCTTCAAGAGCAAAATTCTTAAAAAATTTAAGAAATTTTAAGATATGTTACCCTTTTATACCCGACTTTACTTCATTTAAACTTGATGAACTCATCCAAATTTTATTCCATTTTTAATAGCTATACATTTCTGGAAAGCGCATTAAATAACGCAGCCTACCGTGTGATTTAGTTAAAAAATAATTTCCGATTTCGGGAAGAGTATAGGGCAAGAAGTTGAAGATTCATGAGAAAAAAAAGAAAATGATCAGTTTAGACCGCGATATTACCTTCCCTGGGTAGTGTACCAAAAAACGGAATACGCCATTCGATTTAGCGGTTAATTCTACGTATGGATGTATATAAATTTTTTTTCTCGTGCAAAATCCTAACTTCTTTCATACATAAATCTAAACATACCTTGAAATTCTGGGAATTTGGGTGGTTTTCGGTGTAGCTCCATCCAGTTTTTGGAAAAGTGAAATTTTTTTTTCAGTTTACTTACTCTAAAACATCCTATTTTGATATTCCGGTGCCGGAGGGAATATCTAAAAAAAAACTCATCTAGTATACATACATATTTACAGGCATGTGTTCTACCGTTCATTGCGGAAAGAATGGGTTAATACTACTTCAACCGGTTAATGTAAAAAAAATATTGTTGGCTTCATTGTATTTACCGAAACAAGTAAATTAATTAAACAAACAAAAATGTATTATGCAATATCATGTCTGTACGAACAGCACAAGTCGATGAATGAATTTGTTTTTGCTGCCGCTGATTTTAGTAGGCATACATAGGTATACATATGTATGTTAGTGACAAAGCGAAATTTAGTAGATAGTCTGCTTAGCATCTCGGGCACTAATTGTTGAGCACAACTTTTTTTTGCTTGCTTTTTGCTTGTCTCATATGACATGATATGTCATATAAACAATTTGTTGTTGTTGCTAATTTGGATTGCCTACGCTTTTCTAATTTCTTTTGACACGTACAAATGTTCATAAATACATATGTATGTATATGTATATATATGTAAATAACATATACGATTACGCTGTAATATAGCGAACAAAACCAATTTTAAAAATATATTTATATTTACCAACTTTGTATTTATACAAGTACATTGTACACACATATAGCATGATGGTGGCAACAAAATCCCTGCAGTAAAAATCCGCAATGAATCCTTAATGAATCACTGATGCAATTCACCTATGACAAGGAGACATCAGTGAATTCTTTCATATAAAGACTGATGAATTTTTCATATAAATGGTTTGCTTTCCTCAGAAAAAAAAACAAAAAAATAAAAATTGTACTCAGTTATGACGACAATGATGAATATTCAACAAGGAATCATCAATGATCATTCAGCAGTGAAACAAATTTACTGCAGGGATGTTAAAATCGTTTAAATGTATTAAGTACAATTTCTACCAGACCTGTTATTTAATGACTAAAAATTTTAATGAAATTAATTAAAGCATGTTTTGTTTTTGTTGCTCTTTAGTGATTAAATACGATTACTTTCACCTCTTTATTTATCAAAAATTAATTAAATTAAAAAAGTGCATTAGTTAATCGCTTAATTGATTTTAATAGTATGATTATTTGGATTATTTTTAATTATTTTTGCTTTTTTTAATTGCATGATTGATTAATTAATCGATTGAATATTTTTCGTCTGTTTTTTCCATATAATAGTAAATAATCAAGCAATCAAACTATCTAGCATTTAAAAATAATAAGCAATTAAAAAAAATCATACAATAAAAGTATCAACTTGATTTGATACATACATATGTATGGATATGATTATTTTTGATTATTTTTTTGAATGGCTATAAATTATTATTATTTTTATACTCAGCTGTACTAGTACACAGAGTATTATAGTTTTAATCACATAACGGTGGATTGTAACAGAATGAAATAATCGAGATATATATAGACTTATATATATCAAAATCATCAGGGTGAAAAGAGAAATCGATTGAGCCATGTCCGTCCGTCCGCCCGTCTGTCCGTCCGTCCGTCTGTCCGTCCGTCTGTAAACACTCTAACTCGCACAAAAATGTAGATATTTTGGTATCGAGACTGGGACGGTTGGTATTGAAAATGGGCGAAATCGGACCATGACCACGCCCACTTTTCCTATATAGAAAAAATCGGAAATTTGGTATCTCAGTCACTAATATAGATGGAGCGATGAAATTTTACCCACGTGTTGAGCGCAGGCCCCTAGGAAGAAATTTTATGAAATTTTGGAAAATGGGCGGTGCCACGCCCACTTATTAAGGGTCAAACATTGAAAGTTTTATGAGTCATAACTCAGAAACCGTTGAAGGTATATGGATGAAATTTGGTATGCGCGATATACTTATTTAGACAAATGTTTGGACGAAAAATTGCCAAAATCGGTTGGAGACCACGCCCACTTTTATATATGTGTATTATAAAGTGACCTAATAAAATATTTTAAGCGATATCTCTGTCAAATATAAAGATATATCATTGAAATTTTATGCCAGGAGTCCACCTGCGGACATACAACGAAAAACACAAAAATTTTGGAAAATGGGCGGTGCCACGCCCACTTATTAATGGTCAAACATTGAGGGTTTTATAAGCCATAACTCAGAAACCATTGAAGATATATCGATGAAATTTGGTACGCGTTATTTACTTACTTAGACAAACGTTTTGACGGAAAATTGTCAAAATCGGTTGACGGCCACGCCCACTTTTATATATGTGAACTATAAAGGGGCCTAATAAAAACATTTTAAGCGATATCTCTGTCAAATATAAAGATCTATCACTGAAATTTTTTGGCAGGAGTCCAACTATGGACGTAAAACGAAAAACACAAAAATTTTGGAAAATGGGCGATGCCACGCCCACTTATTAAGGGGTAAACATTTGAGTTTAATGAGTCATAACTCAGAAACCGTTGAAGATATATCGATAATATTCGGTATGCGTGATATACTTACTTAGGCAAATGTTTGGACTAAAAATTGCCAAAATCGGTTGACGACCACGCCCACTTTTATATATGGGTATTATAAAGTGTCCCAATAAAAACATTTTAAGCTATATCTCTGTCAAATATAAAGATATATCATTGAAATTTTATGGCAGGAGTCCAACTGCGGACATAAAACTAAAAACACAAAAATTTTGGAAAATGGGCGTGGCACCGCCTCCTTTTAGAAGCAGGAATATACGAGATTTCTGAGCCCATAACTCGACAAGTAATTGAGATATTATGACACTTGGTGTGTACATTTTTATTACTTGTGGTAATACATGTTCAAAATTTTAGCAAAATCGGTTGACGACCACGCCCACTTTAATATATGGGAACTATAAAGGGGCCTAATAAAAACATTTTAAGCGATATCTTTGTCAAATATAAACATAATTCATTGAAATTTTGTGGCATGAGTTCCACAATAGACCGGAAACAAAAAATATAAAAATTTTGGAAAATGGGCGTGGCACCGCCTCTTTTTAGACAAAGGAATATACGAGATTTCTTAGCCTATAACTCGGCAAATAATTGAGATATTATGAAGAAACTTGGTTTATACACTTTTAACAAAGATATTTCTGGAACACCCTTCGGGAATTTGTAACGTGACATCTTTGTAACTAGAATTCATCACTGGGTTTAAAAACATATGTATTTTGCACATGACTATATGTCGATCACAATTACCAGCTGTTTTATATCAAATAGCAGTTCTACCACACCCCTTTTTTTGCGGTTCCAGCTGTTATAGCTTTGAACCTCTCGCTTGGGAGTCTTCATTAATCATTTCCGGATAAACCAAGCTTCTTGTGGTGATTTCCCTAGTACCATGCCATTTTCAGTATTCGGTAAAATAAAACGCAAATTCAATTCGGGTTGAAAGCGATCCGCGGCGTAGGATTATGGATTATTTTTTTCAGGCCCAAACAACAATGATTAGCGAAACGATTTTTATTTTATTTCATTCATTTCAAACAAAAATTAAAAGTCAAAAACTCTAAGACTTCTAATTCCACTAAGTACTTAGTTATCCACTTAAATGGTCGTTTCGGGTCGTTTTCGACCCGAACGTAGGTCTACGCTTAAAAACACTTAACTCGAGTTAAATGGGAATAAAAACCTTATTGGGAAGAATTCAACACAATAAAAGAACTTAACTAGAGTTAATTCTGCTTTTCGTAAAAATTGCATCCAATAAAAGCACTTAAGTTATAAAATACAATTTTTTGCAATTAACCTTGCTTTAAGATTTCTGGTTCACGACTATTCCTTCTCTAACACTACACATCTATTATTTCCCCTTTTAAAAATCCGAATTGGTCCAATGGTTTGAATTTTGACAAAAAATTGAGTTTTCTCCGTTCACCATATTTTGAGTTAGGCTACTTTAACTTGCGGGCACAGATATATATAGGTATATCGAAATGAGATAGGCGTGCGCACTTAACCAAACACTTGATTGCATATCAGTTGATAATAAACTGAAGCGACAATCTTTTTTTCGACAATACGCAATTTTTACGCTTGCCACACATTGTAATCTTTATGCCCATGTTTGCTCGTAAAATTGAATTTTAAATTGGAGCAGAGAGTGCATAACAGCACGCAGCGCTGCCAGCGTATTCCTGTTGTATAGCTTGGGCTTCAGCTATCAGCCTAACCTTTTTGCTGGGTATGTGTATGTATGTACATATAACGACGCTTCCAAACAATACTGTACTAAGTCGACTTAGTACATTTTCCCTTACAACGCACAGTGGAAAATGCTAGAACAAGGGCATATTTTTAATGAATTTTTTAATGTCGCTAGTGACACCGCATTTTGATCTTATTTAGTAGTTAAATATCTAATCTATCTGAAAATGCAATATTTTCCTGGAATTTCATGTAAAAAGAAGGGTTTTGAGGCACTTCTGTGCACTACATCTGAAAAAGTTCAATTCAAACCAATTCGCTTCATCATTTTAAAAGTTAAGTTTCTATAGAAACGTGCAATAGAAGGTATATGGTATTATACATTTTTGAGAAGGTAACATTATGGAGATAATAGGTGAAGTTTACGCATTAAAAATTACAAATCGGTTTATTAGTAATTTACTCTTTTAAATAATAACAGGAAAAATAAATATATTTCAAGTTCATCGAAACTTTTCAAAGTTAGCTACGCTTCCCTATGCTTTGTATTTGTTACGTGTTTGTAGCCCAGGTATTTGTTAAAATTGTGTAAAAAACTTAGCTGCGGATACGTGCGGTTCTTGAAGTTATTGGGAAAAAAAGAACCAGAGTCGGAAAACGAAATTCGTTATAGTCGTACTACTTTAAAAATAAAAAGATAGCCACCGAGGCACTAACGAGTTCACCCATTTACTTTTGTATAGTGGCCGCAGTAGTGTAGTGGGTAGATTACTCGCCTGCCATACCAGAGGTCTCGGGTTCTAACCCCAGTCCGGACAAGCACCAACAAACATTTTTTTTTGTATTGCATTCGATGTATGGAAATGATATTAGTAATATTACACATTTCATACAACCTTTCTTTCAAAACATGGACCGCTTCAAACCAAGAAAAAAGCGAATGAAGCAAGAAAAATGGTCCATTATACACAAACGTTTTCGCGAAGAGATGAAGGTGTTGAAAGTTAACTAATTTATGTTGCTCATTTATTAGTTTATTATTTATTTGTATCAGAAATTAACGCACCTGAAATGTAGCAATTTGTCTTAAGTCTTAAATATTTGAAGAAAGTGAAAAGAGGTACTCAAACCCAGGTTAATGGAAATCATAGGTTAGTACAATGGCTATAAAGGTCCGCAACATTTCTTTGGAATGCATGTGCATTCAAACAACTTAATCGGTTATTGCAAACATTGAAAGATTACTAGGCAGATCCTATATCGACTTAAGCGAGATATAAATACATATAATGCAAAATTATAGCTTATATCGACTTAGGTTTAAATGGCAAGTAAAAAATAAGCATGCCTTATGAGTTTTTATTCGCAATAATTGCTTAAGTCGCCTTTAGCGATTTCAATACTTTAATAAAATTCGGCAAAATAAAAAAAATGCAAGAACCGCTTATGTCGATATAGGCGTATTAGGCAACTTAAGTAAATATTTATAATGGTCCTTAAGCATACAAGAGCGATTATGCAAATGTAAGTTGATACGATTCCAAGTTCGGCGATTATGCACTTGATGATAACTTTTCTAAAAATTTGATTGGACACAAATAAGCAGATTTAAACTGCGAACACTCTAACATCCTTAACTCAAAATCTTCCTAAGTCGGCTTAAGCGGTTATTGCAGGAAATCACAGTTGTAAATGTACTGGTTTTAAACATTTTTCTTACATTTAAAGTAAAATGTATAAAAAAAAACTGAATTCAACATTTATCTTTATCGGTTTTATTTATTGTTGTTGTTGTATACGATTTCTTTTAATGGACAAGAAGCGGCTTGATTTGCTTTACATATATGCTAAAATTGTAAAACTCTATCCACATTAACAGAAAAGTTATAGATTTTTAATCCGAAACTCCTCATTATTTTCCACTGTGCAACGTAGCAAGTTTTTATTTTTTCTTGCGGTTTTATATAAAGCGTACCCTAACTTTGATATTGTCGAGTTTTGTTATTGATCGTTCAATCCAAACAGAAGTTATAAGTGAAAATATACTTAGCATATAACTGAAGTTTCATATCGAGTTTAAACTTTGAGAGCTTCTCCTGCAAAACACAGTTTTCAGACTTAGTACAGTATTGATTGGAAGCGTCGATATGTACACTATATTGGATTTCTATTACGCGGCTGATCATTTTGATGGAGCGAATAAAAATAAATTGCAAAAGAGGGTAGAGTAGACACGAAAGCACTCAACCAGAAAAGATAATGCAAAGCTTTAATTTTTTTCAACACATTTTGCTATTATTTTTGCTATTACTTTCATGTACATACTTATATAGTTATTTCAAATACAAATATAAAGGTACAGTAGAATTTCTAAAAAGTGAATCAGATCGGATTGTAAACCTTCTGACCTATTAGCTTTTTTCTAAGTAGATTTTAATGAGGAAAACAAAAAAAAATAATCATAAGCATTACATATGCAGGGGGGGAGGGGGTAGGATTCGATTCTATAACCTATACCGCGCCTTCGAAACTATTATTATTCACCACATTTAAGTTTTTAATAAAAACCGGCTACCACTACTTGCGGTTGGCACCAGAAACGAGCCCGGCGCCCCTTGCCCCTTGCATGCGAATCAAGCACAACCGTTTTAAGCGGCAACAATCTGATTAAACTTAGCTTTGAATTGATTGATGTAGATACATACATATGTACATACTGTGTTTTGTTTTTCTATATGTATGTATGTAGCTAAAATTAGAAATTTGCAAAACGAGTGGTTGAAAAAAAATCATACGCTCAGAGTTAGTTAAATAATAAGTTAACTTTTTAGCATAACACGTGTACGCTGAAACCGGTTAACTTAGCCAATTAGCCAATTCAATTTTCTCTAATGCAAGTTATTCTTTACTTGAAGTGTGATAAGCAAATAGAAAATATGTTTAAAAAGGAATAATAATAATGTGGCCGCTGTGGCGCAGTGGGTAGAGTGCTCGCCTGCTATGCCAGAGGTCTCGGGTTCAAACCACGGTCCGAGCCAAACAAATTTTTCTAATTAGTAAAAAAATCCAATTATTGGGTTTTTTAAGAGCAGCGGTCACCTCTCGGCAGTGGACGGCATACCCTCCGAGTGTATTTCTGCCATGAAAAAGCTTCTCACAAAAAATGCATTCGCCGTTCGGAGCCGGCATAAAACTGTAGGTCCACCCAATTAGTAGGAAAAACAAAAAGGAGCACACCTCGAATTGGGAGAGAAGCTCGGCCATAAAACTCGTCAGAGTTATAATAGCGCCATTGTATTATATTATTATTAATAATAATACAATGGCGCTATTATAACTCTGACGAGTTTTATGGCCGAGCTTCTCTCCCAGTTCGAGGTGTGCTCCTTATTGTTTTTCCTACTAATTGGGTGGACCTATAGTTTTATGCCGGCTCCGAACAGCGAATGCATTTTTTGTGAGAAGCTCTTTCATGGCAGAAATACTCTCGGAGGATATGCCGCCCACTGCCAAGAGGTGACCGCTGCTCTTGAAAAACCCAATAATTGGATTTTTACTAATTAGAAAAAATTGTTTTGGTGTTTTGCTCGGACCGTGGTTTGAACCCGAGACCTCTGGCATAGCAGGCGAGCACTCTACCCACTGCACCACAGCGGCCACTGTTTAAAAAGGAAACTAATACGAAATCTATGCTTTTTTGCAAATTACATACCTATGTAATTTAAAAAAAAATAGCCCTTTTGTAGTGTAATAAAAGCATCTATCTATATTATTAATACGCTAACATAAATTTTGTTCCATCTTCTCCGTCGAAACTACTGAACCGATTTTAAAACTAAGCACACCATTAGAAAGATATTGCTCTCAAATAGAACTGCGCCAATTTTCATGAAAATTGGTTGGAAAATGCGTCCACAGTCGTCGTTGGAAAATTGCCGTGTGGTTGTTGTTGCATGCTTTTGCACACAACAGAGCTGCCTCAATGCGCAAGCATATGTAGCTGACTTTGTGCGTTTTCACCAAACTTACCATGCAATTCTGAACATGTTTGGCTGGATGTGGTGTATAGTTTCAAAGAAGTAGAAACGTAAAAAGGTAGCAAAAGCACTACAACAAAAGCATAAAGTCAAGGAATAAGTAGGATAAGAAAGAATAAGTAGGAAAGAAATTGAGGAAAGAAAAGAGCAGAAATAGAAATAAAGAAGTAGGTAGGAGAATTTGGAACACCAACAACATAATAGTAGCAGTGACAGTAGCAACAAACAATTATACAAAAACTATAGTTGCACTTTAGTCATAAGAAAACATGTAGAAAAACTGTCGAGTTTCGACAGTAGGCAGCACTCTAGTTGTCATTATTGGACTGAAACATAAAAGCAAACTCATTTGTATATGAACACACGATTCCCACTAGGTCCATTTTTAAGGTGATGCGATGGTTATTCATGCCAGGATACTTGCTTTTGTTGGGTATAATGCAGGTACTCACGTACAAATTGAGCACAGCTCATTTCTCCACTGACTAAAGTAGGAGTTAAGAAGAGTCCCACTAGGCCCATTTGTAAGAAGGAATGTATTGATGATTTGTAGTACATTTGGGCCTACTGGGTTATTATTCCTTTCTCTTTTCTTCTTTAATTGCCGCTATCTACATATATGTACATATGTATATACGATTTTGGCCGTGTTTAATAAATAATGTGAGTCGTTTTTGCGCCGTAATACATAAGTGGTGCCAATTAGAAACATCAAGTGAAGCCAATTCATTCTCTATCTGATACACATTTCAAACATAGTGTAAGCCTATCACATTTATATTTCCATTTTTTTAATATATTCTACTATAACCTATAATAATTTCTTTATTATATGTAGGTACAGAAAAAATTTCACAGAAAATAATATAAAAATTATTATAATAATCGCTTTAAGTCCTATTGTGTTGTCATTTTAAAATCTCTCAAACTTTGTAAAAAAAAAATTGTACAATTTCTCTTTACTGGCTATCAGTAATCACTCAGAAAAGTTTGCCGAACGCTGATTAAAAGTTTACTTATTTTTCTCTTATCCTAATTTCGCCGCCAGATGGCTTGTACGTTTGCAAAGCTCACAAAGCTTTTTGGATTAGAACTTTAGGTTAATTTGAACAAATACGTTAAAATAAAAGCTGCAAAAAGCTAAATAAAAATATAATGGCAGATATGAATGTATGTATAAATATACCGACATAGCAAGTGTGTATGAATGTTCTTATATATTAGGTAGTAGAAATGGCTTGGCTTTACTAAAACAAGTTCTCCCGCCAGAGAAAATAACAAACAGCGCAATATAAAAAGTGGTCTAAGCTTTTTTAATCGCATGTTTCCGTTTACATTTTTGTGTTAAGTGCATAAACACGTTTCGCTTCTCGTGCTACAGTGTTCATTACCATATATGTATGTATTATCAGGAAATTTCAACTATGTATTACAATTACTATCCTAATTACAAAATCAAACATAGCGACCGCTTTCAAACCACAGATTAATAATAGTTATTTAAAAAATATAAAAAAAAATAGTTCAAAAAACGCACCACTTCCCTGTTTTGTTAACTATAGTAGACCAATTTATTTATAGCTTTTTATACGCATTTTCACCTCCCCCACTTTACGCAACTTTCATTTATGTATGTATATTTATTTTATTTAAGATTACAATCTAATCGCAACAGATAACATTCGTAAATATGTACATATGCGCCTGTGTACATACATTGTACTTACTATTTTTTTATTGGACTCTACCGGTTGTGAGTGTGCGGACGATTTTGTGGAGGTTTCTTATCAAGCAATTGACACCAGTAGGAGATCTCATATACACTTAACTATGTGTGTAAAAGGTATAATATGTACATCAGCTTGTGTTCATTACTTATATGTAGGTACATTATGTACATTATAATCGCCGTTGCTGTTTATTCAATTTGTACATATGTATGTATGTATGAACATAACTAATGTCACCTACTTGTACCAGAATAAGTATTCTTATCTGCAATTGAGTTTAAGAGTAGGTACTCTGTGTACTGATAGCTGCGGAACATAAAGATTGCATGCAACCACGTGTTAATTTTAGGTAAAATAATTTTACGTAAGTAATTTTTTATTGCTACCGCTTTTGAATGTAAAAAGTCGAACTGAATTCGGTTCAGTGGTTCGAACCACTTAGAAAAAATCTGTACCGGTACAAGAACCGGTTCATGGTACCTCTGGACCACTGGTTCGGTTCGGTTCAAAATGTTTCAAGATGATTTATAATATTTATCCAAACTTTGCTTCGTTAATTACAAAAATTCAGAGCTGCACTTTAACGCTAACTTTTATCAATGACAGAAAAAAATAATTGTTTTAATTGAACTTTTTAAAAATTTTAATGTTAAATAAAAAAATGCTGTTTTGATTATTATCACAAAAAAATTATCTAAAAGAATTTCGTTTCGTTGGTTATCAAAAAAAAAAAAAAATTTGAAAAAATATCGTTTCGTCAACAAAAAAAATTATCAAAAAAAATAGCGTTAATAAAATTTAAAACAGTGCACATTGGGGTATTTAATCAATCTGGGCGGCCAAAACTCTTTTTTGGCTTTAAATTGTTAATTATGTTACCCATGGTGATTTCAATTCAATTTAACATAAAAAAAATGTGGCTTTACATTTTTAAAAAGTGATGTAGTGAGACCAAACCAACCTCAGATTTGGATTCAGAACTTCGAAATACATGTTAGTAGGTTAGGTCGATGAAATGTGCCATTTGGGGTTTTTTTAAGCTTTTCGCAATTTTCTCGAAGTTTTGGGGGTATATTGGACAAGCGGACATTGGATTCGGAGCACGTCGATGTATATGTTGCTAGATGGGTGTTCTCGAATCCACAAACAACTAATTTTTTTTTGTGTGGTGGGGTCATTTTTCCCAACGTGAAAACTCGCCTGTTTTTCTTAAAACCGGAAAAACCCGGGACCGATCTTTCTTGAACTCAAAATAACAGGGAACAGACTATCTAGAAAAAAAAGAGTCAGTGCCGGGCAATGCCGGGCACCTAAACAAAAACCCTTTTGAAAACAAAAAATTGGGAAATTTTCTTTTTAATACATCGTTTTTTAAAAATGTAATTAAGAAGACGCTAACAACTAACTAAATCTCAATAAACATGAATTTTGTACTCGATTACCTGTATTATAAGAATCCATAACAGTATTCTAAAAAACTTCACTTAAAACCGTAAAAATATTAATTGGAAATGTTGAAACTTTAAGAACGTTATAAAATGTCGCGAGAAATACACGAATGACCAAACTTTCATTGACTGTAAAAACTTTGTGTTTGAGTTTTGAGAATAAACTTTTATTGAAAATGATGCGTTAGGGTCCTGGCCTACTAAAAATTTTATTTTTTGGAAATCGGGCCAGTTTTAGGAAATGAGGTTTTGGCCGCCCAGATTGATAAAATACCCCTATGTGCAGTGTCCAAAAATTTTTCAGTGAAATGAAATACATTAAATAAATATGAATATACAACTGTTACTACAATTAGTGGAACAATTTGGGCGATAACTTCACATTTTAGTCTATAAAGATTAGTGTTTCTTTGTTGTAAATTCCTCCAGAGAAAAGGTCTAAGTTACAAAAATAAACTTTCACTTTCAGAAAATGCATCGTGTTTCCTTTTAGTTCGCTGTCCAAGCCAAGTGTTTCTATATTATTATTAAGTACTGTGTTAATCTATTGATTCTATATTTAGCTTTATATGCCTATGTTTTTATGGATGTTATTATCTACATATGTACACTTGTACTTCGTACCATTCCCACACTTGATACCATTGCCATTATACCTATTTATCACACTGATTATTCAGGCCAAACGAATACTGTACAAATGTGCAAAAAAAAAAAAAAATTAACAAATAACACTGTGTGACAGTGAAAAAGTACTTTTTGCGAGACATACCTCAAGTTGTAGGTCTAGTGAAGTATACAAAAACTGCATATGTACATACTTAGAATTTCCAATACTCCCTCAAAATCTGGGATTAGAGACCAAACACCAATTTTTCATAGGTTAAGTTATATACTCTAAATGTTACACTTTCTAGAGCTTTGTCTAAATTTAACAGTCTTTCCAGGCATATAGATATCGATTTTTCAGTTTCCAAAATTTTGTTAATTCTCTTATCTTGTTTTTTAAGTAGTTTTAATTGTTATCGGATAGTTGCGTCCAAAGTATAGACAACAAATTTCATTTTGTGATCCAGTATTATTAGTAACTATCATTTTTAGTAAATATTTTTCATGAAGTGTACTCGTATAATATATGAAAATACATATGTATGTGCACTTGTATATGGATCATTATGAAGGAAAAAAAGAACTTAAATTTTTATTAGCACACCTTTAAATAGCTTAACAAATTACAGATACTGCGTAGTTTTGCCAATTTACTACATTATTTTTATGAGCGAGCAAATAAAAATAAAAATCGAATGTTGTTTTCTTAGTCATTCACTGATAACTTGGCCATTCTTTTCTTGGCAATTGATAACCAAGAAATCTAAATTTTGCAAATAAGTAATCATTTGTTTTCATCATCAACTCGTGGTAAAGTTGCATTTGTAAGATGACTGTCGAAAGTATATGCATACCTACATATAGTAGCTTACTTTGTTTTTATAAAAATACTGACTAAAATATAACTAAAGTTGGCTTAAGGATTTTATGAAATGTTCGTTCAAAATGAAGGTTTAAAAAAGGGATGTGGTGTTCGCCCGTACACTTTTACATTGGCCTGAGTTTTTTGAGCTATTTGCAAAATTTAAATACCATGTCTCCACATAACGTTAAAAGCTGCGTATACAATAGCTACTTTAGAGAAATATGTTATATGTATTTATGAGCCCATTTTCGATATTAATTTTTACGAAATCTTAAGCATAGTATCTACTAAATTTGAGTTCCACGTGAAACTGCTGTCAAAATCCATACAAAAAAAATGGTTGTGAAACATGTGTGAAATTTCACAGATATTTCACGACAAAGTTGTACTGAGTTCCTGCCATGAAAAGTTGCGCAACATGCTAGCAACATCATGCCAGCAACATTTTTTCACGCCAAATTAAATACAATGCCATTTATTTTCGAGTGAAAAGTGACATTTGTTGAAATTGAAATTTATATTTTGTATAAAATTTTTTTATTGTCCAAATTTGGAAAGTTGGTTCTGAGGCGATGCTCCAATTTTTTTTTTATTTTTATATTTGCTCAGTTTTCGTTTTGGCATTTATTCTCTTTTGACAAAAATTTTTTCTTGAAACATTTCACGGCAAAATAAATGCATGTTGCTGGCGAAATTTCACGGCTGTAAACTTAGTACTAGGCTAAAGTCGTAATGAGTCCCCGCCGTTGCTCAACATGCTAGCAACATTATTCCAGCAACTTTTTTCACGCCAATTTACGCCATTTATTTTCGAGTGAAAAGTAACATTTATATTCTGTACAAAAATTTTTTATTGGCCAAAATTTGAAACTTGGTTCTAAAGCGATGCTCCAATTTTTTTTTTTTTTACATTTGCACAGTTTTCGTTTTGGCATTTATTTGATTATTAAATCGACGCACACTGGGGCCGAGTGTGCTCAAAATTCAGTTTTTAAATAATGAGTTTTTCAAAAAAATAAAAATGCAGTATTGTTCCCTATAAAATTCTACAATTCTGGCCCAATTTTCAGCTTTCTATCGTTTTTCAGTTTTGAGTTATCCATACACAAACATGGCAAATTTTCCAAAAAATCATTTTTTTTCAAAGTGAGAAATTTTAATGTGTATTTGAAATAGTTGGTGTAAGAGAAGGATATAAAATTTTATTATTCTGCTTTTTCCATAACATTAAGTGAAACTTATATAATCGATGAATGTTTTTTTTTTGGAACTAGATGTTTTAAAAAATTAATTTTTAGTATAAAACTAAACGTACCTCTTTTTTAAATATTTTTTTTCAAAATGGATTTTTTTTAATTTGCGTAAAAAAGTAGCAAATGTAAAAATGCAGCAGTAAAATATGGTCCTTTGTGACAAAGAATCCGAGTTCAGAACCAAAAGCAAAGTGGGGAATTTAAAAAAAAGTGAGTTTAAAAATTGCATTCCAATTTAAGTTAAAAAAAAAAACACCTATATCTGGGTTTGAATTTGATTCTGTTCTATCTTAAATTTAGTTGATCCATTATTTACTGGTTACTTTAATTACAAATTGTGGTTGAGGTTACTTGTCAAGCCAGTTTTCTTTAATTTAGACTTGTAAGTTGGATTATAATATGAGTTCTTTGAAGCACAAGTTGTGTTACTCCAATTTTATTTTTTTTTATGTTAGACATGAAAATGTGTGGGGAAATACGTGTTCTGCTTAAAACGCTAACGTTGAAACTCCTAATTCCCATATAAACATACTTCTGACAACATAAAACTTTTAATATCGAAACAAAAAATTGGAGAAAACCATTTTTGTATACATACATATGTACATATTTCATCAATGGGTTAATAAATAGCCGCTAATGGGTTAATATAATACAAATTGGCTATTTTTGTACAGACATACTAATATAATAATAATATAAAACAATGGCGCTATTATAACTCTGACGAGTTTTATGGCCGAGCTTCTGTCCCAATTCGAGGTGTGCTCCTTTTGTTTTTCGTACCAATTGGGTGGGACCTACAGTTTTATGCCGGCTCCGAACGGCGAATGCATTTTTTTTTGAGAAGCTTTTTCATGGCAGAAATACTCTCGGAGGGTATGCCGCCCACTGCCAAGAGGTGACCACTGCTCTTAAAAAACCAAATAATTGGATTTTTACTAATTAGAAACATTTTTTTGGTGTTTGCTCGGACTGGGGTTTGTACCCGAGACCTCTGGCATAGCAGGCGAGCACTCTACCCACTGCACCACTGCGGCCACCATACCACAGACATACCAATTGTGATTTAAATAATTTATTTACAGATCTTAAAAAAAACTGGCCACCAATAGGTTAATTCATGACCGTTAATGGGTTAAGATTCCAAAGATTACTGGTTTTAGTGTAGATACAACTAATATGATTTAAATATTTTGATCTAAGAATTAAGTGAAAAAATTTGGTTAAAAATGGGTTAATGCGTGGTCGTTAAGGGGTTAAAATTCTTGGGATTTACTATTTTAGTATCGATATACCGATTCTGATTCAAGAAAATTAAACTCGAAACTAAAATAAAAAACATAGGTCACCAACGGGTTAACTCATGGCCGTTAATGGGTTAAGATGCTATAGATTAACAGCTTTAGTGCAGATAAAGCGATTCTGATGTAAAAAAGTTGATTTCAGAATTTTGAGCGTCCTCATATATATAAGTGGCCCCTTATTAGGGCGATCTTATTCTCGAAATGCATGTTGCTTGCGAAATTTCAAGACCGTGAACTTAGTACTAGGCTTTATGCTAAATAACGTGAATCACCCAAAACAATGCAATACATGTTGTCGCGCAACATGCTGCCATCAACATTTTACCCCTGATACCACAGCAATATTTTTTTCTAATACATATATGCATAAAGACGCTACTATACAAAGTATAGAACAAAGAAATTTAGCTACAATACTAATTATCTCACTACACCTGTGCAATTGGAAGCCAATTGTAAATAATATGTAAGTATTAAGTAACTACTTTAGTACCACTCGGATATTTCCGTCATGTGTGGGATTAATGGTGGAAATTGGTTCACACAACAAAAGCCAAGCCAATGAAGTAGTGTTTCGTTGCGTGATGTGCCGCTCATTTTTCTTAATGTGTCAACGATAAAAATTTTTCTTTACTTTTTGGCTGCTATCCAGAATGATATGTACGACGATATGTGTGTAGATTTCTTTATAGAACCTCTACCTATATATTTATTTAATTTAAGAAATTAAATTCCCGTGTTTGTACGCGTGCACAAAGAATAATACGTATGCACATAAGTAGTACATATTCCTTTATGTATGTACGTATGTGTGCATGTATTTGTAGCTAGATTTCTTACACTCCATTTGCAAACAGCATGATCATATTTTCTGAATCATAATATAACGAAAGTGACAGCTTCACAGCTATTTATTGTTCAGAGCAGACGTTTTGAAGTACACATTAACAAAATTGAACGTGGCGTGGCTATTTCTGGGCGCATTGTTCTCGCTGACAAAAAGGCACTTGGAATAAATTTAAAAGTAAAGGCAAATTTAATTTAATGTAACGTATATGTATGCAGATACATATAAGGCATACTTACACTGATGGTAAAAAAATTTAGATTCAAAAGTAAAATTGTTAATTTTTATTTATTCAATTCTTTCGGTAAAAAAATATTTACGTATTAAAATAAGAAAAAATTTATGCATTTAAAGCTTAGCATCTCCGCTAAAAAGATACTTCATTTTCTTTTCTATTTACCTACTTCGGTATAAACATGCAATCTGTTGAGTAAAATGGTTTTTTAACCCTAGAACCATAATGTACGTAAATTTTACGTATATAGAATTTTCAAATTGTGATTGCACGAGTATAGCATACTGTAACGGTACCTAACTCCGGCAGTGCTTGCAGCATATATTTTTACGTATACACGAATATAAAAGTACAACAAATGTTGTCATTTGAAGGTGTGAGAGCGATTGGCGCAAATCCCTATACGTAAAATTTACGTATAGTTAGTAATAAGCGAAAAAATAGGATATGGTATTTAATATGAAAGTGTAATATTCTCATGTAATTTTTGTATAACGCGACAGTATATTATATTATTACTACTCAGAAACGTTCCGGGGTTATCCGGGTCCACATTTTGACCCATATCTGGGGACCCGACCTAGGAATCATAATGAGTACAGCTCCATGTAAAAGCCCTGCTCAAAGCCTTTCTTTTTATATCAATATTGCTCAAAAAAATTCCGGGGTCATCCGGATCCACGTTTTGACCTATATCTCTGGACCTGAAACAAAAATTAGTAAAAAAATTAACAAACAAAAAATCGCAAGAAATTAAAAAATTTTTGACCAGCTATCGCTCAGCGAGGTTTTGTTCAACCGCTACAAGTTGGATGTCATTGGAAGCGTATTTTAATTTCCTTTCGAACGAGGTACTGCTTGTGGTTATGGCTCTTGTAACTTTAGCGAAAAATACTTTTTAATGAAGTGATACCCAAAAAAACACAAAATTACGCATCATATATGTATAACCATAAAAAGATTTAAAAAAAAAAGTTTTGAGATCAGGTATTTCTTGGTATTTTATTCAAATTAACCATTTGTAAAGTAGTGTAATCAACTTTGGCTGCAAATGGAGAACAATGAGAGAGGCGGATTCTAATCACTACGTAAAATTTACGTACATTAGTAATAACGTAGTATGAAATATCGTTATGGTTCTAGGGTTAAAGTACATAGGTACTTATCTAGAAACTACGCCTTAGATCTGTATCTGTATCTGATGTAACCAAATTGAATTTACTCTGCAGCCTTTCAACGCACACATTTCACTTATCATTGATCAAAATGGTTTTAATTCTAATGCCCATCTATTGACGTATGCAATAAATTTAAATTCAAATTTTTGCCCATTATCATTCCAAGTTTTATGCAGAAATTATTTCCATTCCACATCTTGCCGAACATCTGGCATAATTGTGCAGAATTGATTGCTGACGCATTTTACATAAGTACGATAATTTATTTACTACATACATATTTATATGACTGATTAGCATTCGCATTTTAATATTTAGAGCAATTATATTATCGTGCAAAAATAGAAATTCCACAGGGAATTTATACAACATTAAGCTAATATTTATTTGTATTCTTCTAACACGATTGTTCGCGAACAGTTCGGGAGACTAAAGCTCACTTACTTGCCGGCTTTTTTTTTGAGAAATTTTACATTTTAATTCATGCCGGTGCTAATATTTTTAAAACGCAAAAACGATGGTAGATGTATGTAAGTATAGTATATTTGTAGTAAACATGTATGTATGAATAAATTATTATAGTAGGTATACATATTTGCATATATTTTTTATTCATCATTAATGTGTTTAATTTTTTTTATTTTTCCTTCAAGTGTGAACAGGTACAGTAGGTGCAAATAATATTTATTCATACACATACATATGTATATATGTACATCATATCGTCGATGCTTTTGCAAATCCGCCCATCGAAAAATTGCAAAACCGCCCATTTACCAAAACCCAAATTTTACAGAAGAGCGAAGTGATATGTTTTCTTTGCCATATAGATAGATGGTGTTTAATTAACCGTTATTTTAAAAACTTTTACTAAAATAATGTTTTTACGTTTTGTATGTGTTGCCATCGATGTCTGGAGCTCAGGGTTTCCAAATCTTATTTTTGCCACAAATGTCAAATAGGCGGTTTTACAAAGGCATCGACTATATGTATATATGTATATATATTTATGTATCTAATTATATATGTATCTGTACATATATTTACATACATATCTACATGTACAGTTGGGTTCATATAAATAGCACGTGTAATATGTATGTAGGCATATAAAGCCTCAACCATTCCACTTTCCTTTAAAAAAATATTCAATTATCTTTCTTCTTCTTTATATTCGTCATGCAGTTTTTTAGTCAAACAAATTTTAATATAATAATACTTATGCTTGTTTTAAATCGTACACTCAGGGAAAAACAGCATTTTAAAATCAAAAATAAAATTTTTGTTTTCATAATGCACGTTTTAAACCAAACCATTTTTATTTTAAAGCATAGTACTGAGTTCGAGTTTCACGTGAAACTGCTGTCAAAATCCATACAAAAAAACTGGTTGTGAAACATGTGTGAAATTTCACATATATTTCACGACAAAGTTGTACTGAGTTCCTGCCGTGAAAACGTTGCGCAACATGCTAGCAACATCATGCCAGCAAAATTTTTTCACGACAATAAAAATATACAATGCTATTTATTTTCGAGTGAAAAGTGACATTTGTTGAAATTGAAATTTATAGGTCCGTTTATTATTAGCTAGTTATGAATAGTTCGCCAAGTTTCGGCTGGCAAATCGTTTCTTGAGTCAAAAAAATAGCAGAAGAGAGCCATTGACAGCTCCAAATTTCAGCTAGTAAAATTTTCCCTAGCTGAAATTATTTGCTGCCAAAGTAAGAAACAGCTGTTGAAAAAATAAACAAACGAATACTTTTTATTTTATTACTTTTGAGATTTTCTGAATTTTTGAAATAGAAATAAAGAAAATTAATGTTTTTTTTTACAAAAAATAACCATTAACAGTCAAAAATAGCATTCAAATTACTAATCGCTAATGTTTACTATTATTCCGTTTCTTGATTTTCTGTTCGTTTCGCTCTTTATGAGCGCAATTCTTTCCGTTTTGCTCACTTGACAGCTAGCTGCTAGTTTAATAAGAAACAAACCTTATATTTTGTATTAAATTTTGTTATTGGCCAAAATTTGAAAGTTGGTTCGGAGGCGATGCTCCAAATTTTTTCTTTTTACATTTGCTCAGTTTTCGTTTTGGCATTTATTCTCATTTGACAAACAAAATTTCTTGAAACATTTCACGGTAAAATAAATGCATGTTGCTGGCGAAATTTCACGGCCGTGAACTTAGTAGTACTATGCTTAACAATGAAAATTTTTAAATTAAAAATGAAATTTTTGAATTAGGAATGCAATTTTTGAAGTAAAAATGCATTTTGGATTTAAAAAGAAACACATTTAAATTAAAAATGAAAATTCAAAAACTCGCTCTTTGTTCAAATTTTTTTTGTGAGAAAATATTTTTTTGTGAGAAATCCAACAAAAACAATAATGAGAATCGATTTTTTTTAATTTTGTTTTTACAACGATTTATATAATTCATGGATTCTTTTTTAGGAAATAAATAGGTTACTACAATTCAATATAATGTTGAATGTTCCACTATGCGATGATTGGATAGAATTTCAGATTGATGTCATGGTTCGAATCCGCAGGAGAATATAAAATAAAGAAGAAAAAGGAGAATAAGGAGAATAAGAAATAAAGATAGAAAACAGTTAAGGTGAAGTAGAAAAAAAGAAGAGAAAAAGCGGAGCGAGGCTATATTTTTGAAGTTGGGACTCGGATTGAGAGAAGATGAAGAGAATGCCGTTGGATACTATTTCGAATCCGGAAGAGAAAATGATATAGAGAACACTGCAGCGAACTTTTTTCTCATAGTGCTTAAAATAAAAATAAACATTTTTAAATTTAAAATGTTTTTTCTTGATATAAAAATTTTACAATGCACATTTTTATAATAAAAATTTTGGTATTTACATCACTTTTAAATACGTTTTTGCCCATTTTAAGCACGTTTTCATATGTTTTTATAATTTTTTTTCCCTGAGTGTACGAATTCTGTTTTGTTTTTGTATTGAAAAATTAATTCAGCGGATCTGGGGAAACGTATCAGTGGGAAGTTGCCAAAAAGTGATGGAGCGTATAGGCTAATGTTCAAAATATTGAAGATTTCCTCAACATAAATTCTAATTACTTAACTTAATTGTACCTACATAATATGTATGTATGTACATATTTTTTATATCAAAATTTCAATCGCTTAACAATTAATAGTTTTAAAGTCATCATGCCAGTTTTTGAAAGCAAGAAATACAAGTGTTGGCGTCGTTCCTAATTATAAGACCACCACTGTATGCATATAGGCAAATATATTCACATATCTGTATATAATGCGTATTTATATTGTACATATGTAGCTATATAATACATACATATATTTGTTTACATTTTTTTCAATGGGTGTGTAGTGTGGAGGCCGGCAATCGCCTGACAGCACCGCATCGCCAGTTTTTGTTCCCCCACTTTTGCTTATATGTACATACATATGTATTAACAACTTAAGCACGTTATTTGCTTAAATCTTCGTTTTGCTTTCTGTTTTTTATTCTTTTTTATGTTGTTTTGATTTCTCTTAGCCCCTTAATTTTTTTTGCAATTTTAGGTGCTTTGATCTATGGGGTACGCTATGCTATTTTTTAGTTTTTTACTAGCCTCTGAGACTGTCTATTTTTTACACTATACCTATGTGTCAATTATTTTCAGCTATATGTATGTATATCGACGGCTGAGTAAAAGGTCGCGCTATTTCAAAAATTGTTTCAAAAACGCCCTGTTTCAAAAATTGTTTCAGTAACGTCCTATTTCAGAGAATTATTCAAAAACGCCCTATTTCAGAGGAATATATATGGAACTTTCTCTGAAATAGGGCGTTTTTGAAGCAAAATCTGAAATAGGACGTTATTGAAACAATTTTGGAAATATGGCGTTTTTGAAACAATTTTTGAAATAAGTCGATCTTTTACTCAGCCTCGATATGTAGAGGCTTTCAAATGCAAATCTTTCTTTTAAAATAATTTTATGAATCAAAGCTAATTCTTCTTCTTTTTAATTGGCGCGTAACAGTCTAGACGATTCTGTTCGAGTCCAATAAAGCGCAACAGTCGTTTCTGTTTCGTACTGCCTGGCGCCAATTGGAAATAGTACCAAGAGAGGACGACCTGATCTTTCCAACGCAGTGGAGGTCTCCTCTTTCTTCTGCCTTTAGCGGGTTTCGATAGAAATACTTTCTGGGCCGCAGCAACTTCATCCATTCTCACATGAAAGCTAATTGCTGTTGGGATCTATTGCGACCGCGATAAAGAAATCGCTCTAATTCTGTTCAACACAGTTTCAACTGTACCACAATTGCGTTTCTCATTTAAAGTTTTCGCTATTATCTTTTTTTTTGCTGCTGCGCATCGAATGTTAACCTTGAAATTGTGCACAAAATGCATTTATACTTTGAAAGTAAACAAGTTCAAAAATCAATGCAAAAAGTTCAAGGCAAGAGAAAGTATTCAAAACGCAAAACAAACATTATAAAAATTAATGAACGCCAGAATAAATTTTAAAGTTAGATAATTCAATTAGAAAAGAAAATTAATTAGTATCAGCGCGCCATAAATTAGAAAACTATTCCCATGAAAAAAAACACTTGTTAACATATGCTCATTAGGGTGATCCTTAAAATCAAATTAGCGATTTTCTTCGGTCTTACCCCCTAGATCGGTAACAGCACAGTTAAAGATATCACATATAAATTTTGGTCCCGATCAGAAAGGGCTAAGGGGTGTGTGGCATTGGGGTCAAAGTTTACAAAAGCTCTAAAGTTCATATTACCATATTTGACGCCTGTGCGTCACCCCTTAACCGTCTCCGATTGGGACCAAAATTATTTATATTTGGTATCCTAGAGTGCAGGTCTAGCATTTTTGGACATTAGATATACAAAAAATTAAATTTAATATTTTCAGTCTCCATAGAGTTTTCTGAACTTTAACCCTGTGCGACACTGCTTAGTCGTCCGCGATCGGGACAGAAATTTATATGTGGCATCTTCGATTATATTACCACCAATCTAGGGGGTGAGGCTCACGAAATATGATATACAATTTGTCTCCACCCTAATGATGTACATTAGAGTGCGTTTAAAATTAAAATTAACGATATTTTACTGTATCGCCCCCTCAATCTGTAGTAACATGGTCAAAGATATCACACATAAATTTTGGTCCCGATTGGTGGCGGTTAAGCCGTGGCGCATTGAGGTCAAAGTTCAGAAAACTCTATGAAGGGTCAAAAAATCAAAATATTTTTTTTAATTATCTAATACCCAAAATTAATACTTCTATACCCAATGATAACAAATATAAATTTTGGTCTCGATTGATGACGGTTTACTGGTGTTTCAAGGGGGTCAAAGTTCAGATTACCATATGCGACACTAAAAATGTAAGTCTTCTATGGCAATCTGAACATTGACCCCCTTAAAACACCACTAAACCATCATCAATCGGAACCAAAATTTATATTTGTTATCATTGGGTATAGAAGTATTAGTTTTGGGTATTAGATAATTAAAAAAAATATTTTGATTTTTTGACCCTTCATAGAGTTTTCTGAACTTTGACCTCAATGCGCCACGCCTTAACCGCCACCAATCGGGACCAAAATTTATGTGTGATATCTTTGACCATGTTACTACAGATTGAGGGGGCGATACAGTCTCTTTATGAACTTTTAAATTTTTCATACAAATTAAAAGCACCCTAATGTACATACATGTTTTCTGAAGGACAAAAATGCCCAACCTTTCTATACCGGCTTTTTCTTGCGCTAGATTTTAATTTCCAAGAAAAGTAACCATAAAAATGCAACACCCAAATACACGCGAATTCCTTGAATAACCAATGAGTCAACCTTTTTCATATTTCAAATTTCACATTACTCATACGCCCTGTCCCACCATCATAGCCTTTGCATGTTGCAACCACGTTAGTAATTTATTTAAGAGAAAAATAAAAACAAACAAAAACCATGCATGCATTTCAAAAGCGAAACTATACCAAGAAACTCTTATGCGGTCAATGAAAATGTGCGTGACAGCAAAAAAAAAATATTTAAATGAAATGAAATTAATGTTAGATCATTTTCTGCAACCTAACAAGCATAGTACTTACTCATAGAGGATTAAAAAAATATATAAAGTAAAAAAAAATCCATTGAAATGAAATTTTTGTCAGCTAAGCTTTCGAATGTTTTCTACAAGTCGGAAATCCTTCTATTAGTTTTAATAATTCCACTTTACTTAGCAAATCTAAATTATGACCCTTTTTTAGCACCTTTTATTTAGAAATTGTAGTCGTATTGGGTTAAATATTTCGATCAAAATACTGAATCTCATTAGCATTCTGGTTATTAAGGTCCCAAGGCGCAGTGAACTAGTGCTTAATTAAGATTAGTGATGGGCGAGTCCGAGATGTTTAGACAATCGAGAGAATCGCCATCGTTGCAAAATCACAATCGAGTCGAAAGTTGACTCGCTCCTCGACTACACAATCGAGATGTTTTTGCGATTGTTCCGAGTCAGCGAGTCGGAGGTTGCTTCGATGACATCTCGACTACACAACCGAGATGTTTTTGCGATTGTTCCGAGTCGGCGAGTCGGAGGTTGTTTCGATGACATCTCGACTACACAAGCGAGATGTTTTTGCGACTGTTCCGAGTCGGCGGGCCGGTTGTTGTTTTGATTATTTGTTTTAGTTGATAAAATAAACTGAATGAGTGTTGTTGATGAAGAAAGTAGGATTGTTAATGGAAGTGAGGCAAATACATATGTAAATAAATGAACCAAATTGAAAAATATGCTATATATAGACGCTGCATTTTTGCAATCACAATTAAAGAGTGTCGTGCTTAATAAATACAATTATTTATTTAAACATTAATACATTAATAAATTTTCTGAAGTGAGACGCTTACGAAACAAATTAATTTTGCGAGCAGTAACAACGGCAATAGATTTGTACCACTGTATACTTTTTTAAGCAATTTTGATATTCAAGCGGCAATAACAAATGTTATGTATTTTTTGCAGCGAGTCCGAAATGTAGGGTTGCTTTGAAAACGAGAGGAATCATTGGTGAGTCCGAGATGTTTTAGCGATTGTTTCGACTGACGGCCATTTACGACTTGACTCGAATACGAATGAAAACCATCGAGAGCATTCGAGATGTTTCAACAATCGAGAGAATCGAATAAAACATCTCGGACTCGCCCATCACTAATTAAGATTAGTTTGACAATTAGTACAATAAGCAAAATTTTTTATTAGCTGGGGTGTAATTCTACCTGTAGGTATGTATGCATGAATACCAAATAATTTGGCTGCATTCTGGTACAATTTGTAGACAAATTTATTATTAGAAAGCAGTGAATAATGTCTGTAAGTTTTTGCACACTTTTTCTGATGTACTTACGCCAATACTGAAATTTCCGTTATACGTCATAAATAATAAATTAGATAGCGATTTAAAAAAAAAAATCGTCATAAACAACATTTTATGAATTAAAATTTAATTCTGCTTTGTGCCGAAATTACACGCTTTGGTTTCTTAAATCTTATTTTAATCGGATCGAAATCAGTCATCGAAATCAGGCCTTCTTATCGCACTTTTTTTTATGAAAGCAGCAAAGGTTAAGCGTTTAATTTTGAATAAGTAATAACATTGTTAGATAAGTCTGTGACATTTTGAATAAGAAATATTTTTTTTAGGCAAAAATGCATTTTATTTTTCAACATAATATTCTAGCTCGATACACTTAGTCAATTTCTTTATTCCTTCCAAAAAAATAGGATCTTTCAAGGCTCTAAAAATAGGCATTTGTTTCTGTGATGAACTCTTCATTTGATTCGAATTTCTTTTCACCGAGCCAATTTTTCAGGTTTTGGAAACAGGAAATAATCGAAGGAGGCTAAATCTGGCGAACATGGTGTGCAAGGTAGAAATTCGCAATCCAATCTATGAACTTTGGCCGTGGTGACTACACACATGTCGGTCGTGCATTGTCACATCGATGAAACAGATTTTTTCTTGCCAAATCCGGTCGTTTTTGCTTTAAATCAGGATTGAATATGTCCAAGAGCTCTGAGGCATCATCCCCAAAAACTGAGCTTTAACCTTGTTGGCCGACTTAATCAGCACACGAAACTCAGCTTTTTTAGTTTTTAACGCGAGGTTTTCGGTTTTAATTAGCTGTCAGACACAGCGCAGGTTGCTCAAGCGTTTACAGTAGTCTTTTAAGAGCTGGTAGCTAACATTAGCAGTGTTTAATTCAAAATTACTGGTCGCCAAGTTCAAAATGCCACGGACTTATCAAACAACCCTCGTATGCATGCATATGCTAATATATGTGGATTAATTATCGTTATCATATTTGCTTGCATAACCTTCACTTGATATTCACGTGAACTGCGCCGAATTATTCATTTTATAAAAATAATTTCAATTAAAAGAAGAGTAAAGTGATTTTTTTTTTCAATAAGAATTGCTCACGTCAATTCGAAGGGCTATCAAATTTTTAGTTTTATTTCACATACGAAATATGATTTTGAGCTATTTATGTTCTGCGATTTGATGGATCACTTAAGTACCTACTTGTATATAGTAAATAAAATTTTGAAATTCAATTATGTTGCATTTTTTTGCATATTTGTTTTTTGTTCGAAGTTACTTCCGTCATTGAGCTATTATTTCAGTTTGGAAAGTCTAACAATTTCGGGTTTCGTGGACAACTATAAATAAGATCCTGAAATTTTTCACAATTAATATCTGCTGCAATTAAAAAACCTAATTTTAACTAATAATAAATTCTGTATATTTATATGCAAATAACACATTTCGAAAAATTTTAGTAACAGAAATAAAGATGTCAGAAAAAATGAACTCTATTTTTAAGGGAAATGATTGTGCTTTCAAACAGCTAAGTAGTTTTAAATAAAAAACAAGTAAGGAAGCCTAAGTTCGAGTGGAATCGAACATTAGATACTCAGCTGTATGTTTTCATTGTTTGTTTGCGTTTGATGGATTTTATATAAAGCGAGTGCTGCATAAAGTGGGCGTAGCCACGCCCATTTTCAAAATTTTTATCAGTCATCCTACTAAGCATATGAATATTATTCTTTGTGCAAAATTTCATTCCTTTATGACTTCCAGTTACAAAGATGTCCGAGCCAAACACCAAAACAATTTTTAAATTAGTAAAAATCCAATTATTGGGGTTTTTAAGAGCAGCGGTCACCTCTCGGCAGTGGGCGGCATACCCTCCGAGTGTATTTCTGCCATGAAAAACTTCTCACAAAAAATGCATTCGCCGTTCGGAGCCGGCGTAAAACTGTAGGTCCACCCAATTAGTAGGAAAAACAAAAAGGAGCACACCTCGAATTGGGAGAGAAGCTCGGCCATAAAACTCGTCAGAGTTATAATAGTGCCATTGTATTATTATTATAGTTACAAAGATGTCACGTTACAAATTTCCAAAGCGTGTTCCAGAAATATCTTTGCTAAAAAGTAGGCGTGGTCATAAACCGATTTCAATAAATTTTTGCGTGTCTATTAACCCAAGTTATAAAAGTGTATAAACCAAGTTTCATCATATCTCAATTATTTGTCGAGTTATGGGCTCCGAAATCTCGTAGATTCCTTTGTCTAAAAGGAGGCGGTGCCACGCCCATTTTCCAAAATTTTTATATTTTTTGTTTCCGGTCTATTGTGCAACTTATGCCACAAAATTTCAATGAATTATCTTTACATTTGACAAAGATATCGTTTAAAATGTTTTTATTAGGTCACTATAATACCCATATATAAAAGTGGGCGTGGCCGTCAACCGGTTTCTCTAAAATTTTGAACATGTATTACCACAAGTAATAAAAGTGTACACACCAAGTTTCGTCATTATATATAAATTATTTGTCGAGTTATAGGCTAAGAAATCTCGTATATTCCTGCTTCTGAAAAGAGGCGGTGCCACGCCCATTTTCCAAAATTTTTACGGTTTTTGTCTTATGTTCGTAGTTACACTTCTGCCATAAAATTTTAATGATATATCTTTATATTTGACAGAGATAAAGCTAAAAATGTTTTTATTAGGTCACTTTATAAGACCCATATATAAAAGTGGGCGTGGTCGTCAACCGATTTTGGAAATTTTTCGTCCAAACATTTGCCTAAGTAAGTATATCACGCGTACTAAATTTCATTGATATATCTTCAATGGTTTCTGAGTTATGACTCATAAAATTTCAATGTTTGCCCCTTAATAAGTGGGCGTGGCACCGGCCATTTTCCAAAATTTCACCAAATTTCATCAAAATAGCTAAATTTTTGCGCGAGTTAGAGTGTTTACAGACGGACGGACGGACGGACATGGCCCAATCAATTTCCTTTTCACCCTGATAATTTTGATATATATAAGTCTATATCTATCTCGATTATTTCATTCTGTTACAATCCACCGTTATGTGATTAAAACTATAATACTCTGTGTACTAATACAGCTGAGTATAATAAGTAACATAAAGAATATTGAGGAGGCAATATAGTCAAAAATCGCGTTTTTCGTCTCTTTGCACATGAATATCTCACAAAATATACCCAATTTAGAACATTATACTCCGCAGCAGGGTTGCGTGATTTTGATTTGACTGAATCACTAATCAAAAATATTTTCTGATTCTTGATTTAAAATATTTTCAAATCAAAGATAACTTTTATTTGTGATTCGTTTCAAAAAAGAATCAGAAATACCCTTTGATTCGTGATTCAAACTATTTTCAAATCAAAGCTAAATTTTATTTGTGATTCTTTTCACAATACCCTTTGATTCGTGATTCAAACTATTTTCAAATCAAAGATAAAATTGATTTGTGATTCATTTCTCTTTCTGATATGCTACGAATCAAGATTCGTAATAAATTTTTGATTCTTTTGAGAAATGAATCACAAATCAAATTTATCTTTGATTTGAAATTGGTTTGAATCACGAATCAAAGGGTATTTTTGATTCTTTTGAGAAATGAATCACAAATAAAAATTATCTTTGATTTGAAAATAGTTTGAATCACGAATCGAGTTGATTCTTTATTTGAAAGTTGATTTGAAATCAAAATTGATTCGAATCACGCAACGCTGCTCCGCAGTGCTTTAGAGAAAAGTAGAATTTTATTTCTGTTACAAAAATTTGTCGAAATTTTGTCGGCCTGTGTACATAAGTACAATTCAATATTTAAAAATCCTCACTTATCTCCATAATTAAACATTCATACATATGTACACTGTATTTAGCAAATATAGTATTGTGGAAAATTTTCTATAAACAGCTATATTTTCCAAGCCAGTGGGGCAACATATTTCTTGTAATCAGCTCAAGCTTACTTACTTACTGATTAGTTTTAGATTAAAATTTTATTACATATTTGCACATTAAGCTAATACATATGTATGTACATATGTACATACATCTTAAGTAGATACATATGTAGGTATGCGTATTTTTATTTATTTGCTCAATTTTGTATATGCGATTAGGTGTGGTGCTAAATTTAGCTTTAGGCACTAAAGCCTTACATTGTAATGTAATAAGTATGCAGATTAAGTCAATACGCAGTTGAGTACATACATACATATGTACTTATGTATGCATACAAATGATCGCCTGATGTACGATCGCCTGAAGTAGCGATAACCGCTGGCTCACTGACTTTTCAATATTCTAATGAAAAACAAGTTTATGATTGTTGTTGTTGTTGTTATTGTAATACAATAAATTTAGTTATACAACTAGTTTTGGCGCCATGAAACAGTTCAAAACGTTTCTAGTATTGGAATGTGCATATCTTGAGATTATAATGGCAAAAAAAAAAACAACAAACTTGAGTCGGCACGTTGATTCAAAACGTTTTCTGAATATGAGAAAATCTATGGAGATACATACATATCTGTGCCCGCAAATTAAAGTAGCCTAACTCAAAATATGGTGAACGGAGAAAACTCAATTTTTTGTCAAAATTCAAACCATTGGACCAATTCGGGTTTTTAAAAGGGGAAATAATGGATTTGTAGTGTTAGAGAAGGAATAGTCGTGAACCAGAAATCTTAAAGCAAGGTTAATTGCAAAAAATTTTCTTTTATAACTTAAGTGCTTTTATTGGATGCAATTTTTACGAAAAGCAGAATTAACTCGAGTTAAGTTCTTTTATTGTGTCGAATTCTTCCCAATAAGGTTTTTATTTCCATTTAACTCGAGTTAAGTGTTTTTAAGCGTAGACTTACGTTCGAGTCGAAAACGACCCGAAACGATAATTTATGTGGATATAACTAACTAAGTAGTGGAATTAGAAGTCTTAGAGTTTTTGACTTTTAATTTTTGTTTGAAATGAATGAAATAAAATAAAAATCGTTTCGGTAATCATTGTTGTTTGTGCCTGAAAAAAATAATCCATAATCCTACACCGCGGATCGTTTTCAACCCGAACTGAATTTGCGTTTTATTTTACCGAATACTGAAAAAGGCATGGTACTAGGGAAATCACCACAAGAAGCTTGGTTTATCCAGAATTGATTAATGAAGATTCCCAGGCGAGAGGTTCAAAGCTATAACAGCTGGAACCGCCGAAAAAAGGGGCGCGGTAGCACTACTGTTTGATAGAAAATAGCTGGTAATTGTGATGGAATCGACATATAGAGTCATGTGCAAAATACATATGTTTATAAACCCAGTGATGAATCTTTATATTCGTTTGTTTTTTTTTTCGTTCAATTAAGGCATGTCTACAGCACACTCCATATGCGTATGACCATGAACCAAAAACTTGTGGTAAATTTTCTCAATGTTAGTATCACCTTGCATGAAGATTTAAAACATAGTACTAATAAAAGAGTTTTGGTTTTGGCCAGGACAGCAATCGCTATAAAAAACGACATGTTTAATATTGAATGGTAAACTATTTAAGTGTTTGAATAAGCACGATGCTATTCCATTGCCACCACAATTTGCAAGGGTCTCATGCCACATATAACACGTAGGTTGTCCGGAAACACAGCCATGCACAGTTAAATAAAAAGTGTATAAAGCGTTTATAAAAATATTCAGAAGATCGCAAAAAGGTGTAGGAAGGCATATGCTAATCAGCACAATCTGACCCCATGTCCGACTGACTATCGTTAAAAAATGAGTCCTTAATTGAGTCGTCGCTACTATAATCCATATTTAGAAAGTCTTCTTCCTCCATGTTACCAGGATCCATACCTTGTAAAAGGCTACACGATTAAAGTTTAATAACAATAATAACTAGCCGAACGCCTGAGTTGTCAGTGCTATATAAAAAATGTCTGTTAGTTTCTAGCTTTTAAGCTTAACTACCAATATTAATAAATAAAAAAAATAACAATAATAATACACTGGCGATATTAAAACTCTAACGAGTTTTATTGTCGAGCTTCTCTCCCAATTCGAGGTGTGCTCCTTTTTTTTGTTTTTCCTACTAATTGGGTGGACCTACAGTTTTATGCGAGCTCCCAACGGCGAATGCTTTTTTGTGAGAAGCCTTTTCATGGCAGAAATACACTCGGAAGGTATGTCGCCCACTACAGAGAGGTGACCGCTATTTATAAAAACCCAATAATTGGGGTTTAATCAATTAGAAAAATTTTTTGTGGTGTTTGTCTGGACTGGGTTAGAACCCGAGACCTCTGGTATAGCAGGCGAGCACTCTACGCACTACACCTCAGCGGCCACATTAAAGTTTAATTGATGAAAAAAGGTGTTTTATGTATACAGTATATAATAATTAATTGAATTTCTATAATATATATCCTTGAAAAATCTCTTATCTCAGTTTATCGTATCCACTTGCTTCCAACAAAAAAACCTAACTGAAGATAATAACGCATGAAATGAGAAAAATATTCTAAAAAAAAACCTAACTCGAGATAAATTGTGTAAAAATAAAAAAAAAATCACTTAAAATAACCTATTTCGAGTTAGGCTATGAAAACAAAATGACAAAAAAAAATTATAATTCCTAACTCAAGTTAGGTTTTTTTAATAAACTGAAAACGCAAATAAATACGTCCATGAAGTACCCACATAACTCTAGTTAGGATGTTTTAATAAAACGATTTTTCATACAATACTAGACTTAAGAGATTTGCTAGAAGATAAGTTGTTTTAACTGGTGCAAAATTTTTCTATCTGAGTTAGGATAATTTTTATATGTTAATAACTTTTTAAATATTACTCCAATTTAAATGGGGATAAGACAGATCAATGGGTTTTCCTCCAAAGATTAACACTATAACAATAACTCAATTTCGCATTATCTCGAGTTAGGCTACTTTAATTTGCGGGCACAGATATATACATGGCAAGCGACCCTAGTGGAATCAATATGTCCTCAAAATCAAAACACCATCAGATTATATATTACTGAAAAGTATATTAGCTCTTGTCCTCCCGCGGACATACATACATATACCCGATGTAGTATAATTTGTATCGAAAAGTGCAACTTCTCAAGATCATAAAAAAAGTGTCAGAAGTTTAGCAACATTAGGTATAACTTAATACTTTTAGAAACATGATCCCTGCTTCGTTGCATGGTGTGCTCTATTGGGTATTCTTCATAGTAGTCGTCTTTCGGCAGTACTAGTCTGTAAGCTATCCCAGTATATTTCTGCCATTAAGGGCCGCATTCACCATCTCTCGTAAAGTGCTTAACCGAAGGATTTTGCTCGCTTAAGCAATTTATTTGACGATTTATGGCATATATGTATGTAAACTAGTGATTAAATTAACCGAAATGGCCTTAAGTTTGTATGGAAAATTTAACAAAATTTAATGAATTTTAAAAATAAAAAAAATTGTTTTTTTGCTATACCAATTCAAACACAAAGCAATAATATACGGTAATAATTTTTTATTAAGAGAACCCATATATATAGTACTCCTATATTCGTAATACCTACGAGTTCCATCAGCCAACATTACAGTACAGACATATAAAAAAAGAAAGAGAAAACCGAGCAATCAAATTTAAAAAATGACATATGAATTCAAAATAAACCGCAGTGACGGCACATAAAAAAAATTATAGGGAATTTACATATTTATTATTTGATTCTCGTATTAAAAAATTAAAAAATGTCGAAGCGGTGCTATATTTGTGATACATACGTATTTCGTTTTGAGTGCATTATTGGTTATATAAATATATATATACATATGTAAATAGATTTCCAAAAGACGAAACCATTTGCAAACAATGGATGCATGGGTGCGGTCTGATGCCTGACGACGTTGTTAAAAACATTCGAATCTGCAGCAACCATTTTCAAAAAAGCGATTACACTAGGAATCGCATGTACGTATCAATGCCTGAAAGATACTGCAGTAGTCCGGGACTAAAAAGGATTTTTTAAACCCAAGCTCCGGACGAAACACTGCAGCTCGCACCCGTCCACCTTTTATCCGCCTGTAAATATGTGGAACATATAGCGATTGGTTCGTAGTCCTTTCTTCCATCCGTCTTGTTATATTATTACCTGTGGTCCCCTGTTGAGGTCGGTTTGGAGAGTAACGTAGTCTGAACTTTGGTCCTCATATGTTGCTGTGTCCAAAAGTTCGTCGTCTAAATTGTCCTGTTATTCAGTTTAGAAATTCGCAGTACTCACCGCGTTGGCGGCATTCGAACGTACATACAACGTACAACGGCAGAATTCGACTTTTTGATATAATGCCCATGGATCGGACCACAGGATTTTAACATGAAACGCTTTCCGCCGCGATTCATAAAAATATGAGTGCATAGAAAATAGATTTTTCTAGAACATTTCCACTAATTTTCATTAAAAAAAATTCACAAAAGTTTGCATCTTAAAATAAATGTGTCAAAATTCTTATATTAATTATAAACAAATTAAAAAACTAAAATCAAAGGGGTATAAGTCCCCTAGAACACAATGATGCCTTTCAATTTTTTTTCAAACGCCTCTGAACTCAATTGAATGTATTTGTCACACATATTCACAGTTGACATTAAATGTAATTGAGGCGCATGCGCAGAACTTCCAGTTGCACAAAATTTTTGGATGAATTCATACACATTGCACAGATAGAATATTATCAATATAGAAGTACTATATATATGAGAGAACCCGTAATGTGCAAGTGTGCAAAAACGTGCTTACTTCTATTTAATCATACTATGTTATTGATAACACAAATAAATTAAAAAATAAAAATATGCAAAGAAAAAAATTCTGTAAATAATAAAAAAACTATTAAAATTTATTATTAGCACGATTAGTTATCGTGTGCAATTTTGCTCTCACATTTCTGATTATGATTGTTAAACCTGTTTAATCGGATCGCTTTGTTAACATTTGCTATTTTACATATCTGGCGATGTAAATAAAAACTGAAGGTTTGTTTACTAAAAATTTGAAAGCCTGCTGCTATTTATAGTTCAATTTAATTTGTGTTGTTTTTTGAATAGTAAGGCAATCTTAATAATTCATAATCAATAATCATTACTTAAGCGATTTATGACACCAAATAAAGTTATCAATTAAAATGGCTGAATTGTGTACACACATACATATATACATACATATGTACACACATATACATACATATGTACACACATATGTATGTACATATGGATTACATACATATATTGTTTAGAATTTTCTAGCAAGTCTCACTATCTTCTATGTACATATGTACATATATTTCAAAACCAAAAACAAAACCTGTATATTCGTTACACCTTCGCACAATGTAACATTTTGCCAATCTTGGAGGACTTAATTAAATTTCAGCCGTAGTTTAAGAGATATGGAATAGAAATTTGGTATACAGGCTTGGATTTTATATACACAATTTCTGGTATCTGTTTTTTTAACTAAAAATTTTTTTTTTTTCAAAATATCCTTGTATTAAGACTCTACGAAGACATGAAGTAAAGAAAAATAAAAAAAACGCCTGGAGCAGGTCAAAGTCACCATGTCATGTGCCGCTTTTTTTTTTAGCTTATAGTGCAACAGAAAGAGTAAAAAATAATGCCTTTGGGTAAAATATGGGCAAGATGTTATTCTTCGGATCGGTACTTGGAATATGTCCGCCTTTTTCCTACATATCGTCGTACCATACGAAAACTAACATATTTACAATTTCTGGAGAAAGCTATCAATAAAAAAATTCTGTACGAAAAGTAACAAGTTCGACTTTTGGCTGACGAAAAATTAGAGCTCCAGATTTTTTTTGAACATTTTCGAGTAGCCCGAACAAATGTTGTTCAAATGCTCGAACAGTCGTTTGTTTGTTTATTACCCGTATGTTTGTACGGGCATTTGAACAATTCGGGCATTTTGAAGTTTGTTTTTTTCTTTTGTTTTTTTTTTTTTTTTTTTTTCTTCTTCATATGTAGTTGTTTTTATTTTTGTGTTTTCGATACACATTTTTTTTGTTTGTAAGCTCGAATGCTCGAATGTTTGTACGGGCATTTGAACAACAAACGAGCTTCAAACAAAAACGATCAATTCAAATTGTTCGATACCCGGGTATCTAGAGCCCTACGAAAAATAACAAGTTCGACTTTTGGCCGACGAAAAATAACAATATCGACTTTTGGCTGACGAAAAGTATCAGTAATTATATACTGTTTTTACATTGAAATTGTTGTTGTTTAAACAAAATTGATAGTTTTCGTCAGCCAAAAGTTGAAGAAAAAAATTCCAATTAATGTATAAGTTTTGACCACTGTTTAGAAATTGAAGCAGAATCGATCTTTGAAATATTTCAAGGCAAGTATCCCTATAATTTTTCACATGACTGTACATACAAGTAGTGCTACTTTTTTGGAACATTTTTCGTTATAAAACATACTCCTTTAACTTAGGACAAACCTTTTTGATATCGAAAATCCCAATCATAAATATGATAGTAGGTACTAATTAACACGCCATTTCTTATCTAATCAAAAGCAGTACCTACCTATAAAACTAAAAAAGGCATTGCCTTGTTTATAATTAAAAAAAGACATACAAAAGATACAGTTGAATAATCATAATATTGACTATACATATACATTGAGCCACATATGTACATTAGATGAGTTTTTTTTTGTATGTACGAATAACCCAAAAAACCGCCTTCAAGAGCAAAATTGTTAAAAAATTTAAGAAATTTTAAGATATGTTACCCTTTTTTACCCGACTTTACTTCATTTAAACATGATGAACTCATCCAAATTTTATTCGATTTTTAATAGCTATACATTTCTGGAAAGCGCATTAAATAACGCAGCCTACCGTGTGATTTAGTTAAAATAGGGCAAGAAGTTGAAGATTCATTAGAAAAAAAAAAAGGAAAATGATCACTTTAGACCGCGATATTGCCTTCCCTGGGTAGTGTACCAATAAACGGAATACGCCATTCGATTTAGCGGTTAATTCTACGTATGGCTGGATATACATTTTTTTTCTCGTGCAAAATCCTAACTTTTTTCATACATAAATCTAAACATACCTTGAAATTCTGGGAATTTGCGCGGTTTTCGGTGTAGCTCCATCCAGTTTTTGGAAAAGTGAAATTTTTTTTTTCAGTTTACCTCAGTGAAATAGTTATATGTGCATGGAATAATCTATATATATATAAAAATCAAGCCCATTTCTTTGTCGCCGGCTTTCGCCCAAACGCGTCGAGGGATTTTGACCAAATTTACACATCAGCTTAGTACCTTGCCCGAGATGGTTTATATACATATTTTTTTCAAATCCGGAAGTCGGTTCCGAGATATAGGTCAAAAGGTCAAAACGTGGATCCGGCTTTCCCCTGAATATTTTTGGACGATATTGGTATCAAATGAAAGGTATTGAGTAGAGAATTTACATAGAATAGTACTCATTGCGATTCCTTGGTCGGGTCTCCAGATATGGGTCAAAACGTGGACCCGGATGACCCTCGAATGTTTCTGAGTGATATTGGTATCAAATGAAAGGTATTGAGCAGAGAATTTACATAGAATAGTACTCATTGTGATTCCTAGGTCGGGTCTCCAGATAATGGTCAAAACGTGGACCCGGATGACCCTCGAATGTTTCTGAGCGATATTGGTATCAAATGAAAGGTATTGAGCACAGAATTTACATAGAATAGTACTCATTGTGATTCCTAGGTCGGGTCTCCAGATATGGGTCAAACGTGGACCCGGATCACCCTCGAATGTTTCTGAGCGATATTGGTATCAAATGAAAGGCATTGAGCAGAGAATTTACATAGAATAGTAATCATTGTGATTCCTAGATCGGGTCTCCAGATATTGGTCAAACGTGGGCCCGGATGACCCTCTAATGTTTCTGAGCGATATTGGTATCAAATGAAAGGTATTGAGCAGAGAATTTACATAGAATAGTACTCATTGTGATTCCTAGATCGGGTCTGGAGATATGGGTCAAAACGTGGACAGGGTCACTCTAATGTTTCTGAGCGATATTGGTATCAAATGAAAGGTCTTGATGAGGACTTCAACATAGAACTACTTTATTTGTGATGCCTAGGACGGGTCCCCAAATATGGGTCAAAACGTGGACCCGGATGACCCCGGAAAATTTCTCAGTGATATTGGTATCAAATGAAGGGTTTTGAGCAGGGATTTTACATAGAAATGAACTCATTACGATCCCTAGGTCGGGTCCCAAAGTGTGGGTCAACACGCGGACCCGGATAACACCGGGATATTTCTCAGGCATATTGGTACCAAATGAAAAGTGGTGAGCAGGGCCTTTACACAGAGATGAACTGATTATGATTCCTAGGTCTGGTCCCTAAATGTGGGTGAAAACGTGGACCGGGATGGCCGCGGAAAATTTCTGAACGATATTGGTGTCAACTGAAAGGCAGGGCTTTTACATAGAGATGAAATCATTATGATTCCTAGGTCAGGTCCCCAGATGTGGGTCAAAATGTGGATCCGGATGGCCCCGGATAATTTCTCAGCGATATTGCACGGCGCATGACGATTGCTGGGTGGGATCCCAAGGTATGGGTAAATATGTGGACCCGGATAACACCGGATTTTAGGGATATTGGTACCAAATGAAAGGTATTGAGCGGACTCTCATGTAAGATTTATTGGCCAAGTCTCCAGATACCGTACCCGTTATGGTTCCTAGGTCAAGTTCCCAGATGTGGGTCAATAAGTGGACCCGGATGAGCTCGGGATGCTTCTGAGCAATACTGATATAAAATGAATGTGTTGACCGGGTCTGCTATATAGAGATATTTTCATAGTGATTCTTAGTCCCGATACCTAATTATGGGTAAAAGAGACGATTCGGATGCCACGGAATATTTTTAAGCAATGATGGTATCAAATGAGAAGTGGAATGCAGGGTATGTTATGCTAAAACCCAGTTCCCTAGGGAGAGGGGAAGAGTAATGAGACTGGGAAAGGCAAAGGCAAAGGGACGGAAAAGGAAAGGGAGAATATAATAAAAATGGAATGAAGAGGATGGGGAGAGAGACAGTAAGACAGGGAATTAGAGAAGGAATAAGAGGGGAATAAAAAGGAGAAAGACAGAAAAGGAGAGGTAACAGAGAGCGGTAGAGAAAGGGAAGCGGAAATGTGATGGGAAAGGGAAAGAGAAAGAGAAAAGTAGAGGGAAAGGCAGTTGGAGAGTAATACGAAGAAAAATGGGATAAGAACATGAAGAGGGCAAACCTTTGAAAACATCAATTTTTTCCTTCACTTTTTTAAACTTATCTGAATTGTGCTGAGCTCTGCAGCCCGAGGTAATTTCGGTTTCTAAATACTTCCAACATATTTTAAAGTGTGCCGTTTTTCGCTTCAAGTACCTATAATAGGAAGTGGCCCAAAGCAAAGCTTGGCGGGTACAGCTAGTATTTTATAAAAATTATAAAAAACTAAAGTTATATTTTTTTAAATATTATTTTTTACATATATGACTAGATATGAACTAATACAATAGCAAATCAATTTGTCTTTATTTACTGGTGATTTTAGTTTAATTTTTATTTAATTTTCCCTTAGGAAAAAATTATATGTGCGTCAAAGGATTTTTAACATGTATGTGGCTAGATAACAATATTTTATAAATTCTAATAATTTATATGCTTCCCTTTCTTCAACTGAACCTGGGTCAATCTCCTTGGCATGGACTCTACCAATTTTTGTAATGTTTGGATGCTTATTTCGTCCCATTCCTTTACCAACGTTTCTTTAAGCTGCTTCATGGTCTGAAACTGTCTACCATTCTTATAAACCTTAGCCGAGAGTATTCCCCACAGGTCCTCAATGGGGTTGAGGTCAGGAATGATGGCTGGCCAAACCAACAAAGGGATGTTTCTGGACGATAAAAAATATTTTGTTGTACGAGCGGTGTGGATTGGGGCGTTGTCCTGTTGAAATATCCACTCATTTCCATAAGCTTCTTCAGCAAATTGAATAAGGACATTGTCCAATAACTCAATGTACATTTGGGAATTGGTTTTGCATGGGATGAAACAGAGTGGAGATTTTCCAGCATACCTAAAAGCCCCCCAAACCATTAACGAGCCGCCACCATGGTTTCGTTTAAGACGATTCTCGGGTGTCTTAAGTCGCGCCAATATTTTTGACAGCCATCGGGACCATCCAAATTAAACTTTTTCTCATCGCTGAATATAACTTTTTGGAACTCTGTATCCCAGAACTTATATTTATCGGCGAAGGCCAAACGGGATGTCATATGTCTTTTTAAAAGCATAGGTTGAGATACTCGCGCAGTATATGTGACATTTTTGTTTTGGGATAATATTTGGTGGACTCGTCTCCTTGTTACCTTAAGATTAAGATGGGCTTGAATTTCACTGCAACTCATACCTTTTTCAACAGCTAGACGCCGAATTGTTCGCTTACAACGTTCATCAATCTCTGATTTTCTGCCACTGCGTTTGGTAGTCCCATATTTTTCCGGGTTTTTTAGGAAATTAGTAATCGTATTTCTATGGCGTCCCAATTTCGTTGCAATTTCGACCAATGGCACACCACCATCCCTTTGTCCAATTATAAAACCGCGCTCTGTTTCTGTCAAGGTGGATCCGTGTGGCATTTTTTCTAAAAGTTGGAAATCACTCAATATCCGTTTGCAAAAAAATTTATATTTGCTTCACTTGCGATTTGTATGAATAAAGTTATTTTATCTTACTTATTGACATTTGAAGCAGGGAAAATGCGTTTTGCACATATAAATTTTTCCTAAGAAAGGTGGCATATACCACAATTTTTTATATACCGTATACATTATCAGCGGATTAAAACTAATCATTATATATAAACGAATTAACAAATATGTAATATAATATTTACATGCCCAAAGATAACTAAATAGAGTCTTAAATTAGAGAGATAAATTGAATTAATGAAGTGCACATATAAATATTTCACTGAGGTACTTACTCTAAAACATCCAATTTTCATATTCCGGTGCCGGAGGGAATATCTAAAAAAAAACTCATCTAATGTACATGTTTAAAGTACTTTTATTTTCTGTTTATCTCTACACAAAAGTCTAAGTATTTAACGCAGGGGAGCAGTTCTATCTAATCAAATAATCCCATTAGTTGATAATATTTGCTTAGGGAATTAGTGTTCATAACACACTCAGAAAAAAAATCATGAACACGATTCATGTAAAATTAACACGATCGATCTTTGCACATAGAACAGCAACAATTTTTTCAAATTACACGATGTTTGAAACATGATTTTGGCTTTGTAACTGTCATCTGAAAATTTGGTAAATTCAACCAAATTTTATTGTTGATACAACATGAAGAAATTTTAAAATATACAAGATGATTCAAATATAAAATTTTATTCCTAAATGTCATTTGGAATTTGGTTTATTTAACATAATGATAGTGTCAATATATACTAAAAAAAATGTTAGAAAAATGACGTCCCAATTTTAGTGTTAATACAACATGAAAACAAATGTGAAAACAACAAGAACCACAATTAACAATAAAATTTGGTTGATATAACACGAAACAATGTTCAAACATAAACGTCATTTGTAATTTTGGTTTATTCAACACGATCATAGTGTCAATGTAATCTAAACAAAAGTGTTAAAAAAGAACGTCAAAACTATTTTGAAACATACATAATTTTTTTGATAATTGAAGTCTGATTTTCATGCAAAACGCAAATTATAATTTAAAAAAAAAAGGAAAATTTTGTGCCGTGGCAGTGATGCGAGTTTAGCATCATTGTCAGTTCGCGATAGTGGGTTTTCGATTTATATTTTCAGTTTGCAGGTGAGTTAAAAGAGGATTACATTTTTGTTTCTAAAAGTATTTAATGTTCAATATTTTATTTTTCCTCTTCAAAGGTTGCAATATCACGAGGAGGTTTTTTAGCGAATGGGGGTTTGCGTGCAGCATGCGGTTGTTGCATTAGCGACCAAACATTACTCGGTGCAAGTGATAGTACTGTCGCCCATGTATAAACTATCGCCGGTACATTTGTGTTCGTATGAGAAGGACGCCTTCAATTTGGTCAGTTGTGCGGGTGATGTACGAATGTGCTTAATTGAAGTGATGATTATATATTTTATGTTTTATATGTTTTTTTTTTATTTAAAAAAATAAATTGTACAATCAACAAGACTTTCTAGTTAATTTAACAATAAATTTAATGTAAAATCAAAAAGATGTTATTGTTAATTCAACAGGACCATTTCGTGTTAATTTAACCAGCTTTTATTGTAACATTAACTAGTTAAAATTGTAAAATCAACAGGAAGGCTCAATACTTTTTAGTGTTAATTCTACAGTTGTCATCCTGTTAAACTAACACTTGACAGTAGTGTTAAATTTACACGATTACATGATGGCATACATTAAGCATCGTGTTGAAAAAAATTAACCACAAAATTTGTTGATTTTTGGTTGATTTCACACTATTTTTTTTCTGGGTGCACTTACTAGCTAACTACATACGTATACATTTGTACATACATATATTTATATATGTACCTACATACTTTATATACATACATGTACTTACCGATATAAGTACATATGTACATATGTATATTTTGTTATGCGCTTTGATACTTGTCATCCTCCAATGTGTTGGCAGTTTAATGACCGGCCTCGTTTAACAAGCTTGACAATTTGCACATTTGCATTGCGTAGTTGTGTTTTGCAGTGTTTTGCCTCAATGTGATTGAATATGTTTTCTCTTGCATTGCATAAAGAATGCGCTGCTTTGTATGGTTTCCAAGTGCATTCCCAAATAGTACATAAGGGGCTGGTATTATTTCTGATCAGCAACTATTTCAAGAATTAGTGGTCCGAAAACGAAAAGTTTCACTCGCTCACGAACGCCCCCCCTTAACCCTAGAAAACTAAACCTTTTTTTTATACATGACCCGCCTGTGAGGCTACTTTTTTGTAGAATGAAATTTTTTTCTTGTTTTTGTTAAATATTTTATTGCGTTTTCAAAGGAATTCAATTTAATATTTAATTTATTAAACAAATAAAAGTTTTTCTATGTACCTTTCTATGTACTAGCACTTACAAATTTCTTCCACATTTTGTCACGTTCGCCATCACGCTTTAAATGTCAATATTTCAGAAACTTGAAATCGATAGTACTTCTTATTTGCACCGGTTATAATGCTACGCAAGTGCTCTATAAAAATCAAAATAAGGAGAAGAATGTTTAACACTATGCATAGATACTTCATTGAGCTGTGAAGGCTTACGAACGTTACGTTCGTCATTAATCCTTCACATTAAATTCCTCACCATAAATTTGTTATTTGTGATGCTCAGGAAGCTCTGCATTTCCTTCTAATATCCTTTTCAGCTCTGCAGTCGTAGACCTGGGCGTCAGGAATTCAATTACCTATGTATAATTTTTGGCACACGTGTTGGTTAGGAGTTTATGAAAGTTTCACTTAGGCGGTTATAAAGTTTAAACGGTGATACGATATAAACCAATTACATAGCTTTGATTATTGGGTTAAGTGAAAAAATTCAACATTAACAGCGATATGTTTTGGCCGATACGTGAAATCGAGCAACGCTCTTAATGTAGCCCCTTTGCTGAACTCCATATGTATCTTGTTTTTTTTTTTTGTACTTTGTACTCAAAAGCTCTTTTATCTGTAATTCTTGACATATACATACATATGGGCTAATCCTGAAAAAGTCAACCAAGAGCATGAAATTAAAAATGGTCCGAACTTTTTTTTTTTGTATTTGTTAGTGAAGATAATACATGTATATGTTAGAAAAACATAAGCATTTTCTATTCGTTCTTAAACTCGGGCTGAGAAAAATCGCCAAAAAAGTAATTTTCACTAAGGCTTTTTTATTAGCAAAGTATCATTTTTTTTCTTCGCGGGTTTAGTTTATTGAAAAGAGAGTTATATTATTGTTACATGCTCTAATCATTCTACTTAAAACGTAATTTAATATAAGAGTATAAAATTTGCGAAGCTAGTAAGAATAAAGGAGTTTTTTTACTTTAAATTTTCGCTTATCCTTTTGTCGCGTGCGTTACCAAAAAACTATACACGGTAGGCAGGAAGCGACGATAGGTTGCATGAAAATGTCGAGAAAAAAGGAAAGTGGGGTTGTGTTATGTGATGTTTATAGATGAAACATCCGTTGAAATTAAAATCCGAGCTGCTCCTTTTTCAAGGATATCCACATTTTTTGTTTTTTTTGAAAGGATCAAATATTGAGGAAATCGAAAATTCGCCACTGTCCAAATTTTTCCGATTTCAATACATTATTTGGTCGCTAAGGGATACAAAAAATGTATTAAAAAGAAAAAAGGACACCTGTAGTGGAAAAATCCAACGTGAACAGAACCCAAAGGATAACCACTGAAATATAAAATAACACAAAAAGTACCCACTTTAATTTGCGTATAACTCCTAAAATGTTAACTCTACGTGAAAATTCCTTATTATATGTTTCATTCAGAATAAATAAAGAAATATTTCTTTGATATGCAATTTTGATGTACCTGCAGTGCTTAATGTACTTTTGTGCATCTAAAGTGAAAATTTCAAAAAAAGTACGTTTTTTTTATGGTGCTATTTTAAGTTCAAATATTTTTCTAGTTTATGTAAATATTTTAATCTAATGATCCAACTCTCATTTCTACATATCTATACGTTAATACTAAAAAAGAGTTAGAGCTGAGATACGCGCTAGCTGTGCACGGTGGGCGGGAAGCAACAATAGGTTGCATGGGAATATCGTAAAAACGATGGCCCAACGAATATGTGCCTAGCTGTGTGCTGGTATTAATTTTCGTTTAAAAAAAATGTTGGAGATTTTATTCACGCTTGCTGTGTGTTTATGAAGTATATTAGAATATCATTTTACGTAAGTTTTTAGCCGGCGATCGTTTTTTCGATATTCCCATGCAACCTATTGTTGCTTACCGTCCACCGTGCACAGCTAGCGCGTATTTCAGCTCTAATTCTTTTTAATATTAACGTATAGATATGTAAGAATGAGAATTGGATCATTAGATTAAAATATTTACATAAACTAGACAAATATTTGAACTTAAAATAGCACCATAAAAAAAAGTACTTTTTTTTTTTGAAATTTTCACTTTAGATGGACCAAAGTGCATTAACCACTGCAGGTAAATCAAAATTGTATATCAAAGAAATATTCCTTTATTTATTCTGAATGAAACATATTATACGGAATTTTCACGTAGAGTTAACATTTTAGGAGTTATGCGCAAATTAAAATGGGCACTTTTTGTGTTATTTTATATTTCAGTGGTTATCCTTTAGGTCCTGTTCACATTGGATTTTTCCACTATAGGTGTCCTTTTTTCTTTTTAATACCTTTTTTTGTATCCCTTAGCGACCAAATAATGTATTGAAATCGGAAAAATTTGGACAGTGGCGAATTTTCGATTTCCTCAATATTTGATCCTTTCAAAAAAAAACAAAAAATGTGGATATCCTTGAAAAAGGAGCAGCTCGGATTTTAATTTCAACGGATGTTTCATCTATAAACATCACATAACACAACCCCACTTTCCTTTTTTCTCGACATTTTCATGCAACCTATCGTCGCTTCCTGCCTACCGTGTATATAAATAGTTATTAAACCTAGGAAATCACTTGAAATAAAAAGAAATTTCAGTGACAAAGTAAGCTTGTGTACCTTTTTCCAAAAACAAAGTCAGTGTTGTCCGAAAGCTGAATATTACAACTTTATGTGTGTTTTAAATTTGTCGCGTGCGTTACCGTAAGTACAAAAATTCAATCTATCTGTATATATAAAAATGATTTGGTATTTAATTGTAACGCTAAAACTTGAAAATGGCTGAACCAAATCAAATACTTCCTTAGGGGGGTTTGTTTGTTGTTACCCCGCGAAGGTTTAGTCGAAGGAAAAATTTAAAAATGTTAGGGGGGCGTGGCACCTCCCATACAACCTTAATTTTTAAAGCTGATTATCTCTAAAACAGTTCAAGGTAGGGATCTGAAAATTGGTATAGAGGTAGGTGATATCAAAACCCTTCTCACTCGAAAAAGTGGGGGTTACCAGAAAAGGGGGTGTGGCACCTCCCATACAGCCTTAATTTTTAAAGCTGATTATCTCTAAAACAGTTCAAGGTAGGGAGCTGAAAATTGGTATAGAGGTAGGTGATATCAAAACCCTTCTCACTCGAAAAAGTGGGGGTTATCAGAAAAGGGGGCGTGGCACCTCCCATACAACCTTAAATTTTAAAGCTGATTATCTCTAAAACAGTTTAAGGTAGGGACCTGAAAATTGGTATAGAGGTAGGTGATATCAAAACCCTTCTCACTCAGAAAAGTGGGGGTTATCAGAAAAGGGGGCGTGGCACCTCCCATACAACCTTAAATTTTAAAGCTGATTATCTCTAAAACAGTTTAAGGTAGGGACCTGAAAATTGGTATAGAGGTAGGTGATATCAAAACCCTTCTCACTCAGAAAAGTGGGGGTTATCAGAAAAGGGGGCGTGGCACCTCCCATACAGCCTTAATTTTTAAAGCTGATTATCTCTAAAACAGTTCAAGGTAGGGAGCTGAAAATTGGTATAGAGGTAGGTGATATAAAAACCCTTCTCACTCAAAAAAGTGGGGGTTACCAGAAAAGGGGCCGTGGCACCTCCCATACAGCCTTAATTTTTAAAGCTGATTATCTCTAAAACAGTTCAAGGCAGGGAGCTGAAAATTGGTATAGAGGTAGGTGATATCAAAACCCTTCTCACTCGAAAAAGTGGGGGTTATCAGAAAAGGGGGCGTGGCACCTCCCATACAACCTTAATTTTTAAAGCTGATTATCTCTAAAACAGTTTAAGGTAGGGACCTGAAAATTGGTATAGAGGTAGGTGATATCAAAACCCTTCTCACTCAGAAAAGTGGGAGTTATCAGAAAAGGGGGCGTGGCACCTCCCATACAGCCTTAATTTTTAAAGCTGATTATCTCTAAAACAGTTCAAGGTAGGGAGCTGAAAATTGGTATGGAGTTAGGTGATACCAAAACCCTTCTCACTCAAAAAAGTGGGGGTTATCAGAAAAGGGGGCGTGGCACCTCCCATACAACCTTAATTTTAAAGCTGATTATCTCTTAAACAGTTCAAGGTCGGGAGCTGAAAATTGGTATAGAGCTAAATGATATCAAAACCATTCCCACGCATAAAAGTGGGGGTTATCGGAAAAAGGGGCGTTACACCTCCCATACAAACTTAATTTTTCATGCTGAATATCTCTAAAATTGTTACGCTAGGGACTTGGAAATTGGCGTGGAGATAAACGAGCACCTTCCAACAACACTTAATTTTTTAAGCTGAATATCTTTAAAAGGATTTAAGTCAGGGACCTGGAAATTGGTACAGAGCTATGTGATATCAAAACAATTTTTGCGCATAAAAGTGTAGGTTATCGGAAAAGGGGGCGTGGCACCTCCCATACAAACTTAATTTTTCAAGCTGAATATCTACAAAAGTTTGGGACCTGAAAATTGATCACGAGATTAACGATATCAATAGCATGCTTATGAAAAAAACAGTAGTTTTGGGCACCTCCCACGCGTTCTTAATTTTTAAAGCTAAATATCCCTAAAAGCGTTCATGGCATGTACATAGAAATCACTATGCAGATATACGATATCAATACCATGTTCACCCAAAAAAAAAAAGATTTATCGAAAAATGGGGCATTGCACCTCCCATACGTACTAAACTTTTGAGGCTGAATATATACAAAAGGGTTGGAGGAGGGGCCTGAAAACCATTATGGAGGTATATTATATCAATACTCTTACTTACTTAGTTAAAATAGCCAATACTCAGTGAAAATAAATATCCGGAACAGAAAACTAAAAATGTTGTGTATCGTGCAGCTTTAAGGCTGTTATCGACCTCTCAAGAAACAGCTCCAGAAATTTTCCGCTTTATTTCTTGAGTGAAAAATAGTAGTAGGCAAGAAATTTTGACGTTTAGTAATCCACGGTGAATACCAAGTGAAACGAAGAAGATCATCAAAAACGTAAACAAAATAAACCTTTTTGGAAACATAAGCAATTGGTAAGTTCTTAAAAAATATTAAATAAAAGCTTTAAATATATGTTTTCAATAGTTTTATTTTGTTTTTAATTTAGAAAATCATCGAAAGCGACGTGATGACCTTATATTATTGCTAAACTGTGGTATATTGATGGCCGGAATGGAAAAGATATGAGAAAGCGACCCCAGTTTCCGCTTTACATCATTAGAAAAATTGTGCACACTATTTTTCCGATTATTTTTTTCCATTTTCACCACCATTTTTATCAACACGTAACAAAAGCCAACAAACGTCAAAATTTCTTTAAGAAATAAATGCTCGATGATATATTTCTTGGCAAAACCTGTGTTGATGTGCTCGCATTATGTTGAAAAATAGTTGTAAAAAAGTGTATTATATTTCTTGAGAGGTCGATACTCGCTCAAGAAAGTTTCACAAGAAAAATTTCTTGAGCATTTCTTGTACGTCATTTTATATGGAACTTTTGCGTTTCTTGAGAGGTCGATACTAAGCTTTAAATTGAATACCAAAATTATATATTTTTGAAGTTGTATACACAATGAAGTAGTGAAAAATCGTTAATTTTCTATTAAAAATAATACCGGTGTAATAACAATTTTTGAAATAGAAATTAATAAAAAAAATCTATTTTGGGCAGAACGAAGTTTGCCGGGTCAGCTAGTCTATGTATAAAAATGGATCACTATTTCCTTGGTCACGCCTGAACAGATGGAACGATTTCGATAATTCTTTTTTTGTTGTCTTTAGTATTGTCTGGAGAAAGTTCTATTGGAAAATAATTTCAAAAAAGTTAAAAGGGTGTGGCACCTCCCATACAAACAAAACGTTTCATAGTGTATACGTATTTCTGAAAATATTCTTTGTAAGGCTTAGAACTTGGGATGATATACTAACGAGATGCCAATCTCACAAATAGAGATGAGCGTTATTACAAAAAAGGGCGTGGCACCTCCCATATACCCCAAATTGTTTATACTCAATATCTCTGGAAGGGTTCATGGTAGGACCCTGGAAATTTGTAGGGACATAAAAAATGTCAAACGGGAGCTATTGGAAAAGGGGGCGTGGCATCTCCGATACAAACTTTATCTCTCTAAGTTATGGAAAAGTTTATCGGTGGCGACTTTATTGAGGTTGCTCGAACAGCTTATTCGCCGAAGAAAAAATTAAAGTACAACGTACCTAGTTTTAAGTTATTTTTTACTTATTCTATCAAAATACTTTAAATGTACTTTTTTATTCATTCTTTGCTAAAAATTCATTAAAAATGAGAATTAAAAAAAATTTTTGTTTTATATTTTTTCATTGGGAAATTTTGTCGCGTGCGTTACTGTCGCGTGAGTACTACTATTATAGTCCATAAACAAAATTAGAGAAATATTTTTAAAATTTCGTAAATCTACGAACCTAAGGTACTCTTCGAACTTCATTTCCTCATTTTTAGTAAATATGTTATTGTGCAAAATTCGCTAAATTTTGCATACTTCCAGACACATTAAAAAATAACTTCTATTTTTTGTCGCGTGCGTTACCACTATATATTTGCGTGTATATCAGAACTTAACTGTTACTCCAGCTTAAATTTTCTCGTGAATGTAGTACTCTGGTAGTGCTTTGCATTAGATAAAATAAACATGTAATCCTCTCGTTGTTTCCCTCCTTTATCATTGATTATATGCGTACGAATGTCGCGTGCGTTACCCAGGATTAGCCCATATGTATGTATTATATACATATCATCCCCAGCTGCCTTGGGCGCTGGAGGGCAGTGGTGGCGAAAAAACAGTTAAAATTTATGGATATTTTCTTTTTTCGAAATAATTTTAAATTTTCATTAAAGAGAAAATCATAAATGTTCGCAGTTTTATTTGAAGTCAGATTTTTTTACAATTAGCATATTTACTGCATATCTAGATACATATGTATGTACATACAAATATGACAGCGAATGAGGAAGAACTACGTCCAAAAGCCGAGCTACGTACATCCATACATAAATGCAAATGTGCATATGGGCGATTCCATGAGAAAGTGAACCTTGGACCCAAAATCCCATTTTCTATATAACTAAGAAATATTTTGATAAAAAGTATCTACCTAACTAAATATTTGTAATCAACCCAAAAATAAAAAATTATAGCTTTGGATAAATTTTCAAAACTATTTTTACATTTTAAAAACAAGTACTTGCAGAGAATTATTTGAAAGGAGATGAAATGGGTAGTTAGTTTTGAAAAGCCTGTCAAATAGTTTGTGTTTCATAATTTAAGTGGGTAATAATTCAAACAAGCACGCAAATTTATCCTCATTTATTCAGGTAAGTTAATTATGTATCTTTTTTTAGATTAAGTTAAGCAGTGTTGGCCTTGTTCCACCCGTTGCAAAAAAGCTGATTTTTTCTATTATGGACGCTCTTGTTTTATTTCGGGATTGTTATGCAGTGCATATCTTTGTGTAAAAGATTAATTATGAAAAAAATGTAATTGAAGTACAGTCATGTGAAAAATAATAGCGACACTTGCCTTGAAATATTTTAAAGATCGGTTCTGCTTCAATTTCTAAACAGTGGTCAAAACTTATACATAAATTTATTGCTCAGATGTCTCCGAAGTAAGAAACAGTTATTGAATCGGCAATTTTTTGGGTCGTTTCATAATTGCTGATGATTTTGTGGAGTGAGTTCGTTTCAGCTTGTGAAAAATAATAGAGACAACAAACTTCAATTAAAATTTTTTTCGAACCGGTGCACACTGGTCAGCCCCCATACACAAAAGTCAAAAACGTTGGTGCTTGAAAAAGAAACTTCTGTCATGCATTTCCGTGGGAAATATATTGAATTTTATGGAACACCTCCTTCTATACGCAATAGCCACCATTAAGTGTTACTTTGGCTCATTTAAAGTCAACACATTTGAAAAAAATTTTTTCTGGAAAAAGTTTGTGTAAATAAGTGTATTATGATTTTTGCGATATTTCAAGTTTGAGTGCTAAAAAAAATGCGGATAACTATGGAAACGCAAGAAAAACGTATGTTTCGTGATTTAGCGAAAGAAAACAGTGAAAACAATTTATTTTTATCAAAATACAAGATGAAGAAATCTTGGCTTTTCTATGAGCGTAATTTTCAAGCATTAACATTTTCATTTAAACTTTTAACAATTAAGGACCACTCTGGACCAGGTCTTATAAGCAGATTTGAGTTCTTTCAAGACTTCTCTTAAGAAGCCTGTTTATACATTTTTCCCTTTTTTTCCCTTTTTCTTAAAATATCATATTAAATGTAACTAGTCTATACAAAATATTGTTGCCCTTTTACCATTTTTATACATATTTACATCGACTGTTTTCGATAAAACTTTATTTTCGATAAAATCTGAGTAATTGAGTTTTGTCCCACTCTCCATACAATTTTTTTTTTTTGATCCCGCGAAATATCGCGGAATAATTTTTTTTATTGCAACTTTGTTATTTGACATCGGATTTTTAAAATTGATGTCATTAGTTTAGTCTTTGGAAGCTCTATATTTTCTTCTAATGTCATTTTGACCTATGAAGTCGTTTTCACATAGTTAAGTCACCTAACCAAGTTTTTCGTCCAAAATATCCTTTTTGTTTCACATGAAAAAAATCGCCAAAAATAAAATATTTATCGGATCTCTCTGATATTACGCTTAAAGTCTTTGCAATTAAACGGGCAAATTTTTAAAGTAATAAAACTTTCCTCATTTTTACAAATTTTTATAAAAACTTAATTTGAAAATCAAAATTTTTTCAAAAATCGCAAAAAATCCACAAAATTTTGACCAGCTTTCGCTCAGCGAGTTTTTGTTAGACCACTACAAGTTGTATGTCGTTTGAAGCGTATTTCAATTGCCTTTCGAACGAGATACTGCTTGCGTTTATCGCATTTGTAATTCCAGAGAAAATAATTTTTCAATGAAGTGATAACAAAAAAACACAAAATTACCGTTATCTCAAAAACCTAACTATACAAAAAATTAAAAAAAATAGTTCCAAGCTCAGCAGGTCAATTTTTATCCTCCCCCATTCCTGGTTTTCTTGTTTTTTTTTTTGGCTGTAAACTAGCGTTAGTGGTGGGCGTGGATTACAACATATATGCTTTTAATTTTTCTGAAAGATGAGTCGTATAGTGGGACACCAATGTGCCAAATTTGGTTTCGGTAGGTCCATCCGTTTCCAAGAAATTGAGTTTTGTCCCACTCTCCATACAAATGAGACCAGTGTGCGGTGGAGCTTTTTATAGATAATAGAAAAATGAGTTACTGTATATCAAATAAAGTTTTATAATATACTAGATTTTTAACCTTATAATGCAATCAGTGACACAAAATGGGTCGAGGAGACCCCTGCACTATTCAACTTTAGCAAAATGAAAAAAAATCTCCAAAATAAGTGTTTTTCGTACCGCAAAATTGACGAAATGTGAAATTGCTTTGAAATAATGTTGGAAAATGCTGTAAAATATAATCCGAAAGTATAAACACGTACACGGAAGCCAAAAATATCCCCATTGGTTCAAAGAAATGTAGAGATATTTGTAAGAAAGGGCCTTGTGTCTTTCCATGACATAAAAAATTAGTTTTATTTGAACATGAAATCTCGCACAGTTCGAAAAATGTTAATTTTAAAATATTTAAAGCCAAAAGGGCTAAAAATAGGGAAAAATAGGGCCCTTTCTTTCAAAATTTTTCACATGACTGTATGTCCCACCCGTTACAGATACGAGCGGGACCATTCTCAGAGGTGGGTTAACCGGACCGATAAGCTTTATATATATAAGCAAAAAATGTTTCAGTAAATTATGTTTCAACAGCATTTCTGATTAGATATAATAATAGATATAATACAGATATTACTCTAACGAGTTTTAAGGCCGAGCTTCTCTTCCCCATTTTTTTTTTTTTTTACTAACCTACAGTTTTGTGCCGGCGAATGCAGAAGCTTTTTCGTGGTAGAAATACTGTAAGTGGCGTAAAGAATGTACTCCCCTGTAGTGCAACCAAAAAAGTAGCAGTAAGCTTGTTTATGAAAATTTGTATGATCCTACTCAAAGGATGAAGCTAATGAATCGAGCTAATCTGATTCTAAAACTTTAGCATTCTTAATTCATAGTCAATAAGTTTTTGAATTGCTTGGAAATAGCGCTATTTCCACCCGTTACACTAGTTACACTAAGATTTTGGTTTATAACATTAAAAATAAAAAGAAGTAAATTTGTTATGTTTGTATGTATTATTATACTGCTCATATGTCATTTCAAATGAAAATATGTAAATAAAATGAATTACTACTATAAATTCGCAGAGTTCTTGAGTTCCATATTTTGTTCCACACGTTACAATTTTTAAAACTAATATTTTTTTTAATACATGTTACAATATTGCTATATTTTCAGACATCGCTTGCAAGAGCAGAAATCGTTAGTTGGTTTTAAAGAAACCCTTAAGTAAAGTAAAAATTTCGTGTAAAACTGTACCACCCGTTACGATGGAATCGCCCATATGCTTGTTTGGTGTGTAGAGTGGCCTACGTGCCGGCCCGCACGCAGCTCACGCCTTGTTTTTGATACGATTTGTTGTTTTGCTCTGCTGTTTCGGTGGCTTGAATGCTGCGTTGTTTGTTTGTAACCGCTTTACATGGTTGGTCTTTGTTGCTTGTAATTTTCCATTCATTTGTTTTTGTCTCACATTTCTGTTTTTTTGGCTATACATACATATAGTATGTATGCCTCGTTGGTTATGCGCATGCCGGTCGCCCGGTTTTTTCTTTGCCACCACCAACCACCAGGTAATTTTGACTGTTTTCAAGGAGATACATGTTTTTGTTGTTTTCATGACAACTTTCTTTGCTTCGCTGTGTAAATTATGAAATTGTGTACCTATTTGTTGTCAAACTGGTATAAGCACTTCGATGTACCTACAGTGGCGGACAAAAGTCTACATTCACCCCCTATATTTGCTATATCACGGAACCAACATCATTAAAAGAAAAAGTAAAAATGCAGTTTTATTTCAAACCTTTTCTTAACTACAATAAACAAAATGAAACTCTTTTTTAATAAGAAATTAAAAAAATATTGGCGAATTTCACAAAATCAATGCTGACAAAAGTGTACATACAGCATGAGGTTCCGGTCGTGCACACTTCTACGCTGCGTTGTGATAACGGTAACCCGGCGTCTCCTCAAAACAGAATTCTGTCATCACAAGCACTATTATAACATAGATTTCAAATGGAGACCGCCTCTGTCTTCTGGTATAACAGAGATGCCAAGGCAATTGCTTTAACAAGATTGCCTTAACATGAGCTGTCAGTTTGGTGATTTGACAGCTAATTTTTCATTTCAACGAAAAATTCACAGTGGCAACATCTCCACATTGAACGTGAAATTTCGCACGGCGTCCATTTGGCTTGAGTGTTTGGGCTTAAAAAATAAATAAAAAGAACATTAAGTGCATATATACAGTTTGCGAGCATCATCGCCAATTTTAAACAATTTTTTTTAACTTTCTAAGTGCTTCTGCGTACACGGCATGCCAATTCGGCGCCATTTTGCAAATTATGTCTAACATAATGAAGTGCCCACGCATATGCAAACATGGATTTTAGACATGATTCTGGTAGACAAAATTAACATAATTTTTGTTTTGTGGAGTTTCGGCGTAAAATACCGTTATTTGTTTCTTCGATCGATTTTGTTATTTTTGCAACTATTCACTTATATAAATCAGTTTTGGTTTGCACGTTATACTATTAACAATGGCTCCGCGAAAAGAAATTTCAGTTGATGTCAGAAATTTAGTTATAAAGCACAAATCGGAAAACAAATCATATGGTGAAATAGCAAAACTATTAAAGTTGAGCCGCGCAACAGTACAAACCATAGTTAGAAACCACAAAAGTAATGGTTGTACCGAAAATAAACCGCGTTCTGGCCGCCCGAAGAAACTATCCCGCAGAGATGTAAGCGTTATACTCAAAGAAGTGAACATAAATCCAAAAGTCACTGCTCCGAAATTGGTCGAACACTTAGAAAACATGACACAAAAGTGTGTACATGCACGCACAATAGGAAGATATCTGAACTATAACGGTTTTGGTAGTAGAACACCACGCAAAAAACTTCTTATTAGTGAAAAAAAATCGAAAACTTCGCTTAGAATTTGCTAATAAACATAAGGAAATTGGGTTTTGTTCACAGATGAGTCGAAGTTCAATATATTTGGAAGTGATGGGAGGACAAAACTTCGGAGGAAAGCAAGTACTGAAATGAATCAGAAAAAATTGGTATCAACCGTCAAACATGGTGGCGGCAGCGTAATGGTTTGGGGAGCAGTTGCGGCATCTGGAGTTGGAAAATTAGCATTTTTCGAAGGTATTATGGATCGTTATAAATATAAATCATTGTTGGAAGAAAATTTGAAGCCATCGGTGGATGATTTGGAACTTGGTGCTGGTTGGATCTTCCAACAAGATAACGATCCAAAGCACACGGCCCAAGTTGTCAAGGACTGGTTACTATATTATGCGCCAAGGCAATTACACACACCACCACAAAGTCCAGATTTAAATGTAATAGAGCATGTGTGGGAGATTTTAGACCGAAAAATTAGAAAACACCAGATTTCTAGCGCAGCAGTACTCAAAGATCGAATAACAGAGGCTTGGAATAGTATAACCTCTTCGGAGTTGACAAATTTAGTAGCCTCAATGCCACGACGACTTCAAGCGGTTATTAATGCAAAGGGAGGACCTACTAAATACTAAATAATAATAAAATAGAGAATTAAGAAAAGTTTTTTGTCTGAGAAAAGCTTTGTTTTGTACTGTATGTACACTTTTGTCAGCACTGATTTTGTGAATTTCGCCAGTATTTTTTTTAATTTCTTATTAAAATAGAGTTTTCTTTTATTTATTGTAGTTAAGAAAAGGTTTGAAATAAAAATGCATTTTTACTTTTTCTTTTATTGCTGTTGGTTCCGTGATATAGCAAAAATAGGGGGTGTATGTAGACTTTTGTCCGCCACTGTATGTATATACCTACGTATTTGTGAAAGAACATACATACTTAGGTACTTAGATATCCACTATGGCGGATGGTCTGATGGTGTCAATCCAATAAACATGTGTTCCAAAGATTTTGTGGAGTTTTGAGGAGCTTTTAAAAATTCTGATGTTGGACATAGAGAGACAGTGATATTTCCAGATTTTCCTCTGTCGAGATTTGTCCTATTCTCACATCATTTGGTCACATCCTAGTGGCTACGACACGATCCACTTGATTTGATGCTGATTTTAGATGAGTAGGGTTCTTGCTGTAGAATTCCCATTTTGAAATCTTCATACATACATATGTAGGTACTATTTACAGTATGGTACAGGTTTGCGTTCCATTACAAGCGAATCTTTTTGCTGCACTCTCTATGTTGTTTTTAGATGCATCAATATGTGTTTCCAAAGCAACGAAAGGAAAATTTTATTTTGATACCTACATATGTACATTTGGTAGATACCTAATAGGTACGGAGAATGAAAGTAGGTACGTGGTATAACATAAAATTATTTAGTTTTGAAATCTCCAGAAATCTTATTATAGACCCATTTGTTATCATTGGGAAAGTTGAATCGTTCTACCTTAAGAGATATTCCGGTATTTTTTCTGGCAAAGCCCTAGAGCCATCTTTGAGTTTTCAACTGATTTAAAATAGAAATGTAGGTATATGGCAGGAACCAAAACAAAAGTGTAATAAAAATAGAGCATTAAGCTGGAGTTATAGGTACTTAACGTAGCATGAACAAACTCACTCAAAATTTCTGTTCAATGGGATTTGAGTACATTTGATTATGCACACTTAGCGTAACATAGAAGTCAGATCAATTTAGATTTTTACGGAGCGCGCATAAAGCGGCCCGTTTCTCAACTTGTTCCATGCTATGTTAAGTATCTATAACCCCAGCTTTAATCATAAGGTTACTTAAGTATGTACATATGTGTGGAATTGTGTGCTGAACATGCCTTCCCAGCGTGTTTAATCAGTTGTTCAGCAAGCCCAGAATTCTCCAGCAGACAGCAAAGTCGCTTTAATCACCAAACCTTATTATTTACGTATGTATGTTTGTAAGTATGTACATATATTTGTACATAAATTTGTATATACAGTTGCGGTCAAAATCTTAGTAGTGCACCCACCGTAGATAAAAAATCTAAAAAAAGTTGGATTTTTTATACTAAATGTTTATTTTGGATTTTATTACAATAAACTACTACTAATAACAGATACATCATGCAGAAGAACTTAGTAAGTTAATTATTTGTACGGTTTTAAAATAACATTTTATACCTTGCCCTCAAAATATCAACGGTCAAAATCTTAGTAGTGCGATTTTCTTTAATAAAAATATAGTTGAACTAACTATTTATTCAAAAGATTTTAATTGTGGATTAATAATAAAACTATAATAAAGTGTTTAGTACATCGTAGCGTATCCTTTATTAGATATAACAGGAGCGCAACGCCGATGCATCGAGTTTACGAGTGTTTCCCATTGTTCGCTAGGAATTGCTTTCCATGCCCGCTCTTCCGTTTCCCAAAGTTGATTGTTATTTGTGGGATTGCACTGGGCTACTCTCTGCTTTACGTCGCACCATAATTTTTAAATTGAATTGAGGTCTGGAGACTGTGCAGGCCCTTCCATGACATCAACCCTATTTCTTTCAAACCATTGTTTCACTGATTTGCTCGTGTGCTTTGGATAATTATCTTGCTGGAAGATCCAAAGCAGCGCCATTTCATCCCGGGCATATGATAGCATAACCCCCTCCATGATTCCAACATACACTGTGCGATCCATGATCTCCTTAATACAATATATTGGCCCAACTCCATAGAACGAAAAGCAATGCAAATCATAATACTTAATCTTCCATGTAAACTATGGACGGATGAATCTAAAATCATGTTGTGTGGGACCAGAGGAGCGAGCCAATATGTAAGACGGCCTATTAACTCGGTATAACCCAAAACACACTAATAAGACAATTAAACAAGTATTATGATTTGCATTGCTTTTCGTTCTATGGAGTTGGGCCAATATATTGTATTAAGGAGATCATGGATCGCACAGTGTATGTTGGAATCATGGAGGGGGTTATGCTACCATATGCCCGGGATGAAATGGCGCTGCTTTGGGTCTTCCAGCAAGATAATTATCCAAAGCACACGAGCAAATCAGTGAAACAATGGTTTGAAAGAAATAGGGTTGAGGTCATGGAAGGGCCTGCACAGTCTCCAGACCGCAATTCAGTTTAAAATTTATGGTGCGACGTAAAGCAGAGAGTAGCCCAGTGCAATCCCACAAATAACAATCAACTTCGGGAAACGGAAGAGCGGGCATGGAAAGCAATTCCTAGCGAACAATGGGAAACACTCGTAAACTCGATGCATCGGCGTTGCGCTCCTGTTATATCTAATAAAGGATACGCTACGATGTACTAAACACTTTATTATAGTTTTATTATTAATCCACAATTAAAATCTTTTGAATAAATAGTTAGTTCAACTATATTTTTATTAAAGAAAATCGCACTACTAAGATTTTGACCGTTGATATTTTGAGGGCAAAGTATAAAATGTTATTTTAAAACCGTACAAATAATTAATTTACTAAGTTCTTCTGCATGATGTATCTGTTATTAGTAGTAGTTTATTATAATAAAATCCAAAATAAACATTTAGTATAAAAAATCCAACTTTTTTTAGATTTTTTATCTACGGTGGGTGCACTACTAAGATTTTGACCGCAGCTGTAAGTATGTATAGAAGTATGTCCTTATAATTATATATGTATATGTAGATATGAGCTATTTTTCTTATTTTATCACTTTTATGTATTGCCTTTTCACTTTGTGTGTAGGTATATATTTAATATATATGTGCATTTATACATATATATTTTTTATATTTACATATGTATGTATGTATATGTTGTGTTTTTATTTTTTTCTTCTTTCTACCTTGATATGTGGGGTTGGTTGTCGCTTCGTTGCTCACGTAGACGCCGCTTGGCGAAGCTATTTTCAGTGATCGCGCGACTCGTTTACAAATCAGAATTTCTTCAACCATTGAACAATTCAGACGTGTCTTCTCGCAGTAGAGAAATCTCAAAACGCATACTTATCAAGTATATTTTTGAAAGTGAAAAATAAAAATATAATTAAAAGAAAACTGACTTTAAATAATAATTATATGAACAATTGAAGAGCTTTAAAAAGGAAAAACCCGAAAAGTGTTGAAATCATATAAACTGATAAATCTACGTGCGTTTGATTTATTCAATTGAAAAAAAAAAAAAAAAAAAAAAAACAGCCAATAAGTTTTTAACTAATACAAATAAAACTGTAAAAAAGTGAAGTGAAAAATTTTCGCGCTGATAAAACTAATTAAATAAATTGTAAATACCTATTTAAAATTGTTCCGACCAAAAACGGCAAAAGAAATTGTAAATTCATTTGATTAAAAGGTAAATTTAAATATTTTTTTTTGCTCTAGAAATGTATGAAAAGACTTAGCTCAGGACCAAAGCCTCTAACACGCTGGCTTTGGTCCTTTATTTTATGTAATTTAATTTATTCAATTTATTTATTCAAAACAAAATTTTATGTAGAAATGCGAATTAAAAATTCAATTCAAAGAAAACTATTAAAAAACATGACTATAAAAATGTTTTCAGTTAACAGCTGGAACACATAATTTGCCATAATTTGTACTTAAGCATCTTTTTTTGAAAGTTTCTAAGCATTGTCATTTGTATTTTAATTTTTTAATGCACTTAACTACTTACAAACTACTTCTTTATTGACCTTTTGTGTTGTATTTTATTATCTGGATTTGAGTTGCGTCAATGCGGCAAAATGTGATTCCTTCGTGTGCACACACTTTATCTGCATGGTTGACATATTAGCTTTTTAATGCCATATTGATTTTTATAATACAGCTACAGTCACATTAATAATACCTGAGTTGTAGTTACGCAATTTTATAATGTTCAGTTTTCTAGTACCTAGAGGGCGTAAAAATTTATGTATGACTTATGGTAAAATATAATTATGTATACATATGTACATATGTATATCGAGCTTTTTATATATTTGGTAGAAATAAACTTTTTTGTTCTTCATAGAAAGAGGCATAGATAATTTGCTGTGCGCTTGGGTATAAATAGTAATACGTATGTAGGTATGTAATTACTATATTTAGGTTATACCTACTCTGTGTGCCTCAACTGAACAAAGAACCTAACTCAAGTTGTGCCATTTTTACCATAAGTTGTAGCTTTATGGCTGTGCCATTTTTTTTAAACAATTTCGTGCACGAAACCCTATCTAAGGGGGTCATCTGTACAAATTTCATAGCTGAAATTACATTTAGTAATTTTATTAGTAAAACATGAGATTTTTCAATGCAAAGCTTTATGTAGTATCTAAAGTCAAAAATTGCTATAATTTAAAAGTAAGGAGATTGTAAATATGTGGGAAATTTCAGTCCATTGTCCTACTTGAACGCGTCATGCGCAAGAATTATTATTGAAGAGAACTAAAAATTTTAATGTTTCTTATGATGAATTTCATATCAAACCCAATATGCGTTGAACCCGACCCCCTCAGAATTTGATGAAATTTTGCACAGAGGTGCATCTTACCTACCCAAACACAATCTCATTTTCAGAAATTGCATTTTCGAAAAATTGTGGGCGTGGCAAGGTATCGAAATATTCAAAAATATTCGAAAATAATCGAAAAATGACGATAATAGGTACTTTTAAAGTGTGATTACTAGGGAACGGCTTTACCGATTTCAAAGATCTTTACACCATTAGAAAGGTATTGAAATTAGCTTTCAAAAAAATACACTGTACAATTTTTTTTGTTTTAGTACACTGAAAAAAAAAAATGTTTTCCAAAATAAAATTTGAAACTGAAAAAACACTTCAAAGATCAAGCGATTTTGAAAAATACAAATTTTGTTTAGAAAGGTCTATTTAATATATATAACATATCTGAAAACTAAAATGGCCTTTTTCTTTATTTTTTTTTTTAATTTATTTAAGTAAATGCATCTCTTGGCTTTCTTATATTTTGATATCACGCGTAAACTAATCAACCGATTTCAAAAATTTTTATACCGTTAGAAAGGTATTAAAATCACCTTTTGAAAACATACACTGTAAAAATTCTATATTACATATTACAAACTGAACTGAAATTTTTTTTTTAGTGTAAAAAAGTGTGTGATAAAAATATAAATAATTTAGTAAAAAATATATCCTACATCTGTATGTATTTGTGCATTTACCTACTGCAACAATGAATTAATTTTAACGGCATATATTCGATATCTGTATAGATACATACATATGTACATATGTACATATATAAAATCAGTCATTTTTAACGACAGCAATAAATAAATTTCAATTGAAGCCAATTCAATAATTCATAAGCTAGGCAAATCAATTTCGATGGGCAATAAGTATATGGTTTTCAATATCTAATAAATTATTAGTTATTTTTAGCGAGAGCTTCGTAAAAATAATTTTAAATTACATAGATACATACATACATAGTTCTTAATTAAGCATATAATTACGCAACTATGTATATATTAATGACACTGTGCTTAAAAATGACAGTTCATTTCTCCAATTGATGGAACCAAAAGGAAAGAAAAGCCCTATAATGCATTTTTTGCCTAAAGGTTTGGTGTCATTTTGATTTGTCTGTGCTTATGCCTTTGCCTTTGAGGTGGCAGCAATATCAATAACAGTCAGCAGTAAAAACAACATTATTTATTATGTAATATTTTCTTTTTTGTTTGGTCAATCAAAGCCAAAACCACAAAAAATGCGAATCTAAAATTGAGCAGTAAAAACACCACGCAACATGTTGCCAGCAACATTATAATGTCTTAGCAGCATTGTTTTTCTGCTGCTTAAAATGTACATGCCATTGTACTATAGAGCTATTTTATGTAAAAGTAAACATAAAAATGAATTCCTTGACCCAAAGAACAGTAATTTAACATACCTACACTTCGTAAGCAATTCTTTAATTTTATCAAGATCACTTTTCCTTATACAAGATCACTTTTTCCTACATACATAGAATTATGTGCCAACTTTAAATACAAAATTTCGAGTATGAGGTCTTGATATGAGGTTTATATTCCCTTATAACTACCCATATTTTTTAAATTTTCAAATCTTAACCTCTTTCAACATTCTTTTTTCCTCCTTTCCTTACAGATTTCCAAACAATCTACAAGTCCCAAAGCGACTCCAACTGGTACGTCGCCATCAGAGAAACGTGTTTTGCAACCTAAATCAATCGAAAACACAGGCAACAACAACACAGCTCAGTCGCAAGCAACTCAGTTAGCTGGCAGTGATATTAACAAAAGCAATAATAACCAAAGCAATAATAATAACAACAGCGGCGGCAGCAGCAGCAACACCAACAAAGTAACATCACCTGGCGAAGTTACACCAACAGCAACAGCGCGAAAACTTACAGCGACCCCAACAACAGTAGCAACAACAACCAACGGTGAGTGGGTATACCTGATTTTTGTGCAATGCACATACATGCATGCATACATATTTCCAAGTTTATGTCGCTAGCTTAGAGTGCAAATTGGCTAAGTCCACTTTTATGAAAAACTGTATTTTTATTTTGAGCGCCAGAAAAATTAAAGAAGCATCACGCTGAACGGGTCTGTGATGGCTAAGTCCAAAATATTTCCATGTGCAAAAAAATAACTTACAATATTTTACTTTTTTTTTACTCTTGTAAAGTATGAAAGAAGGCACCTAGCCAATTTGCACCCTAAGCTAGCGATATGTAAATATGTACAGTAGTGGCAAGAAAAAAATGCTCTATTTTGGTAACTGCCTATTTTGGAAAGAAAATTATTAAATATTTTTAGCGAGATTGTATTTCATTGAATTATCTTCTGTAGAATATGGCTGTATTTACAGTCCGGTACCATTACTTTTGCCACTAGTGTATGTAAAACAGCTTTCCGGCATAATTTTTTTTGTTTGCTTACCTACTTAAATGTACATATTAGTTATACATATACCTAACTGTGTTAGTTTAGCTCTTGCCGGCGTACTTTTGTCGTGAATTTGTGTGAATAGTGCTAACAAGGGATTTGGGGACTCGTTTTTATTACTGGCTACCTACGTGCTCTCATTTGTAAATTTTTATTGCTTTTTTAGACTTCTTGTTTTGTTTTTCGTACAACTGTTTGTTTTTGTTCCTTTTTTATATGCATATTTCATACGCCATTTTCTGTTTTGAATTGCGTCTTAGCAAATAAACTCATGTTTTATAAATCGTTTCGTTACTAAAACTTAAAAACTTTGCATTTTACGTATATTTGTTTCGGAAAGCTTATTTCTTTTGGTTTAATGTTCGCCAAAAATGCAAATATCAAATATAGATTTTATGAGAAAAAAGCACACAAGTAGAAATCACGAGTTGGCCGGTATGTTTATCGTAATTGAGGTTATGTTTGTTTCTTATTTTTAATTTTATTAATTTAAGTAATTTTTTTTTTATTTTAAATAACTAAACATTTTTTCTTATCGCATTTTTAGTTGTGCCACAGTTAGATGCAGCAACAAGTGCAGCTGTAAATAAGGGAAAGAAAGTCAATCAAAAGGTAGGTGTTATAAAATCTTACCCAATTTAAAAAATAAAAATAAAATAAAGTGATAAAAAATTATGTAAAAAAAAAAAAAAATTATTCCACCATCACATCACTATTTTGTTTCCCTCGTATATAGGCCAGCGATTTTAGTGACGCCGGTGATTGGCCTATGCTAATTGGTGGTAAGTCCACAAATAACGAATCAAAACGTGCAACGAAGCAAAAAAAGAGCTCACCAAACGCAGCGACAGCAAACAACAAAGACGATAACGCAACAAGTTCCAGTTCAAGCGGAGCAGCAACAACAACAACAACAGCAGCAACAACTGCTCAGGTTAACGCTGATCAAAAAGCAGAATCAAATAGTAATCGGGCTAGCAGCAGCAACGCAGCCACAAGTGATAATCGAGCATCAACAAGCCAAACTCAAAATGTGTCCAATACCAAGTCTTCTGTTGCGCAATCAAGCGGAGGTGATTCCGGCAGTGGAACTACTGCCGCAGCCCAACCGCACAGCCACTCAGGCTCTGGATCAAATGGCATCAATAAGAAGATTCCCAAGCATAAGTGGCGCCCTCTGCCAATCGACATTGCAAAAACCAGCAGGCCAAAACCGATTGGACGTCCCGGCCGACGCCTACCAAACGCTGCGTCTCGCTATCAACAGCAGCAACAACAATACCACAATCAAGAGCAACGTACAACTGGTGCAGCAGCAGCAGCATCAGCAGCAGAGCCACGCAGTGATTGGCGGCAACATGCTCCACTGCCAGCACCACCGACAACAACAGCAACAACAAGCATCATCAGCGAACGTCCACCGCGGCCACCTACCCGGCCTAATGAGCGCCTTGATACCTGGCGTAGCGGCAGCCGCACCGAACAACGGCACGACGGTGTCATCGGCGGCTTCGGAGGCAGCATCGGCGAGCGGGAGTACGAGCGGTCAGCGCGTTCGCAACGGCGTTTCCGCACGTCATACCGGGGCGGGCGGCAAGGGCGCGGCGGATTCGCAAGACCGGGACCAGGTCGTGCGTCTAATCGCATACCACGCCATCTGTTAGCCAGTGGCGCAGTTGCAGGTTATTTGCCGGCCGAAGCAGCCGGTATCGACCAATCTTCGTTTGTGCTTATGGGTACGCACTATTATGGCCCAGTGCCAGCTACCTATATTGAAATGGATGCACAAGCGGTTAAGGAGGCGATTAAGAAACAAGTGTAAGTATTTGATAGTTTTACAATCATGTTTAAGACTTAAACTATAACTAAATTCTCTGCTTTGCTGAAATTTAGTGGCACAATGCTAATTGATATCATCTCTTTTTTAAATTCCTCTCGTTTCATAGTGAATATTACTTCAGCGAAGAGAATTTAACTGGTGATTTCTTTCTGCGACGCAAAATGGATCCAGAAGGTTATATACCAGTCACATTAATTGCATCCTTTCATCGCGTCCTAGCCTTGACCACCGACGTGTCATTGCTCATTCAAGCCATTAAGGAGTCCGAGAAGTTGGAGCTTCTCGATGGCTTTAAAGTACGCACAAAAACAAATCCACAAATTTGGCCAATACGTGATGTGATTGATACTACATTTTATCCAGTCGTTCAGGCACCGCTGGCAGATGTCAGCACAGTAGCCGGTGATCAGCTAGCACCAGCAACAACAGCTGTAACAAATGGTATGCAAACATTGAATATTACACAAAACACTGCCATTGCTAGTGCCATTGATGAGCAGGCTGCTGGCGGCGCCATTGAGGCGCCAATAATAGCGAGTCATAACGACAATATCGTGACAGCCGCAGCTGTCGGAGCAGCTTTCAACGCAGCAAATCCAATTGTGGCTGAAGTGCCCGTATTTATACCCACACCCGCAGCTCTACCTTTAGCCACAACCATACCGACAGCAACAACAACAGCCGTCGATGGAGTGTACACACCTGAAGTGCTCTTACCGCCGATACTTACCTCAGCAATGGCAACTAAACCTCTAAGCAGCATCCCGCCACCGCCCAGAGTTTTGCGCAACTCACAAAATTCCGTCTCACCCTTGTTGCTGCAGCAAGTGAAGCAATTACCGACGCCTAGTGTGGATGCCGAGAATGCGATAAGCGCACTCAGTCAAAAAGTGGCTGAAGTGGAAAGTGGCAGTGATGTTGTGGCGCAGCTGGCGGATCATTTGAGCGGTTTGGCGGAAAGTGTTAAAAAGGCGGTGTTCGTGAGTCAGGAAACGAAAACAGAGAAAAAGCTGGAGGAAAGTGTAGAGAGAGAGAAGAATGAAGAGTCTAAAGGGGACGGTATTAAAGCAGCAAAGACTGAGCAAGACGACGGGAAGCAGCAAGCAGTGGCAGACAATGTCGTTGAGACACAAGGCGGCGATGCGTCTGATGCGGGCGAGGGTGTTTGGAAAGAGGTAAAGAGACGTTCAAAATCAAATGCTTTGAAAGATACTAAATCTACTAACAACCAACACAACAATTTGACACAACAACAACAACAACAAACGAACTCAACACAACAACATCATTTAAATAGAAAACAACAACAAAATGCCACCAATTCTACCTCTAATACAACAACAACAAAAACGACAAACAACAACAATAACAATAAAAATGCTACATTGACGAACGTCTGCTCCGCCATATCAAATGTAAATAACAACACTAAAAATACCGTTACATCCACGAAAACAACCATCAATAATAACAAAAACAACAAAACAGTTCCAACGCCATCCTCTCAACTAGCAGCCGCCACCCATGCCTCAGCTACAGCAGCAGCAGCAGCAACAGCAACAGCAAAAACACCAACAACCACAACAAAAACAATGTCAGCTCCAACAAATGCCAACGAAAAGGAAGAATTAGATTTTCAATTTGACGAAGAGCTAATGGATGCTATACCAGCAGTTGGGCGTGTTAACAATTTTACCGAATACTTTTCCGATGACGATGAATCCGACTATGAATTTGCTGATCGTGATATCAACAAGTTGCTCATTGTTGCGCAAGTGCAGCGTCCGCCCAAACATGAAGGTTACGATCGTACTGCTGATTACACTTCACGCACAAAAATCACACAAGACTTGGAAAATGTGATAAACGACGGTTTGGCCAATTACGAAGAAGATCTATGGACAACATCGAACACAAAATATCGCACGGTTAATGTTATATCGCAAGAGGATTTCGAGAAGTTGGCTGGCGGTCGTGCGCAGCGTAATTATACACAACAGGCGCCACCACCACCGCCGCCACCACCACTAGTCACAGACGAAGATGAGGATGTCGCTTTGAATTCCACAATGTGTAAAACGCGTCGCGCTCGCTTTTATGCGGCGCCCAATTCACATTCAATTGATCCGCGTACACCACGCAAACGTAAGACCCGCCATTCGTCTAATCCACCGGTGGAGGCGCATATCGGTTGGTTGCTGGATTCGGTTGAGCATCGACCGCGCACCACATCGATGGGTTCGTCGGCGGGCACATCGCCCTCGGCATCCTCTTACGGTTCATCGGTGCCACAATCACTGCCCGTCTTCCAGCATCCGTCGCATTCGCTGCTCAAAGAGAATAATTTCACGCAGCAAGCCTATCACAAATATCATTCGCGTTGCTTGAAGGAGCGACGCCGCTTGGGCTATGGCCAGTCACAAGAGATGAATACTTTGTATCGCTTTTGGTCATTCTTCTTGCGTGAAAATTTCAATAAGACAATGTACAATGAGTTTCGTGCGTTGGCATTGGAAGATGCCAGTCAAGGTTTTCGTTATGGTCTGGAGTGTCTCTTCCGGTTCTATTCGTATGGTTTGGAGAAGAAATTTCGACCGAACGTGTACGAAGATTTCCAGGATGAAACGATTGCTGACTATGAAATCGGTAAGAGCAAATGAGTTTAATTAAAACTATGCCACATATGTATGTGTTGAACTATCCCTGCAGTAAAAATCCGTAATGAATCCTTAATGAATCACTGATGCAATTAACCTATGACGAGGAGGCATCAGTGAATACTTTCATAATATAAAGACTGCTGAATTTTTCATATAAATGATTTGCTTTCCTCAGAAAAAAAAAAAAATAAAAATATACTGAGTTATGACGACAGTGATGAATATTCAACAAGGAATCATCACCGATCCTTCAGCAGTGAAACAAATTTACTGCAGGGATCATTTATATATGTGTGTGTGTGTGTGTGTATTTTTTTAGTTTTTAGTTTTATTTAGTTTTCGAAATCTATATTTAATAACGTTCCATTTTCATTTTGTAGGTCAACTCTATGGTCTCGAGAAATTCTGGGCTTTCCGCAAATACTACAAAAATGCTGATAAACTGCCGGTAAAGCCAAAATTGGCGCAATATTTGGAAAAATTCAAAGTTATCGAAGATTTTCGTGTTGTTGAGCCCGAAATCAACGAAATACTACAAGGTGTTGGTAGTTTGAATCGCGGACGTAATTTGCATCGTTTGCGCAGCGTTTCCGAAAGCGAAGGTGCCGCTGTTGTGGCTGCCACTGGAGCTGTACGCAAGCCGAATACGACAATTAGCAATCGTAGCGATTATGTGGGCAATCGTGCACAATATCAACAACAAAAACAGCAACAACACCAGCAAACACAATACAATCACAGCAACCATCAACAGACAACAGGAGGCAGTTATGCCAATTTCAGCAGCAATCGACGACGCACTGGTTCCTTTGGCAGCGGCAATGATCGACGCGTGCGTAGCGGTTCGTTGGGCAATAAACCGCAGGTAGCGCAATCGCGCAACAATAGCAGCAACAGCGGCTACAACAGTTGTCATTATGGCAGTTCGCCGCATGAGCTGCGTCGTGGAGGCAGCAATTCGAGGCTGGCACCAACGCACAAACAGCAAAATCGGCAGCAGCAGCACCAACACCACCATCACCAACAACAGCAGCAAAAGTCTAAACAACAACAACAACAACAACAAGTACAATATAAAGCTACAAGTAATGCGCCGGGCGCATTAGCAGCAACAACAACAACAAAAAAGGTGCACCAAATGAATGCAGCGGCCGCTGTTTTCAAGCCAACTAATAAATTGCTAATCAACAATAATGTAGCTGCAGCTGCTGCTGCTGAAACTGCAACAGCAACAGCAACCACACTAACAACATCAGCAACAAAAGTCACAGCCACAAAAGGGGCGTCAGCGAATGTCAAGCCAATAGCAGCGACGACGGCTGCGTCAGCGGAAAAATAATTGGTAATTTTTTTTTTTTCACAAATTTTTCTTTTGAATGCAACAGAAACAGAAAAAATGAATAATAACAAAAAAAAAGAAACTTATTTGTTATACATATATGTAGTTAGTTAATCTTAGCTTTGCTTTCCTTTTTGTTTAACCTAAAAAGTATGTATGTATGTATGTATTTCCATGACATTATAGTGGCGGAGCATTTACACATTCATACATACATACACATATATATAGATTAGATACAGTCGGCAGAATCTAAAAATATTTGTAAGTTTGAAAAAATTGTGCTTTTTATGCGAATTTTAAGTAAAAACAGAAAAAAGAAATAATTCTTTGGTTTCTTATCGCTATGTGTATATACATAAATATCTACAATTAACTGTATGCATACATGGTATATTGCTAGGCAAGTTAATACATATTAACTTAAATATTTAACCAAGAATATGCACTAATTTATTATACGTACATAAACACATGCATTCACACTTGCACGCAGAAAATGAACTTAATTAAAAATAATGTTAATTAAAATGCATACATACATAAACATATATATTTGCTAAAGTGAGTTTTGTGCGAATAAAATTAAAGCTGAGAAGACTAATATGAATGCTAAACATGTTTTAAGGGCATGGCAGCGCAGGGCAGCGAGAGAAAAGCTATGAAAGCGGCAACAGAAAAGCTATAAAAGCCGCAAATCAAAGCGATCAATGGAAGAATTGGATACAGTTCTTTCTTTGCATTTATACCAAACAATATACCAACATTTTACTAGTCAAACATGATGTTTGACCAAAAAAAAAATTAATATGTAATACATACTAACAACGAAACAATTATGGGAGAGTTGAATATTTGAGGATTTTCTAAAACACAAGTTAATTTAAAAAAAATAATGCAGATACGAATTGGGAGCTAAATGCTGTAGAAGTAGTAGGGCTTAACATATTTTTATGGAAAAAATACTTTTTGTTTTGTTTGATGAATTACAAAAAATTATAAATAATATTGCGTGCCAATCTATAAATTGCGTGAGTGAAAAAAATAAAATAGGCAAAAAAGTAACAAAAAATCGTATATAAGTTTTTTTTTTCTTAAATAAATATGTATGTATGTATGTATAGCTATGTGTAAAGCAATACACTCGCTAAAGCAAATATCAAATGCTGCTATTTGCTAAAACAAAAACTTTTTTGTATCTTAAGAATGATGAGAAATAAGAGAAAACCAAATGAATTAATATCTCATATAAATGTGTTGCAAACTAAACGAAAACAAAAAAAAAAAAAAAATAAATAATAAATAAGAAAAAAAAAAAAAAATAAATAAATAAGACAAAAAAATTTTTAATATTTTTATTTTTAAATTTATTACACTGATAAAGATATATATAAATAGAAGTGATAAAGCCTACACACGATAGAATGCATACAAAAAAAACATGATTGTGCTTAAATATTTAAGATACATGCATAAACAAACGTATAAACGAATATTAATAAATGTGTATTCTTATAAGCACGCAAATATACATACTTATATCTTGAAAAACAAGAAAGCCGTTATATACTAAATTTGTATGTATAAGCAGAATAAACCCATCAGCAAATATATATATGTATTTAACTAGTTTTTTTAAAAGGAATTTTATAGTCAGTTTTGGGAAAAATCAGTACATATAAATAAACAGTAAATCACGAAAATCCTTACAAAAAAGTACACTTGCAAAAATTTCGCTGTTGAGCAATAAAAGTTAATGTGTGTAAACCAAATGCCGAAAAAGAAATAAAGAAATACATTTGCACACACACACTGCCGCCAAACTTGCATATATATAGTTAGTATAGCTTGAATATACTATAAGCGTATATGCGCACTATAAAACAACAAAAAAGCATTTTCAAACATTCAAAACAACAAAAAAAAAACACACAAATGCAGTAACAGGTTCCTACAGGCGCCCAGTGTTTTAGGCGAGGCGAAAAAAAAATATTTAAAAACGAATATTCAAAAAAAGTTAAAAACAAATTAAAATGCATTGTGACGCCGCAAATCCAAAAGATAAACAATTTTATCAGCCAACCTTACCTCGTCTTACCTTCTGCCACCTTAGTTAACGGTTGTTTCAATGGAGAGTTGTGTCTCAATTTTGTGTTTTCAATTTTGTTTTAAATTAATTTATGTTACTTTTTTCTTTTTTTAATATTTGATAAAAGCAACAATTATATCTATGCTGGCAGTTTTGCAAGCGAACACAATTTGTTTTATTTTTTTTTTTATTATTACATTATACATATTAATAAACGAGAAATTTCAAACAGTATATGATTTTCATTTACTATGCTAAAACTAAAAAATATGCATTAAAAAAAGTTTAAAACAAAATTGTATAATAAAAAAAATATATATTGAATTTAGTATGAGCGCTGAAGCAACATAATCCACATAATTGCAAAAAAAAAAAAAAAAAAACAGTAATAAAAAAATCATATACTTATACTAATAAATGGATAATATCGTCCCCTCAATATAACAATAGCGTATGTGCTCATACGCCATTATTTTTTTATTGCATATTTAGAATCTCCATCATTGATTCTATGTCTGGTTAAAATTTCGTCAAATTCTACTTCCACAAAGTGGGTCAAAATGTCATTGGAAAAAATGGTGTATAATTTCTTGTTCAAAAATTTAATAGATATCTGATTTGACAAAAACTTTAAACTCGATTTTCTCAAAACCCAAAAAAAAATTATACGCTATTGTTATATTGAGGGGACGATATAATAATATTTCTACTATAATAATAAAAAAATTACAAGCGAATAAGAAATAAACTGAAAAGGAAAAAAAACATTGTAATATTTGTTGCTGAAAACGTAAAGGAACTTGCTATAAAGTGGAACTACATTTAACTTTAGATAGACATGCATTCAAATGTATGTATAGTATGCGGAGTTTTTACCAAAAACAAAAAAATATGCGCTAAAATTAAAATTGATAAATAAAATGCCACTACATACATATACCTAACTGAAAAAAGTCATACTACCAACCAAGTAACTTCTTATTTTTCCTATATTTTATATATATATATAATGTTTATGGTTTATTTCACTCTTAATAAATTAGAATTATTTAATATTTTTGCGCTTGTAAATATTTTTGTTTTTTTTTTGTTTTGGATTATTGAAAGAATTTGCTTATATAATTTCTAAACCCATATTTAAGGAAAAAAAATATATATATATAAATATGCTTATATCAAAAATAACTTAAAAAAAATATTATTAAAATAATTATTATAAATATTAAAATTATAAAATAAATATGTATGTAGGTACACTCTAAAAAACCTAAATAATAAAAAATGTGCAGTCAAATTAAAAAAAAAAACCAAAATTATGTATCTGTGCGCTAACGTCGGGCCGCATTTGTTGCCTCGGTCTTTTAGCCGGCCGCAAGCAGCCATGGATACATAAATACGGTCATATATATAAATATATATGCATAATTAAAATAATACATACTCGCACATTAGAGCACACACAACTCATACATATAATCTACATACATATATAAAATTGGTAAATATTTCTATTAAATAGAAAAATCTAACACAAAACGTCAAGCAGCACTAATTAAATCCAAAAGCGCTGAGAGGGTTTGTTACACACAAACAACTTTTCGTTTTAATAAATCAGCTGTGCTCAGTTAACAATGTTATTACTTTTATTATTTACCTACTCTACAATATTATTATCATTTGTTTTTTCTTTACTTATTTTAATATGTATACCTTTTGCGAAAGAAACACATACCTACTTAGTATGTATGTATGTAATCGCTTAATTTGTATTCCTAAAATTGTTTGCGTTTTACAAGAACCTTAAAACAAACAAAAAAACTGATTTATATATGCTGTACAATACACATGTATACTTACATGTATATGTATACATACATGTATATATAAATTTATTTCTATATATTTTTTAATATTACTATATGTAAGTTTACCTAAAAGTGATAGTTGTAATTACAATTAAATTAATTTAAACGAGAAAAAAAAACAACAAAAAAAGAAAAGCAAAAACAAAAAAATCTTTAAAAGCTTAGTTCAGTGAAAGAGAAAAAAAAAACTAATTTAAAAACTACACAAAAAAATGTTAAAACTTTCAAAAGTGTAAAAAAACGTAAAAAATATTGAAAAAAACTACAATAAAAAAAAATATGAAAAACCTATATTTGCCTTTTTCATTTTATCTTTATTGCAAATAAACGTAAGTCTGGATTGGGCACATTTGAAAAACATAAATATATTGAGCATAACCCTCTGTGCTTAACAAGCACTCGCTTCTGGTATGCCAGCGCGGAGCTCACCCTTGAATCCGAGCCACTTCCCCTGTGTGTCGGAAACCTCTCTCGACCTCACAAACAACATGCACAAAAAAAGAGTACATACCAGGGACCGATTTTAATCGTTATCTGCATTTCTTCGGATGAAAAAATCATTATGAAAACTTCGTTAACAATAAAATGCAAGTATGCCAATATAATGATTTTAGCATATTCTATCCAAATATGACCTCATCTTTGTTTTGAAGATTTTTATTTTTTCGATTATATTATTGGATTTAAATTTTTCCGATGAAACTTTATCGATTTTTATGATTTTTATTTTTTCGATCAAAAATAATTTTTATTATTGGATTTCAATTTTTCCGATCAACTTTAATAAATATTTATTTATTCCTTTTTCCGATCATAATAATTTCTAAAAAATTGTTTCTTTTGTACCATACGCTATATTATTAATCATACCTGTTAAGTTACGATTACTAATCGTAATCATTAGTAATCTGATTACTTTGTATTTGATAGTAAAATAATTGATTACATTACGAGTATCTTGGTCCCAACTAGATTATGTAATGATTACGATTACAAATAATCAAAAAATAATCATGATTACTCTAGATTACTAAAAAGAATCAAAAATAATCAAAATAAAGAATTGATTCTTTCAGCGATTCTTTTTGATTATTTTTGATTCTTTTTGATTCTTTTTGATTCTTTTCAATCCAAAACCCCAAACAACCTTTCTCTTTTTGCTTTTTTTAATTTTTAATAAATTTTTTATTCAATTTTGTATAACAAATAAAGATATTCAAGACATAACACATAAGATGAATTTCATATCAAAGGCTGAAAAAAACGAATATTTTGAACCCGACCCCCTCAGAATTTGATGAAATTTTGCATAGAGGTACATCTTACCTACTCAAACACAACCTCATTTTTAGAAATTGCATTTTCGAAAAATTGTGGGCGTGGCAAGGTATCGAAATATTCGAAAATATCCGAAAATAATCGAAAAATGACGATAATAGGTACTTTTAAAGTGTGATTACTAGGGAATGGCTTTACCGATTTCAAAGATCTTTATACCATTAGAAAGGTATTGAAATTAGCTTTCAAAAAAATATACTGTAAAATTTTTTTTTGTTTTAGTACACTGAAAAAAAAAAATGTTTTTCAAAATAAAATTTGAAACTGAAAAAACACTTCAAAGATCAAGCGATTTTGAAAAATACAAATTTTGTTTAGAAAGGTCCATTTAATATATATAACATATCTGAAAACTAAAATGGCCTTTTTCTTTATTTTTTTTTTTAATTTATTTAAGTAAATGCATCTCTTGGCCTTCTTATATTTTGATATCACGCGCAAACTAATCAACCGATTTCAAAAATTTTTATACTGTTAGAAAGGTATTAAAATCACCTTTTGAAAACATACACTGTAAAAATTCTATATACATATTACACCTAAAAAAAAAAATTTTATTTTGGAAAACATTTTTTTTTCAGTGTACTAAAACAAAAAAAAATTTTACAGTGTATTTTTTTGAAAGCTAATACCTTTCTAATGGTATGAAGATCTTTGAAATCGGTAAAGCCGTTCCCTAGTAATCACACTTTAAAAGTACCTATTATCGTCATTTTTCGAATATTTTCGAATATTTTTGAATATTTCGATACCTTGCCACGCCCACAATTTTTCGAAAATGCAATTTCTGAAAATGAGGTTGTGTTTGGGTAGGTAAGATGTACCTCTGTGCAAAATTTCATCAAATTCTGAGGGGGTCGGGTTCAACGCATATTGGGTTTGATATGAAATTCATCATAACTAAATGTACATAAAAAATTAACAAAATTGATTTATAACAAAATAACAACAAAAATATACACTAAATCCATTTAGAATTTGCTTTTAATAACACCAACTTCTCAAATGATATGTCCGACATTGACTGGCGCCTTGGACTGTTCACTATCCCCGCAAAGGAAAATAGCCTCTCTACTGGTGCTGAGGATGGCAGAGGAGTATTAAAGGCAACAAAAGCTTCTTTTAGACTGCTATGTTTTTCCCAAGTGTCGTCTGTTCTTGAATTGTCATTTAAGTAACAGAAAAAGTGATGGGTCAAAAAAGATCGACGATCACTAGCACTTGGCTCAGGAGTAGCATTTGTTCCTTCTTCGTTATCTGTGTCTGTGTAAAGATAAATGAATTTAATAAAAATAATATAAAAATATTCAGGCAATCCTACCGTTGAAGTCAAAATCAAAATGCCTATTGTTTGCAAATAATGCATTACTTTTCAATATTTGTGCATTGAAAGCACGACTATCTTTTGCATAGAAATTGTGTTTAAAACCCGGGTACTTATGTCCGCTTCTGTCACCTCCGGTTTTATCCTTTGCAACACCTTGATCCAGCTCATTTTAATATCTGGAGTTAGTACAGATGCCGCTAGTGCTATATTGGCCTCCGGTTTTAAAGTGAAAAAGGCGTCAAACCGATCTCTCAATCGCTGCTCTAACTTAGCAACCACAGAGGAAACTTGCTGCATTTCTGGCTTGTTTTGCAGCTTATTTAATCTATTGCTGAGGGTCATCAGAGTCGGAATTAAGCAGCCTACGTAGATTATACACTTACTTAAATAATGTGAAAACGATAAAAATACTAATACAATTTACCGTAATTCACGTTATTTTCTCCTTGAAGGTAGTCCAAGGCACGAGCAATAGGCTCCATCAACAACTGGTACATCTCCAGATACTGCAAATCGCTCGGAGAAAATTGTGACAAGCTGAGTCTTTCGCACAAATGATTCAACTTATCTTTGGCCCAAAGTAACTTCGTTACTGCGTCGAACAGGGAATTCCAACGAGTTACAACGGGCACAAGCAATGTCGTTCCCAAGCATTCCACAATTATTTCCGAGGACTTCGGCCATTTGCACTTCCTCCACAAGGCGTTTCATTTTTCGAATGTCTGGAAAATATTGTGGTCAGTACATTATAGTTGAACAAAACAATTTTCAATTACCATCGAATGTTGGATATACAAAGCCTGCTCACTTTTCAAAATCTTCACGTAATCGGCGGAAGCAAGTAAATTCAGCGTGTGGCTGCAACATCTAAGATGCTTTGGCAGCAGTAGCTCGTTTTCGAAAACTGGCAAATCGTTTTCGCTTTCATCTTCATGAAAAGTTTCAATTTCCGTGCACCCGTACTCCTTGAAAGCCTTAACAAAATTGGATCCATTGTCTGTCACCGTCAAAATAACATTGGACGGGCTCAGGCCAAAGTCGGCATTAATTTCGGCAACGATTAGCGCAATTTTTTCAGCTGAGTGCACGCCGAATATTCTCCTGCAAGCAAGAGCAGCCGACTTTCGTTCCAGGTTCTCTGTGAGCCAATGGCAAGTATACCCTAAAAAGCTCCGGTGGTTCCCAGACCAAATATCCGCGGTTGTACAGAAATGTTTTACGGAGGCCATTTCCGAATTGATTTTTTGTACCACTTCGTCATAATGCTCCTTCAATTTTTTTACAGCTGTTTGCCTGCTCATTATCTTCATGCCACTGGTCTGCAAGAGGTCTATGAAAGACCTTCTTTCTAAAATTGAGACAGGAAGTGCTCCATCAACAATAGCATGCAGAAGCTTTCTATCGAAGGCAGCTTGCACAGAATTTCCGAAAGGGCTGCCCGACTTCAAACTTTTGTATTCCGCATACAATTCGCTATGTTTGACCCGTAAATGCTTCACAAAATTGGAGGTCACGTCACCGGTAGCTCTTATCTTCCGATCACATCCAACACATTTTGCAATTGTCGACATCTTATTTTGATCAGAAATCTGTGAATTCATACAACAATTTAAATTTGATAACAAACAATACTAAAACAAGCCTAACTAATTTGAACCATATGCACATAAAAACTAACTTTTTCAATATCCGTATAAAATTTCGCGTTGAAAATAGTTTTTGCAGACACCTCAAAAGACTGGTTTTTTTGAAAGCTTCCAGAATTTTTTTCGAAGACCCTTCTCCTCTTGCGGGGACTTGGCACGTAATTCTTGTCCAAGATCTCATCATCACTTGAGAAGTCGCTTTCTCCAAAAACCAATTGATCAGTTTGTGACATGTTATCTTCAAATGGAGCGTTTTTACACACAAAACACAATTAATAACAACTGACTGACACGTGAAGTATGAAGTATAGATTATATGATTTGCTCTTGTTTGAGTTCTTAACGAAAGATTGGCAACAAGTTAACAACCGTTCTGGAATTCTAACACTACTCGCTTTAGCATTGTTGTTTTTCATACATTAGTAAAAGTTGTTTGGGGTTTTGGATTGAAAAGAATCAAAAAGAATCGTCGAAAAGAATCAATTCTTTATTTTGATTATTTTTGATTCTTTTTGATTCTTTTCAGTAATATAAAGTAATCCTGATTATTTTTTGATTATTTGTAATCGTAATCATTACGTAATCCCAATATTTCATGCGTACAATTAAATAATCATTACGATTCTTTTTAGAAAATAATCTAACCGATTACTAATCGTAATCATAATTTAACAGCTATTATATTTAATATTAATACGCTAACGTAAATTTTATTCTCAAATAGAACTGCGCCAATTTTCATTAAAATTGGTTGGAAAATGCGTCCATAATCGCCGTTGAAAAAATAACTGTACGGGTGTTGTATGCTTTTGAGCAGAACAGGAACAGAGCTATGGAAATGTGCACGCATAGGTATTCTGAACTTACCAAGCGCAATGTTGGCAATCATCAACTTCGGCCATCAAATATAGGCTTCACTAACGTTTGAAAAGGTTAATTATGATCGGAGAAAAAAAAATATTGATTAAAGTTGATCGGAAAAATTTAAATCCAATTATAACAATTATTTTTGATCGAAAAAATAAAAATCATAAAATATCGATCAAGTTTCATCGGAAAAATTTAAATCCAATAATAAAAATTATTTTTCATCGAAAAAATAAAAATCATAAAATATCAATCAAATTTCATCGAAAATATAAAAATCAAATTATAACGATTAAAAATGATTTTTTTTTATAAAAATGATAATCGTTACGGTGCCTGGTACATACCTTTATTTCCGTTCGTCAATCCAACAAAAATCACAGAAGAATAAGAATTCAGAAAACACCTGTAGCAGCGTAAACTTTGTAAAACCTGCCCCTGTATCCAAAACTAAACACTAGCCACTAATTTGTACTACCAATTGGGACCTAAAAGTATTTTTTTTTGTAGAAAAGGCGTAAACGTATTTTGCGTTGAAATTAATAAAATTTCGTACAACGAACATGAAAATTGTTTATAATTTTAAGCTTGAACAAGTATGTACTTGATTACTAAAAATATGTAAATAATTTCTTTTATAATATTAATTTCTTGCTGGGTAAACGAAAATGCAAAATGCTTGACAGCTTCCAAACTGTTTACTAACAGTTTGAAAAGGAATACCTACTTACTGTGTAACCTAAATCAAACGCACGCCGTCAATCTACTGTCAAAAATTTCTCATGCCCATACAACTTGTATGGGAGTAACCGAAATTGAACGGCGTGCGTAAAAAGCAAATTCGACGCCCAATTTTTGTTTTGCGTGACAGTTGAAATTAAGCATTGTGGGTGATTGTTTGCAAAAAAATTGACTCTTGCTTTTGATATCGTGTCTGTTAGGTACATATTCCACAAAATAACAAGATTTTCTCTGATTTTCTGTATTTTTCTATTTCTTTATCTGAACACGCACGCAAGTCAATTTCGGTTCAACGCATATGAAAAATTTGCGTGCGTGCGTTAAATTGACGACTTGCGTTTGATTTAGGTTACACAGTTATAAAGCTCTGCCAGCGCAAGGTATAAAAGGCACTGTTGTAAAACTAAAAGTTAGTGGGCCACTGCAGAGGCGAAACTAGATTAAGAACAGTTTGACAAGTGCTGTACTGAGCACAACGTGTGTAGGCAAAATAAATTCAAGAAAAGCACCAGTCGGATACATCAACAGAACAGCATTGCCTAAAATAAATAAGCCTTTGCTAAAGATTACACTGGTCGTCAATGAAATACTTCTTTAAGGTTTGTTTATTGATTTTAATGGATCAACCATCAAACCTAAAAGCAGGACAAATTTTCGTTTTTTGCAGTGTTATTTTTTGAGCATGCTAATTTTTTTCTTAGGTTTAAATAAGTAATACAGTTGTTGTATTTAAGAGCACACCCGATTTCGTTAGCGGGGACAAATACTTTAAAGATTTTTAAGGATAGAAGGACAGGTTTTCCGAATTTAAGACCAGCCTTCCGAAGTTGGATAATATACATATGTATGTATATCGTCGTTTAAACTTCATAACCGCCTACTTATTCCAAAATTGAGATTTTCCAAACTTTAACTCCTGGCGGCCAGCTCTGTCGATCCATACCATAAATTTGCTATTAGGGAAGCTCTATATTTCATTGTATTATCATTTTCAGCTCTGAAGTGGCGCAGTTTGGCGTCAGGAATTCAGTTTTATTTTTCGCACAAATGTCGGCTAAGCGGTTATGAAAGTCTCACTTAGGCGGTTATTAAGTTTAAACCGCGATATACATAAGAAAAACTTATTTTGGGCTTTAACCTTTGCAATTAAAACGCCACAATTTTTGCCATGTTAAATAAAAACAAAAAGTTGACAACCGAAATAGTTTTCAGTGCAAAGACCCGCACATAAGAAAGCTCTTATATTCAGCCTTTGTTAGGTCTACGTTTGAATATACATCCATAATTGGGAATCCCTTTTATGAAACTCACCATACACGGATTGAACGTGTGCAAAAATCATTTACCGCCTTGGATCAATAATTTTGGTTCTGCCAAAATTGAGAAATTTGTATGTAGCGGTTAAGTAGTTTATGAAATGGGTTTCTAATAGTTTATTTTTATTTTTTAGTGCAAAAATGAATATAATTAAAATATCTCTAATTCTTAACAACACTTACCAGCACCAACTGCTGAACAGAATTATCACCGCAACGTTAACTTACATAATGAGGTAAGCGCATGTTTTGCAACCAAAATTATAGCACGTAGTATACAGCACTAACGTATAAAGTTATAAATAGTGTACAAATTGTATTTGATGGAATAGTAACAATAAAATTGTAATATTGATGAAGCGCACAGAATTTATATATTAAATACATACATAATTGCGAAAGACTTCAAGGATGTTGAAAATGTCTAAGTTCTTACATTCCATTACGAAGCTTTGGCTTCTAGGCGTTGTTATTGTTGCTGCTATTGTGGGTGCAACAAGTGGAAATAGTGGTGAAGGAATCACGACAGCTCCAACTAATACAACGAAATCAACAACTCCAACCGCGAAAACGGTGGAAGCAACAGCTTCTTTAGTGAATATGACCGATAACACGGTTGAGAGTTCCAGTGCAACGCAAAATGTCAGCATTTACGATCATAATCATAAAATTCTGCTGGTTGTTCTATCGGATTTGAATGTACGTAAAGTTAATGGAGAAAATCAAGGTAAAGTAATGAATTAATTACATACATACATACATACATATGTACATATATAAATAATATAATAAACTGATTAATTTTGGCATCAAAAAGTTGTAGGAAAAACGTCAGCAGAGACGAAACTGGTGGGCAGCAAATTGTCTAATGAAACCGTTGTTCTTGATGTGCAAACACTGAAGGATCTTATCGAAAGTGAGATAATAAATAACGCAAATTAATTCCTACACGATAGCAAAAATTACTTAAATAAAGTTTTTCTTCCAAAAAATGCAGAACTTCAATTCTTAACAGCAAAAGATGGTGGCAGCAACACCGAATACAACGAGCAAACCCCAAATGCCAATGTACCACATTATCTACAGCGCACATTTCCATTGATCATACAAAAAGCAGATCGTAAGCCAATTGCTTATATTGAATCGATTGCGTGTGAAGACGAAACGAAGGATAAAAAATTGTTTGTGGATTCTGCCGATGCAATAGAAAGCGGAGAAAATGTGAGAAAGAAACTTAACATACCATACCCAAAGTTATGGCCAACATCACGAGTTAAAACTCAACGTCTTCGTTCCAGACCACAGCCCGTTAGCTATGTTGTGGTTCCAAAATTTGCATATCCTTTCAACTACTACCATAATTACCATAATGGTATGGACTATCCTCAGTGAGTGGATGGAGTGGCAGATTCGCGAGCGTATAATGGGAGCTCTGATAAAAATATATGTATGTATATTAAAGTGTTAGAATTAGGTTGCTTAATATAAAAGCAAAATAAATAAAGAATGAGTCGGGACAATGTACATACTTTTATATCTTTTTTTATATGATTGGTATAGGGCGCAACAACAACAATAACTTGGGTAAGTAGTAAACAAAGTATTCGTAGACAAGCAACCAATATTAGCAACGTCAGGCTATAGTGTCTCAACGACATTCCTTCTAGAGGCTTGTGTTCCTTCCTTTGAAAGGCTCGAGAAGCGACAAGCATTTTCACCTTCTAAAGACTACCTCAAGGGAAAGTCAGGATAGGTAGTTACTAAAATAAATATTACTAGTAAACCCTGCCAAGCGATGCTGTGGCTTTCGATTACACTGTGAGACAATTTGTGGATGGAAGACCACATATTGCCACATTTCACAATTTTTTTGATTGTCATTTTAAATTTGACTTCCCCTTAAAATTGGCAGAATATGAATGGGCCCATAGAATCTTATTAATAAAATTTAAAATGAAGCATATATGTACCTAGATAGTTACTGGTTATTTTTATTGTGGACGTAGATTTTTTATACAAAGATTTTGTGCGAGGAGCCCCATAGTGAAGTTTTATGCCGAATAATTTTCTAGAATATGTTAACCTTAAAGCCACCTCCAAAAGGCCATTTGTCGCAGTCCTCTTTCTCTTTCTAGTTTTCTTTCATATGACATCTTAAATTTAAAAATCAAACAAACTGTAGCGTAACACTGAATTTTTGAACAGGTGGGAACCCTTTTTGTAAAAATTTTAATAAATTACACATTTTCAGCTCAAGCCCTTTCATATGGTGCCTGAAATTTAAAAATCATTCAAACTATACAGGACAATTAAATTTTTAAACGGGTGCCAACCCTTTTCAAAAAAATTAAATCTTCCTGCACATCTACAGGCCAAGCCCTTTCATATGACACCCCATTTTCGAAAATCGGTATAACGGTGTAAAGGTTATGGTGTACAAAAAATCGCTTAGCGTAATATACATATATTTAAAGATGAGTCGTAAGAAGCTACGGCTAAGAAAACATTTGTATCGTAACCCGCTAAAGGCAGCAGAAAAGGGAGACATCCACTGCATTAGGAATACGAGGTAATGTCTAACTCCTCCTCCCTTGGTATTTCGAATTGGCGCCGTGCAGCGCGAAACAGAAGCGACAATGAATCCAAAGCATCTCTCAACTGTTGCCGACTGAAGAACTATTCTGGGTACTAGTACTATAAAGCACTGCACGCATATATATAGTACTCCTATATTCGTAATACCTACGAGTTCCATCAGCCAACATTACAGTACAGACATACATATAAAAAAAGAAAGAGAAAACCGAGCAATCAAATTTGAAAAAAATGACATATGAATTCAAAATAAACCGCAGTGACGGCACATTAAAAAATTATAGGGAATTTACATATTTATTATTTGATTCTCGTATTAAAAATAATAGCTTAAAAAAACTAAAAAACACGCTTTAATCTTGAAAATCGTACTAAAAATTGAGAAATAATTTAATTAGAAACAAAATGATGAACGAAAATATAAGTGATGTATTGTGGAACGATCCTCCGTCATCCCTTGTCAAGTTTGGTTTGGAGACAAACCGGTTTCGGCTAATATGCGCCATCTTCAGTGTCTTTTTTTTTTTTGACGAAAAAAGACACTGAAGATGGCGCATATTAGCCGAAACCGGTTTGTCTCCAAACCAAACTTGACAAGGGATGACGGAGGATCGTTCCACAACACATCATATTCCTACCCTGTCGGAAAAACAAGCAACCAAAAAGTATTTAGAAAATATAAGTATTTAAGGAAAAGCGTGGGGGTGCTGAGTATGTCAAAACATATTTCAAATCGCTGTTTTTTTACTAATATTTTTATTTTGACTTTTTTGAGATTTCATATAACGTACTGTTTAATTTCGCAACTAGGTATTTATATTTTTGTACTAGTTGTACGAATCGAATATTTTCATGTTCAAATATTATTGAGCACCCCCACGCTTTTCCTTAAATACTTATATTTTCGTTCATCATTTTGTTTCTAATTAAATTATTTCTCAATTTTTAGTACGATTTTCAAGATTAAAGCGTGTTTTTTAGTTTTTTTAAGCTATTATTTATTTTTAACTTTTTAGTGAAATTTTTCATTAAAGGATGTTTTATGTGGACGCAAGAATAAAAGTAAATTTTTCACATACATTTTTTCCTTATAAAAAAAACATTGGTCATGGGAGCTCAAAAATGAAGCCTAAACGAAAAAATATCAACTAATATGTAGGTACTATGTGTATCGAAGCAAAACTATTTCAGTTTTTAATTGGAGATATGCTCTTCTTTATTTGCCTGTGCATATTCACAATGAACAGTCAGCGCTCCAAAATATTCTCATTGTCCTATAATCACTTCCATATTTTTCTTGTATACCAAAAATAGTAAACAACTTCTTGAAAATAAAAATAGCCAAACACCAACAGCGAAAAAATAACCTATTTTGGTAATTACCAAGTTCGGCAACCGTGGTATAAATAGAATTTGAACAAACAAAAACAGTTCTTGCTTTGCATACATATGTATGTACATGCGATTGTTTTTATTACAAACACAATGACAACAAAACAGAAAGCTTCCCAGCCAGCAAAATCATCGTAAACGAGCTCGTAAACTGATGTTTTCTCGAAGACAACTCTAATAAAATATCGTTTATGAAATCCGTTTACGATTCGCCTACGAATACTGTTTCGCTTTAAAATGTTCAGTGCCTACGAGTGTCGTAAATGTATCGAAAAAGCACTCGTATATGAATCTTTTTACGTCCGTTTTTTTTTTATCGTAAATGTACTCGTAAACGATTGATTTTCAATAGAAAAAATGACCTTTTGGACTGCCTTACCGACTGATTTTCAATGCGTAAAATAATGCCCATAAACAAAGCTAAATTTTAGGTATAAAGTTTTTTTATTGACTGCTGTTTAATATTAAACTAAACAATGGTAATGCATGCGATAATTATAATAATATATTAATTTTGTTTTCGATGGTATGCTGCCAACTTCTTTTGCCTGTCATGGGCATATTGAAAGTGCTTCTTCGAAATCGTGGTAAACACTTCTTCCTCTGAATTGAATTTGTTACGAAATGCACCTTAGAGAACAGAGTAAAAGATTAAACCTAATAAGTATTATTGAAACTGTAACATACATACTTCTTATTGCTGCAGTCGTTGCCAAACCAATTGCGCTAATTTTCACACCAGTGCCCCTCCACGAAAAATGCTCGGCTACTTCATCGCTAATAAATTTCCTCCAGGACGTTCTTACTTGTGCACAAATCCTTCACCTTCCTGCATGCTAATTATAATTTAATGTATTTTATGTTATTTGTGTTTTTAATTAGAAATTTTACAAACATACTTACTTTTAAAATATAGAGTTTAAAATTTTTCGTATAAAAGTGTTTGTTTGAAATTTTTCGTTTTTTTTTTTGACATGATAGAAAAAAGCTTCTTTTGTTATTAAGGGTATTCATTTAACCTTATAAATGCCTCGTAAAGTGTGTAAACTTGTAAATTTATAAAGTTTGTAAACGAACTGTCAAATTTTGTATGGAAAATCATTTACGCATGGTTGAGAAATTTACGCGCACATTTCAGTGTGTAAAAGCTGTAAACTCGAAAAAAGCAACCTTGCGCAACAGAAACCTCTAGCATCAGTAAGTCGTTTACAAAAATTTCCTTGTAAAGTCGTTTTAATTTGGATTTCTCACTTATTTTTGGCATATTTTAATATATGTCTTTAATATATGTAGATATAGTTTTAAATAAATTTTGACAATAGCACAGCTGATGACAAGTTTACGAAAAAAAATTATTAGGTGCGTTCATATAACAGTGTGTGTAAACTGATAGAAATTTACACTTTATAAACTTATACTCTTAAATGAATACCCTTATTGTTTTCTGATTCGAGAATAGCTCGTAAATCGCAATGTTCGTAAAATGTACGGTACCTTGCTGGCTGGGTTGTTACACAAAACACAAAAACAGTTCTTGCTTTGCATACGTATGTATGTACATGCGGTTGATTTCATTGCAAATACAACAACAACAAAACAGAAAGCTTCAAACTTCATTTTTGAGTGAATTTATGCATTGAGTGTATCGCCAACGCTATGAGCGATTGCTGGCTGTTGTGCGTTAGTTCGCTAGCTATTTGAGTGGTTATACGTTTTTCTTTGAACATTTGTTTGTGATTTGAGAAGAATATATTTTTGAGCGTTCATGAGTGAGTTTTTCCGTACCCTGAAAGCTTGTTACTTATTGGCTTGTATACAGGAGTGAATTGAAATTCGTAGAGGCTATTTTGAAGAAAGGTAACATAAAAGCCACAATTAAGCATAAAGTATAATGTTGAATGTCCTACTATATGATGCCGTTGGGCTGTTGATGTCATGTCTCGAATCCGGAGGAGAATAGAAATAATAGAGAGAACACAAAAAAGTGAATGTTTGAAAGATATAATAATTTAGTTAAATGTTGCAACTTTTAGGATGGGATGAAGTTACATACATACATACATACATACAGGTGAAGCTAATAAAAGCGTGTTAAAAAATGTCGAAGCGGTGCTATATTTGTGACAATAAAAGGGATAAAATAAATAAAATATCTTTACATACGTAAGTATTTCGTTTTGAGTGCATTATTGGTTATATAAATGTATATATACATATGTATGTAAATAGATTTCCAAAAGACGAAACCATTTGCAAACAATGGATGCATGCGTGCGGTCCGATTCCTGACGACGTTTTTAAAAACTTTCGAATCTGCAGCAACCATTTCCAAACAGACGATTACACGTCAAAGGACAATGGGGGTTGCAGGCATTTGAAAAGAAATTCTACAGAGTTTCTAAATGATACATATTTATGTACCTAATCACATACATATGTAAAATTACATTTTTAATAGTATACTAGGAAATACCCGTCCCGCTTCGCAGCGACAAACAAAAGCTTTTATGTTATAATATGTCTCTCCCTTTACCTTTACCTTTACCTTTACCTTTACCTTTACCTTTGCCTTTGCCTTTACCTTTACCTTTACCTTTACCTTTACCTTTACCTTTACCTTTACCTTTACCTTTACCTTTACCTTTACCTTTACCTTTACCTTTACCTTTACCTTTACCTTTACCTTTGCCTTTACCTTTACCTTTACCTTTACCTTTACCTTTACCTTTACCTTTACCTTTACCTTTACCTTTACCTTTACCTTTACCTTTACCTTTACCTTTACCTTTACCTTTACCTTTACCTTTACCTTTACCTTTACCTTTACCTTTACCTTTACCTTTACCTTTACCTTTACCTTTACCTTTACCTTTACCTTTACCTTTACCTTTACCTTTACCTTTACCTTTACCTTTACCTTTACCTTTACCTTTACCTTTACCTTTACCTTTACCTTTACCTTTACCTTTACCTTTACCTTTACCTTTACCTTTACCTTTACCTTTACCTTTACCTTTACCTTTACCTTTACCTTTACCTTTACCTTTACCTTTGCCTTTACCTTTACCTTTACCTTTACCTTTACCTTTACCTTTACCTTTACCTTTACCTTTACCTTTACCTTTACCTTTACCTTTACCTTTACCGGGACCATCCATCACCATCCGGGCTCACTACTTGAACCATCTCTGGGAAACCGACTCAAAAAATAACAATGAAAATATCCGTATGTTGAAGCCTTGCTCGACACCTTTCATTTGATACCAATATCGCTTAGAAACATTAGAGGGTTATCCGGGTCCACGTTTTGGCCCATATTTGGGGACTCTGCCTAGGCATTGCAATGAAAATAACTCTATGTTGAAGGCCTGCTCAGCACCTTTCATTTGATACCCATATTGCTCATACACTCGCTGGGTCACTCTGGGTCCACGTTTTGACCCATATCTGGAGACCCGGCCTAGGCATCGCAATGAAAATAACTCTATGTTGAAGGCCTGCTCAGCACCTTTCATTTGATACCCATATTGCTCAAACACTTGCTGGGTCACTCTGGGTCCACATTTGGGCCTATATTCCGGGAAGTTCCCACTTTTTCGAAATTCTATATACCCTATTATGTGCGCTAATACCATACGAATCTACTGTGAAAATTTCATAAAGATCGGTTGATTACTTTGGGAGTCCATAAAGGACACACACACACACACACACACACACACACACACACACACACACACACACACACACATCCATTTTAGATATGTGCTCGTGTCACATAAATACGTAAAATTTATAAATAAACTTTTATTATCTGAGCAAAAAATAAAACTCAAAAAATAACTTTTATTATCTGAGCAAAAAAATAAAACTCAAAAAATAACTTTTATTTTCTGATCGAAAAATAAAACTCAAAAAATAACTTTTATTTTCTGAAGGAAAAATAAAACTCAAAAAATAACTTTCATATTCTGATTGAAAAATAAAACTCAAAAAATTACTTTTATTTTCTGAGGGAAAAATAAAACTCAAAAAATAACTTTTATTTTCTGATCGAAAAATAAAACTCAGAAAAAAACTTTTATTTTCTGAGGGAAAAATAAAACTCAAAAAATAACTTTTATTTTCTGAGCGAAATATAAAAATCAAAAAATAACTTTTATTTGCTGAGGGAAAAATAAAACTCAGAAAATAACGATTAAAAATCAATTTTTTTATAAAAATAGAAAAAATAAAAGTTAATGCACCTAGAGGTAGCCTGCGTTACGGTGATTACATCTGTGTACTTCTTTTGCGTTTAGCGTTTCTCCTTCAGTATGATTTTTTTAGTCAAAATAAAAAAAATAACGATTATTTGCAATCCCTGATTCATAGACATTCTTAAACTTGATCTTCTTGGCTTTCAGCCCAGCCTTTTGCAATGGATATCTTCATATCTTTTAAATAGAACACAAAGGGTGATTTTCAAAAATGCTTACTCGTCTATTATTAATGTTACTTCAGGAGTTCCTCAAGGCAGTCACCTTGGCCCGATTCTGTTTTTGCTATTTATTAACGATATAACTACTACAATTAAACACTCAAAAATTTTATTGTATGCGGACGACGTAAAGCTTTTTAGATCAATCTCTTCATTTGATGATAGAACTTTGCTTCAGGAAGATTTAAATTCCTTAGTTTCTTGGTGTGACACTAACTTAATGCCACTTAACCTCAATAAATGTAAATTCATGCGCTTTTCCCGGAAAACCGTACAGCCAGCTTCTTATGCAATAAATGGCTTAGGCCTCGAACAAGTAAATGAGTTTGTGGATTTAGGTGTAATAATGGACTGCAAACTTAGTTTTAACATTCATATTAATGCTACAGCAAATAACGCAAGAGGTGTCTTAGCGTTTGTAAAACGTTGGTAAAAGGAATTCAGCGACCCATACATAACTAAAACACTCTTTACAACTTTAGTAAGACCTATATTGGAATATGGTTCCATAGTTTGGAATCCATACTATCAGATTCACTCTGATCGCTTAGAGTCAGTCCAAAAACAGTTTTTGCTTTTTGCTTTAAGAAATTTGCCTTGGGACTCTGGTTACAATCTTCCACCATATACTAGCCGTTTAAAACTCCTTAATCTTCCGACTCTTGCAAGTCGACGAGAAATGTTAGGGGTAATATTTATCGTTAAGCTCTTGAATGGCTTAATTCTTTCTCCTTTCTTGCTAGCTGAAATAAACTTTAACATTCCTTCTCTTTCAACAAGACACTTCAACCCTATCTACTTAAAGCAGTGTAAATCAAACTTTGAATTAAATGAACCTTTCCGGGGTTTATGTAAGAACTTTAATTCCTATTCCAGCTTTTTAGATATTTCGGACTCACTTTTCATTATAAGGGAAAAAATACTGTCTTATCTTAACACATAGTAGCGATTATTCTGTTATAATTCTCAAGACTAACTTCAAATGTACTATACTCAGCTGATGATTTTATTTCTCTGTAGCTGAGCAGTTTAAGATCTCGACGCTTAACAAACTCCTGCCACTCAACACCTCGGCATTTTATGTAAATAAAAAATATCCGTACGTCATGCGGGTGCGCCTCTCGTGCGGTCGGGCGGGATTGGAGGGCGTGGGTTATTATTATTATTATTATTATTGCACAGATAGAATACTATCAATATAGAAGTACTATATATATGACTGCACGCAACTATGCGCTTTTTAACAATTTTCTTCTTTCGCTCATGCTAAAAGTAAGGAAAAAACTAAGAAAGGACAGTGAAATTAATTGAAGGTCGAACTTATAATTCGGAACCAAGACAAACTTCCGCAATTTCATGCAAGCGCTTTTTGCAATTTATAAAATTATAAATAAGCAGGTGCGCTGCAATGTTTTTGTTTGAGAGGGGTATGTGTGATTAAGTAAGAACGTTGCAAGAACATTATAAATCTGAAGGTGATACAAGCTACCTTGAATAAGGATTATTATTCCTTTCTAATTACTAAGCATAATGAACTTAATTTTTTTTTCATTTGGACTCCTCAAGGCTTGGGTGTTATTGAGTTTATTGTGCGCACTGCGCAGCAACAGTCATCACATTGCTGTCTTAACAACAACTTTAACAACAAATATCTCGTAAACTATATGCCTGCAGCAAATTTTGATTTCAGCTCTAAGATCTGTGAGAGCGCCTAGACCTCCCCTGAATAAGTCATTTTTTTCGGGGCGTGCTTGCTTAACCCGAATCAACCCACCAGCACCATATGGTAACGCTAAATATCCCCTTACATTTACAAGAAAATAAACAAAAGGAAAAGAAAAAACACCAGGAAAATGCCGATTTTCAATGAAAAATTAATGTGGCTTTGCAAAAAGGTAAAGATCGTGTTATTCTGTGCTCAAATGTCGAAGCTATTGCGTCTGAAAATGAGGTGACAAAAATTAGTACTGAAAATTCCCGTTTTCAGATATGGCATGTCGGTAAATATAAGTATATTTTATAACTTTTAGAATAAATTGTTCAAATAATTACACTTTTTGAAAGCTAATGAAATTATGTATGTAATGTAAATTAGTTTTTAAAGAAAAAATTCTTCTTTCCAACATTTTTTTACATTTTTCTAAAGGCGTTACCATATGGTAGCCGTGGGTCGTCCAGGGTACAGGTTTTTTTTGTTGGGCTTCGCGTGATTTTCTCTGCCGTTGTGTAAATTTAACTAATGTAATGTTATTAATTTGTTAGAATTTTATAAATTTTCTGCTTTTAGAGGTTTAACATTACAAAAAATGCATGATTTCATTCTAGATCAAGATGAGGCATTCGACGATGGTGGACTAAATGACATACCAACTGTCATTTAGGTACATACATGGAGCCTCATCAATATTACAACATTTTTGGAGAAGATAATACTGAAGAGGAATGTGCGGGTAAACCAGATAATGTTTGCTCGGTCCAACTAAAAGGCAACTGAGAAGTTGTAATGGCTGGTAGCTCGACATTGCCCCATTTTGTCCAAGAAGATGAATGGGTGAAGAATATTTCACCATTTCCTCTTCCAATTTTTCCACTGGCGAATACGAAGATTGTCGTAATATACTACGTCATGTTCAATTAGAGAAGTTTTTTAATTATTGTTATTATTTATCAAGCACATTTGCGAACAAAGTGCAATATATGCTATTGGCCAGAATAGGCCAACCCTACATATGGAAGTATTTAAAAAAAAAAATATGTTATTTGCATAACTTTACTTAAAACCTACTTAAATCTCAATAAAGTGAATTAAATATGTGTTTTTTCCTGTGAAACTAAAAAAAAAAGTTTCCAAACATCATTTACCCTTTAAACAAAAACCTGTACCCTAGGCGACCCACGGCTACCATATGGTAACGCTAGTTTTTCACATTTTCCGGAAAAGTGCGACAAGGTACTGGAAAACGGACTTCAATTTCATGCTCAGGAGGTCGAAATTTATTGGTGTACATACTTTTGTGAAAATCTGAAACAAAAAAAGTTCTGGGAAAATCCGGGTTAATGCAAAATTTTCCTAAAAACAATTTTAAAGAGATAAAAATGCATACAAATTCGTATATAAATGGTTTGAAGTTTTTAATAATGCCACTTTCAACGATGATGAAGAAAAAAATCGTCATTTATTAGAAAAAATCGTCAAATCATTATTGCTTAGAAAAATCGTCAAAATGACGACATATATATACATACATACATACGGGGGTTTTGTTCCTTATACCCCACTTAAGTTGCGCCTTGTGCAGGTAGATATGAAAGCACGCCAAAACATTATTTTGAAGATGATTTAGCGCTAATATTCAAACGAAACTTCTTAAGTGCTTATATACATGATTTTTGTACATTCATACATATATGTACATATCTACATATGCATATATGTACATATGAATATGTACCAACAAAGAGAAATCGCCCAAACCATCACATAAAGAAATTAGCCACATCGTGCTACTCTTCACTTAACAAAATATCGACTAAGAAAATTAGAAATTCATCACGTTTGCAATTTTCGTGGATCAACATAAATAGCCCGTTCAGATAGAACTGAGCGACATAACCAAAGTAGTTATCGCTGTTGACAAAAGACGTGTGCCACCTACAAGCCACAACAAAAGAAAAAATAAAACGTTGTAATTAAACACCTAAGAACTTTGTTGAAAAAAATAGCTTAAAAAATAAACAAAAGAAACAAAAAAAAACGTTTTTGTGATAATTTTTTTTTCTATTCTTACCACAATGAAGTCAATTCATATAACAATTATAATTTTGTGTTGTTTTTGTTATTATGTGCATTCAATTGAAAATGTTGAAGAAGCGGAAAGTCGACGTGAGCTAGAGCAATGGAAATTGCCGCCGATCACGAAGACGACAACTGAAGCACCACCAATGCCGAAATATCCACGACAAATCAGACGGAGTCAAATGTCCGCTAATAATGAGAATCGCAATGAAGAAAATATTGACTTCGCACTTGGCCGTAATAGTACTGATGTGCTCGAAGAGGATGTTGAAAAGGAGGATAACGACAAGGAATTCGATCATAAACATCGAGTTTTGTTAGCGGTACAATCGGATGTGAAGTATCGTGATAGAGCCAATAAAAGAAAGCAGGAAATGGAAAGTGAGTATGCAGGAAATTGGGGAGGAGGAGGAGGACGAGGAGTTTTCAGTATATGGTATGGGTCGTCTCAGAAAACTGTAAATAGTGATTTCTTGTGAAAGGAGGTGGAGGAGGAGGCTGGTGGGAGGGAGAGATTATGCGAAAGCGTTGAGCCTTGCCAGCATCTCGACGTATAGTATATGTCGGTTAAATATGGATATGATTTATTGCATATGTACCTATCATTTCATAAGTATTATTATTTCAAAACTCATTTGATATATAAATTTATAAGTACCTATTAATTTAACTTTCCAACTATATTTATTTCCAGCTGTGAAGAGCGAAGAACGATCTGCACAAAGCGATACGCCTGCAACAAAGACTATTTCAAAGACTGTTTCAAAGAATCAGCTCAAGCAAGGACTGAAAGATATTTTGTCAAGTAAGTAAATATGTACTTTTAAATAAAATCTTGCTTATTTCTTAATTAAATTCAAACAAATTTTCGGCTTATTTTATTCCTCTTACTTACAGAACTTCATCCCATCGAACCAAGCGCTGATCCGTTTCTACGAAAATCGAAACCAACTAATGAAATTACATCACAGCTCCCCAAAATGAGACAGTTCCCAAAAACTATGGCATCGAGAAAGCCACAACGTCGTACTTATCTGAGAACGTTAAAATGCGAAGATATACCACCACATAGTGAAGCTCTATTGCATTCGGGCTTAGTATTGAATGAATTCAAAAATTTATATGATAGAAGTTCATATCCGATGTGGCCACAGCCCGCTGTAGTGGATGGCGCCAGAGATTTCGCTGGAATGCAAAGAAACTTTATCAAATCGCATCACAATCCAATGAAGTTTTTTCCAGCTTATCACGGCCATCCGCCAATTGCTTGGTCACATAACACTCCAACTTACAACCCTTACCATATCCATAATCCGTACAATATGTACGATTGCGACTATAATATGGATACCGTAAATGGTGCTAATTTTCCGCTTGTTCAATATGTGTGGGATGATTCGGAATATGATGAATATCCGAATATGAATGACATGAATATGATAAATGGAAACGTAAGAACTAAAAAATAATACTATTCTAGTTAAATTAAATTAAAAACAAGTTATATAATTTCTATGCATATTCCCATAAACCTTAGTACATTTGTATGTATGTATGTGTGTACATAAATAAAATAATATTTATTATTGTTCCAATAAAAATATTTGCATACTTATATTTATTATCTTGGTAACACTAGTGAAAAAGTATCGGAAAAAGAGTCTCAAATTGGTGTGCTATTTTACCACCACAAAGATCCCTTTTCACCACAGTACATGTTTTTGCAATAAACCGTTATTTGGCAAAATAATATTTTTATAATTCCGAGAAGAAGGTTGTTGCAATTTTTATTGTCGTGTGGCTCCCTTCGCTTAATTTCTGGCCACCTATAATCTAAAGCACGACAACAACATCAATAAAAATTGCAACAACCTTCTCGGAATTATAAAAATATTATTTTGCCAAATAACGGTTTATTGCAACAACATGTACTTATCTATGTACATACCTAAAAAAAATCATACTCCCATGAGCACTTAGGGCCGTTTACTCAACCTCTGATTAACGCTAACCGGAGGACAAAGGTTCGGTTAAGCTATGGACTGCATTATCGGTCACATGTTAAATGCATGGTTTGATGAAGTCGATAATGATGTTTAACCGAACTTTAACCGTGGTTAGCGTTAATCAGAGGTTGAGTAAATGGCCCTTAAACTTTCTATTCTTAGATGTCATTTTGAAAAGAACAAATGTACTGTAGGTACATACATATGTACACATGTATGTATAGATATGCTGCAGCTAGCCATTCAAATATTTTGCTAAACAACGTAAACGAGGTAGCAGATATAAATGTACAACGATATGTACATATGTATGTATGTATGAAGGCGTAACTACACAATGAATGTCGGTCGAAGCTGGACCGTTAGATTTGAGTGCTCGCCGCGACGACGATTTCTGTGAAAAATAGAAATGTGCGATATTCTGTCGAAATTGGTTTGCTTGTTGTTGGGAGCCACTCGGAGCCACAGCGATGTTGTTGGGAGACAAACGGAGTCACTGGAGCCATTGGGTGGCCATCTATGCTCTAGACGCTTCTGGTCGAGTCCAATAAAGCGCGCCAGTCCTTTATGTTTCATGCCGTCTGGCGCCAATTGGAAATACGAAGTGATGACGAGTCAGTCTTCACAGGTCTCCATTTTCTGCTGTCTTTAGCGAGTTTCGATAGAAATACTTCCTGAACCGCAGCACCTTCATCCATTCCCAGCAAAAATCTGGTCATCGCTATTACCTGTCAGGCATGACAGAAGGCCTTGCGTTATTTTCAGTGGAAATTTCCATCCTGCCTTACATTTTTCACCTTCTTTCTCTGCATCCCTGTAAGGTATTTTTTATTTGATTCGCTAGAAGCCTTGCGGTATTGCGTGATTTATTCGTTCGGCGGTAATACAGTGGGCAAGTCCTTCCCTCCAATGATAAGCTCATGTTAATGTCAGGCATTACGTCAACGAATGTGGAAGCGATTGCCAGGGTTTTTCTGGATTACCCTCGTAATTCCACGGTCATCGAGTTTTTTGATGGGTTCTCACCACATCACCTGCCCAATACAGCCGCTGGATCTTTATTCGCTGAAATATATATGTATGTCGATTTCTGCGTAAAGCTCGTACAGCGCGTGCATCATTAGGTAATAAATGTATCTTAGTTACTAATATTTTCCACACTAAAGTTTAATTATTTATCAAAGGGAACCATAAAAAAGAAATATGTGCACATCGAAAACAAGAATCTAGGTATGCATGTATACATTCATCAGATTGAAGTAATAAACTAAAGCGCTTCTTCTTGCTACAAAAACAAAATAAGTACACACATCGTAAGAAATCAATGTAAAACCAAACACTTTATTAATAATGCAACAGCAAAACTGATTCGCTAATTCTATAAAAAATTCAAACGCTAACTTTCTAATAGCCCAGTTAGTCAAGAACGTGTGGTCCGCTCGCTGACGCAAACGCCCGTATGCAATTTTTAGGATTTTTTGAGCCCGTAGCAATCAGCTGTTTTACTCACACATATCTACATATATATATATAGTTTTTTTTTACATTTTGGCAGGGTTGCCATTTAGTCATTTTTGAACAAACAAGATTTTTACTAATCTTCAAAGTGTTATGCGGATTACTCTTCAATACACAACTGTGCATTATTTGCCAAATGACAAGAAAATACTAATTTAATCGTTTTTAAAGTTGTCGTTGACGACTTTTTTTTTTTATTAATTTAGTTACTTTTTTACGGCTTAGTTGGTAATTAAAACACATTTTTCTTGTAATTTTGTAGCTGCCCAATATATTTCCATCAAACCTTGGTGATAGTTATCAAGGGCTAAAACATAAAATAACAAAAAACACAGTCAGAACATTAAATTTACAAAATTGAAAATCTATAAAAAAATTGGGCCGTAGTCATAGTCGATTTAAAACAGTGTTTTAACACACTTAGAATGATGCTAGCATAAACGTCATTTTATCTCTGTCATAGTCGACTTAAAATCGGTTTTATCACTAAAACAGCGTTCTAACTTTAAAATGAGGTGAATGCCATTTTAAAATCTTAAAATATTGTTCTAAGCTGGGAATTCGTCATGAAAACTATAAAAATAGAAAGAGAGTACGTGAATACAATAAAAAATAAATAAATAAAACGTATAAAGAAGACATTTTAATAAATATGCAGGTGGCACTCAAGGCTTTCTCGCAGACAAGCTTTTTCTACTGCGCTCCAGTTCGGTGCACGAGACCTTGTTGTTCCCTACAATTACAAGTTCATTTTGATTTATATGAAGTGTATAGTTTTATCTCAAAATTTAACTCACTTTTAGTTGTTTTTTAGCGTATTTTAAATATACGATTATGTTAAAATATGCAAACATCAAAAGTCGAATAGATAGATGCGCTTACTTTTTTCTTTTCAATTTACAAGTTGACACAGGGTGAACTTTTCAATTTAAAAGTTGACACAGGGTGAACTTTTAAAACACTCGAAATTTCTCAAAATTACAGAGCGATTCTTATTATTTTATATGGGTAACCCTGTTCCGTTTCATTTTAGCAAAAACGTTTGTTCTAACTGGTCTATGACACACCACTCTTTTAAACATCATTCTAAATTTAATACCGATTTTAACTAAAACCGATTTTAGTGAACGACTATAACTACGGCCCATTATATTGGGAAGCAACAAGATTCTCACAAAAATGTGTGTTTAATTAAGAAATCTGTACTGAGTTTCTGTAACTCATATCTTTTCTACTATAAATAGGTGGTGACATGGTGGTGTGCATCGTATTTGTGTGACATCACTTTAATTGATTTTGTTACAGAAACTCAGATTTATTGTGGCAATTTATAACTTTTTAATGTGGAAAAATTGCAGAGAAGACCACCAAGAGTTATCAATTAAGAAAATGCCGCCACCATTGTGGATAAATACAATTTTTGCTTTAATTTTCAGTAATATCTTCATTTATTAGGAGTGTTCAATATCTCAAAATTTTTACATATTTTTACAAATAGTTACGAATTTATGTTCAATAACCCAAAAAATTCGCAAAAGAGAGCCAAATTGAGAGAGTAAGACCTCGAGAGAGTTGATAAACGCTGCAAGTAAAATTTTCACTTGCAACTACTAGCAGCTTTAAAAAAATAGAAGTGTCCAAAATATATGATCACAAAAATTTCAATTGGAAATATACAAACATTTTAAGCGCAAATTTCTAATTGTGTACTAAATAAGTTAGCGCAAACAACGAATCTTGATGATGTTGTGGAATAGCCAAAGTAGAATTTTGTTTTCCTAATTCAGTTATTTCCATTCATTTCCAATTTCAAAAATTTCAATTACAACCTAACCTAAAAATCAAATTGTCAAAACAGCGTATCAGCTGTTTTCTTGCGAATGTTTACGATTTTGTGTTCAATTACTTTGGTTGATAATTTTCTCTTTTTCTCGTTTTTACTCTTAATTTGACATTGACGCTCTTTTTGCAAGTACTTGCAAGTAAAGTTGTTGAACAAAGCTATTATCTTGTTATTAATTTATATATATATATATATATATATATATATATATTTACATTTTGTTTGGGATTTAAAAAAAATTTATCAACGTTTTCTTTCCTTTCTTTTTAAAAATTAAAGTAATAATAAATGGTTCGTTTAAGTACATACTATTTTTTCCATGTGAACACATATATGTATATTCGATAACATTTTACAATCTTGTTGAGTTAGTTGTATAATGCTGTGAAAATTACTGTTTAAATATTTAATAACTAAAAATGTTCAACTGGCAACCCTTCTACCTTGCAACCATGCGAGCGATCAGCTGCACGTTTTTACGTAAAAAGCAAAATGATTTTGATTTCTGCGGTACGGGCTTCTGCGTCGTACGTCGTTGAATAATCGGTTACATACAAATCCCATTAAATAGGTTGGATCAGCTGACACGGTACACGGGTTTACGTTCTCGACTAACTGGGCTATAAAGCATACAAACATATAATAAATTTGTATATATGTATGTGCGTATTGATATTTTTATAGTACAGTAGAATCGCACAAAAGTTAACTCGCGAGAAAGTTAAACCTTCGGGTAAGTTAACCAAATTTGAGCGTCCACGTACGGCTCTAAAAAGTTAACTCTTGGTTAACTTTTCTGAGCTTATCGAATTTTTTTCCAATCCAACCGTTTATTTCTCGGCAAAAACAAGCCCATTCCCCTTGTTTCTATGTATTCCCGGAATTTGCGTGCATTCCCCGAATTTCTGTGTAAAAAATTATTGTCGGTGTCACGAGGTACAAATGTAGTTAATCGTTTGAACTATTGAGTGGTGTAAACATAGTTTGTGCGTTAAAAATGGCAACAAAGCGGAATAAATCTTCGCAAATTAGATTGAATTTACATCGAAAAGCTGATATATATTTTAAGAAAACTTGATGAAGGTATTAACGGAAACCGCTTGGCATTAGATTATAATGTATCCAAAGCGCCATCTCAAAAATAAAGAAAAAACGATATGAAATTTTGAAGTCAGTGGCACGCACACAGGAATTGGCAACCAAGAAAACTTTGCACAAGTCGGAATATGCCGTTCTCGAGGCAAGGTTGTATAAATGGTTTTTGAACCAAAGGCAACGCAATTGCGCAATTAGTGGTCCAATTTTAAAATCAAAAGCAAGCTTGAATTTGCCAAAATGTACCCTGGAAAAAATTTTTATGCAAGTGATGGATGGCTAGCAAATCTTATGTACGCAAATTAAATCTAAGTTTCTGCTTTGTAATAATTAAAACTGAGATATTCAAATAAATTTGATATGTTATATCCCAAAAATTATGTTTATTACCGTATTCTATCAGATTTAAAAACAACCTGGAAAAGTTAATATTTCGAAAAAGTTAAATGCCCTTGGGACCGTTTGGTTAACTTTTGTGCGATTCTACTGTAGCTCAATATTTACCTCAGTATATAGTTTAAGTATACTAGGTATGATATAACTACATATATGTACATACATTTGTAAATATACAAACATATATGTATATGTATGTATATTTAAAACAATTACTTTGAAAATATGTAACGGAAATCACCTGTTAGACGGAAATCAAATCAATTTACCTGCTTGATAAAATAAACATAAACGATACCGTATGGGCAATTCAGTATTAGAAATCATCAATGGTGCCGTATAAATAAATACATACATATCTATATGTATGTATGCACATGTAGGTACCCTGCAGCGAAAGTCCAAACTAGTCAGCCAACCTACCAGTTAACTGACTAGATAAATTATGGGAGTTGCCCAACTAGATTCATAGGGGACAAATTGAGATTAGTTATGAAACAAGAAGTTTTGCCAAAAAAAGGGTTTTAAATTAAAAACGAATGTATCCGGGGCTTCTGGAGGTTGCAATGAACACGTATGCAGTAAAAGTAAAGCAACTTCTTTATTGTTGTAGTATTCGAACCCTGCGTAGTAGGCCCCTTGTAGATTTAGTTGGTTGCAAATTGTTAGATCATTAAATCAGGCGAATGCCACAAATATAACATAGTTTGAGATGTTAATGTAGCCGTGTACATTAGATACTACTTCAGCCATAGAAAAAAGTACACGATATGTTCGTATAAAGTCAGAAAATCATCAATATAAATGTCAAGCTTAGAATGGTCAACGTGTTACTTATTCACAGTGTTAATGTTAATTTACCTAAATATTTAATATGCAAGATCGCAATCTAATGTGCCTGAATTTTTTAATTTAAATATCATACTCTAATAACTAAATAAATGTATTAGAAACTTTATTTTGCAACTTTTATTTTCATTGGAGTAGCATGTAAAACTAGTCAGTCAACTGGTATAGTTCTGATATCTACACTGACTAGTCAGCAAATTGTTATGATGCTGGTGTGCATAGTGACTAGTCAGTCAAGTGGTATGATGATGGTGTGGATACTGACTAGTCAGTCAAGTGGTATGATGCTGGTGTGGATACTGACTAGTCAGTCAAGTGGCATGACTCTGGTGTGGATACTGACAATTGCCATTTCCTAGGTCATCACCGTGTTAAAAATACCAGTTGCTAATATGAAAAAAAGATAGATGGCTGACTAGTTGAGCTGTATGGCCAACTAGTTGTCAATTAGTTTACAACTAGTTGATTTCGCTGCAGGGTATATATTAAGGCACCCATATTTGCGCATTTCAAATAGCTTGAGGATAAAAAATAAGGTATCCAAAACATCGAAGTAGTGTGAAAATCCCCCAGGCCATAAATCGTAAAAGTTGGTGCAAAAAACAGCCATTCTCCGAAAACAGTCATTCTGCGAGATGTTAAAAAGCCAGTTTCATACGGAATGAATGGACCAATGTGAAAATTTCAACACAGACATTTTTGATGTGTAAACATCTTTGCTGTAGCTACGAGTGACTTCGAAAAACAGGTAAAGTTTACGCGTAAACGTAAATGAACTTTGTGTTAGTGCACTGCTGCGTCCGTGTGAATCGCTTGGCATTGTCAGTGGTAGGTAGGTAGATAGACATGTACTTACAAATGCTTGCATGCATAGCCGTGCAAATGCAAATATCAACAACAACAGCAACGAAGCGAAGTGAAGTGAAGATATTCCCATGAATATGTATTTATTAGAAAAAAATTGTGTTTTAGCTATTTAAATTGGGAAGTTATAGCCGAAAATGTCTATATCTGCGTAATCGGTTTTATGGGAGCTATATGTTATAGTGGTCCAATATTGAACATTTTCGGTAACCTTATTTGGGCCAATATGGGTACAAATACTTTAAAATTTCATGCCGTTAGCTATTTAAATGGTGGACTAGTTTGCGTTCCCACAGACGGGCGGCCAGACAGACAGACGGACATGGCTTAATCGACTCAGCTCCTGATTCTGATCATATAGGTATATATGTATTTTCGTGAGTCCCCTCACGATTCCTTCTGGTACTTTCGACAAACATTTTTTGTCACAAAGTTGTAATACCATTTCATTCTCATGAAAGGTATAAAAATATATACACTTTTGAGGTTTTTATAAACACTTGATTAATTTTTTTTTAATTTTCATACAATTTTCCACCACATAATGCCTAAAAGTATGCTACAAGTGGTTTTAATATTTTTTTATACTATTTTGGTTATACAAAAGTGCATTAAGTGATGCAGATACGTCGAAATCGTATATGAACAAGTAAGGAAGCCTAAGTTCGAGTGGAATCGAACATTAGATACTCAGCTGTATGCTTTCATTGTTTGTTTGCGTTTGTTCGATATAGGGTGTATTTTATATAAAGCGAGTGCCGCATAAAGTGGGCGTAGCCACGCCCATTTTCAACATTTTTATCAGTCATCCAACTAAGAATATGAATATTATTCTTTGTGCAAAATTTCATTCCTTTATGACTTCTAGTTACAAAGAAGTCTTGTTACAAATTCCCAAAGGGTGTTCCAGAAATATCTTTGTTAAAAAGTAGGCGTGGTCATAAACCGATTTCAATAAATTTTTGCGTGTCTATTAACACAAGTTATAAAAGTGGATAAACCAAGTTTCGTCACAATATCTCAATTATTTGTCGAGTTGTGGGCTCTGAAATCTCGTTGATTCCTTTGTCTGAAAAGAGGCGGTGCCACGCCCATTTTCCGAAATTTTTCTATTTTTTGTTTCCGATCTATTGTAGAACTCATGCCACAAAATTTCAATGAATTATCTTTATATTTGACAAAGATATCGCTTAAAATGTTTTTATTAGGCCACTTTATGATACCCATATATAAAAGTGGGCGTGGTCGTCAACCGATTTCGCTAAAATTTCGAACATGTATTACTACAAGTAGTGAAAGTGTATAGACCAAGTTTCGTCATAATATATCTATTATTTGTCGAGTTATGGGCTCAGAAATCTCGTATATTCCTGCTTCTAAAAGGAGGCGGTGCCACGCCCATTTTCCAAAATTTTTGTATTTTTTGTTTTATGTCCATAGTTGGACACCTTCCATAAAATTTCAATGATATATCTTTATATTTGACAGAGATATCGCTTAAAATGCTTTTATTAGGCCACTTTATAATACCCATATATAAAAGTGGGCGTGGTCGTCAACCGATTTTGGCAATTTTTCGTCCAAACATTTGCCTAAGTAAGTATATCACGCCTACCAAATTTCATCGATATATCTTCAACGGTTTCTGAGTTACGACTCATAAAACTTTCAATGTTTGCCCCTTAATAAGTGGGCGTGGCACCGCCCATTTTCCAAAATTTCACCATATTTCTTCATAAGGGCCTGAGCTCAATACGTGTGTGAAATTTTATCACTCTAGCTCTATTAGTGACCGAGATACAAAATTTCCGATTTTTACTATATAGGGGAGGTGGGCGTGGTCATGGTCCGATTTCGCCCATTTTCAATACCATCCGTTCCTGTCTTGATACCAACTTACATTTCAAATTTCATCAAAATATCTCAATTTTTGCGCGAGTTATCGTGCTCACAGACGGACAGACGGACAGACGGACAGACGGACAGACGGACAGACGGACAGACGGACAGACGGACGGACATGGCTCAATCGATTTCTCTTTTCACCCTGATCATTTTGATATATATAAGTCTATATCTATCTCGATTATTTTATTCTGTTACAATCCACCGTTAGGAAATCAAAACTATAATACTCTGTGTACTAGTACAGCTGAGTATAAAAATTATGTTGGATATTCAAGAATGAATATTTTGGAGTTATAAAGCAGTGAAGTAATAAATTTTTTGGGCCCAATTTTACCCTGGGATTTTCCCACTATAGAGATCCCGTTTTTTGATATGTATCTTATTTTTTTTCTCCAAGCCATGAGAAAATGCGTGGGAAACGAGCAAATTCCACCGTTTAAAATTTTCGTACAATTTGTGGGCACTCTAGTGCATATGTACATATTTATGTGTGCATGAACCGATATATCGATTGTATAGCGAGGCAATAGGCTAGAAATGCCCTTTGACTTTGCTATGAGGTGTACAAATACGCGGCTGGTGTAGTCGCTCTTGCACGTAAAAACATTTTCCTTTTCACATTAGGGTGTGTGTTTCATATTTTTAACTTCCGCCTTGGTCTATAATGTAATTTTATAATTCGTGACATTAATATGTTAGCAAAATGAGCAGGGCTTTTACTAATTGTCATATCACAAAGATTTTTCCTTATGAACACCAATATCTTGCCGTGATGCCGCTTTTGGTAGAATAAACACAAATAGTACGTGTGACTTTAAGAGTAGTTGAAGTATACATGAAGCATTCCATGGTTTGTACGGGACAAATTGTACAAATTTTTACAGTTTTGGGTTTGAATTAAAGGCACACCAAAATGTTAACCAAAAAAATATCTGGTGCATTATTACTGTCTGATAAAATTCTTATTAAAAGCAGAAACTTGCTTTTGAAATATTCGTGTAAGTGTGAAAAATCTTAAAAAAGTTATGTGTTTGTACGGGACAGGGCTGGTCTACCATAATCCTTGGTTTATGCGAACCAGGTGCAATTTTAGTCAAATTAATTAAATTAGAAAAAAATAAAAAAGCAAATGTGGTAGCACTAATATCAAGGTTTATTCAAACAACAAAAACATTAGAAATATGGTTATTCCAAAAGAATTAAAAATGCTGTAATGTAATTTTTTACATTGTTTGTACGGGACAAATGGTATAAATCTTTACAATTCACAGACAAACCAAAAGGTTATCAAACAAAGTTTCTAGTACATCAATATTGTGTGGCTAATTTCTAAACAAAAACCAGAAGCTTGCATTTGAAAAACTAGTATATGTGGGAGAAATCGAAATGTTTGTACGGGACAAATTTACCATTTTCCATGGAATGCTCCACATATATGGAGCATCTCAGCGATTTACTCTTACAAATTACAGAGCACACTTTACTTCAACCTTTGCTCGCCTTTTATTCAATGAAATTCTAAGTAGTTTGTTTTGGTTCCATAAGCTCTCAGAATTCTTTAGAGCATATTTCTTACTTGAAATCATTCGACAAGAACATTACTATAGCAGGAGTTTAACGTCTTTTGCGACCTTAGCATCGAACAATGTGTTGAACTTCATTAAGATTTTATATTCTTCAAATTTCATTAGAAAAAAACACCCTAATGTGAAAACATACATACATATATGTAATACAAATATATGTACGTTTTCACACGCCCTGTGTGTTTATTATACTAGAATTTTAAATTTGCTAGCCCCAAAGCAATCATGCCATCATTTTCCAATCGGAAAGGAAACTAAAACTGAAGTAATTCGATATCAGGTCTCGCCATTGGCAAACACCAAAGCTGCGGTTTCTTTAACTGAAACAAAACCGTGAACAAGAGCAACAACAACAAGTCACGTCACCCACCCACGTTCGTACACTCTACCACCAACTGACTGACATTCCCAGAAGGGGTTTTCCATATTTTGGTAATGGCTTGAACTTGTATTCAATGAAATAACGCATTACAAATAGCTAAGAAACACTCCTTCGCTTACTTTGCTCATTACTTGTAATGCGACAGTTTTAAAATTATTATTTTTTCGCTTACTGGTAATGCAGAAAATAATTGAAAAGTCTGGAGTACTGTCGTTATTTTTTTGCAAACGCTTTGCTTTGATTTTAATTTTTCTGCGAGTAAATAGCAGTTTTGCAAAGCAATTTACCCTCATTCTCGTTTATTTTGCCAGTTTTCATTATAATGCATTATAGATTATTATACTGGATTGTGTGATATATGCAAATACTTATACCAGTGAAAGAACTTATTACTTGTAACAGCTTACTTTTCCCAATATTAGTAGCGACTTTATAATGCATTACTGTCTACCATATTGTAAGACAATACCGCCAATGACATGCCTATGTTAAAGTAATGCAGTCCGTATTCGAAAGTGTAAGCGATGAATCAAGATTTCTCGATGATTTTACCCATTACATGTAAGAGAAAGCCCTGCTGGGTTAAAGCTACTGGTGTGGGGCATAACATGGCGTGGCAAGTGTGTTGCTGCCACATACGTACATATGTACATACTTGCATATTCCCCACCGGGTCATAAATATTTCCAACACAAGTCACATATGTACATATGTACATATATACATATCTACAAGCGTACATATATCCATGAACGAACAAACAAATGGCGACCAGTTGATCTGAGGCTAAGTCGCTGTTGACTTTCTAGGCTCGCGCTGTTGCGTTGGGAACTACATTTGTACATATGTATGTTTACATGTAGGCATGTACGTGTGGGTGTATATCACCTGGCTGATGGTGTGTTTTAACACGCACAACCATTCGCATACTCAACGGTACAAATCAAAAAGTCTAATGTATGCCATTTAACACGCTTTAAAGCAGTTCAGTTGAAAGAAAAAAAGGCAATGAATTTGAAAAGCAATCACTTTTTAATTCACCGCAGCGATTGCATGTTTGGGTGGAGATTTGTGTGGATATGCGAATTCGTTTATGTAGTAGGACATTATACAAAAATAAGGTATGTATGCACGAATGTTTAAGATTTCCATATACATTGTGTCCCACAGGCATCACGATAAAGACCACGTTTGTTCTTAAATAAACTATTCAAAATAAGGCCCTAATATGGCGGCATACCAGATAACTCTACGCTCTTTGAAACGTTTCAGCATCTTTGCTAGACTCTGTGCGGCACTAGTGCCGATTTCAGACATTTCCAGGGCATACATATACATATGAATGTATGTGTGTATATATTTTTGCTCTTTCAACTGTGACAAGGCAGGCGCTAAACCGTAATCGGCACGCAATTTCGTGTCGTCGGTCAAAAGTTCGATTAGGCATGCAAGTCTGGCAATACGATTCATTATTAAAAACGGAAATATTTTTCTGTTTTTTTTTTTTTGTGGATAATGGTTAAAAACCAAAAACTGCTAATAGCGTTCGTAGATGTAGTGAAATTTCGAAAGAAATCACTTCTTCATAATCAGAAATCTTTCTACGCGTTAAACGTTTATCAGCGGCAATGTGAACTTATTGTACTCAGTCGCAGATTTTTTTAACTTTTTGGAAAGGGTTGCCACCTTTTTAAAAATTCAGTTTAACGCCATAGTTTGTTTGATTTTTAAATTCGAGGTGTCATATGAAAGGGCTTGGCCTGAAAATGAGTAATTTATTTTAATTTTTACAAAAAGGGTTGCCACCTGTTTAAAAATTTAATTTTCCAGTATAGTTTGATTTTTAAATTTCAGTGTCACATGTAAATGCTTGACCGAAAATTAATAATTCATGTGAATTTTTGTATGAGCTATTGGCCAGTTTTTATTTAAAAACAAACATGAGTAATTTATTATGTTAATTTTTTACAAAAAGCGTTGCCACCTATTCAAAAATTAATTTTTACGCTACAGTTTGTTTGAATTTTAATTTGAAGTGTAATATGAAAGGACTTGGCCTCTGCAGGAAGGTTTAAATTTTTTGAAACGGGGTTTACCACCTGTTTAAAAATTTAATATTCGGTATAGGGTTGCCACCTATTTAAAAATTACTAGAAAATTTTCACTAAAGAAAAGAAAGGAAATGAAATGAAAGGAAGGGAAAGGAAAGAAAAGAAAAGAAAAGAAAAGAAAAGAAAAGAAAAGGAAAACGGGCTGGGGGAAGTGAGAGACACGGAAATGGCGCCGAAAAAGGAATCGAAAGAAGGGAGGGTACCCACGGAAAATAAAAAAGGATAACGATAAAAAGGAAGCCAAAATAAATGGGAAAGGGAAGATAAAGGAAATTGGAAAGAGAGGAGTCCGGAAAATTTTATTTTGGGGGTCGCTAGAGGGTTAAAATATTTTTGAAAATTATTTGATATGAAATTTTACTATGGGTCTCCTCGAACAAAATGTGCAATATTCTGCAATTTTTAAGGGCAAGTCTCTTATGCCTCAGACACACATATGGTAGAAATATTATAATATCAACTAGCAAATACCCGTTGCTTCGCATTGACGAATAATACATAGGTAATTCAAGTCAAGTTAGGTAAGGTTAAGTCAATTCAAGTCAAGTCAAGTCAAGTTAGGTCAGGTTAAGTCAAGTGAAGTGAAGTCAAGTGAAGTGAAGTCAAGTCAAGTCAAGTCAAGTCCAGTCAAGTCAAGTCAAGTTAAGTTAAGTTATTCCGGGGTTTTCTGGATCTACTTGATGACCTGGTCTAGACATCACTATGAAAATAGCTTTATGTTGAAGCCGTTCCCAACACATTTCATTTGAAACCAATATAGATCAAAAACACCCGGGTCGGCATTTTGACCCATACCTGGGCACCCGGCTTAGGAATCACAATTAAAGAGTTTTGTGTTGAAGTCCTGATCAAGGCCATTCATTCGATACCAATATTGCTCAGAAACATTCCGGGCCACCCGGATTTTCGTTTTCACCCATATCTGGAGACCCGGCCTAGGAATTATTATGAATAGAGCTCCATGTAAAATCCCTGTTCAAAACCTTTCATTTGATACCAATATTGCTCAGAAACATTCCGGGTTAATCCGGGGTCACATTTTGACCCATATTTGGGAACCCGGCCTAGGCATCACAAATAAAATAGTTCCATGCCGAAGTCCGCATCAAGACCTTTCATTTGGTACCAATATCGCTCAGAAATATTCTTGGGTCATCCGGGTCCACGTGTTGACCCATATCTGGAGATCCGGCTTAGGCATCACTATTAAAAGAGCTCTATGTTGAAGTCCAGATGAAGACCTTGCATTCGATACTAATATTACTCAGACACATTCCGGGCCATCCGGTTCCACGTTTTGACCCATATCAGAAGACCCGACATGGAAATCACAATGAAAATAGGTCTGTATTAAAGCCCTGCTCAATACCTTTCATTTCATACCAATATCGTTCAACCACATTCCGGAGTAATCCGGGTCCACATTTTAGCCCATACCTGGGGAGGACGTCTAGGTATAACAATGAAGGAACTCTATGTTGAAGTCCTGTTCAACACCTTTCATTTGATACCAATATCGCTCGTGTAGGTGCAAGCGTTCTTGAGTTATAGCATAGTATGCACGTGTAAACAGGTTTTTGATTGCCACTGAGACAAACAACAAACCGTGTAAAAACAAACATATGAGTCGCCTACGCTGCTCTGCCTGGCACGACTGCGACGCGTCCACTGAACACGGCAATTGACCAAACGAATCTGTCTATGCTTGCGCTTTTTTGAGTTTTTTGAAATTTAAAACCGGGAAAAAGGTATTGAAGTCTTAGAAATGCGCAAAAAAAAAGTACATGGTTGTCGAGAATTCACAATTTATGACATTTTAAAAAAAGAATTATTAAAATCGGTCCAGTACTTTTTGAGTTATCGCGTTACATACATTTTCCATACAATAAATTTTATATAATTAGTATAGATACTATGATTTGGCTTTACTATGAAAATTTTCAATTAAACTACAATATGAGAGTGACACATATGTATTTGGTATAGATCGCAATATTTCTACTATACTACGATGTGTGTCTCTAGCATTAGTCAAGTAATAAAATATTTTGTATTACCTACGTAGATTGGCAGATTAAAACAAATCGAACTTCTTACGCTGAAGCTGGAGTAAATTTTCTCTAAATTTTTTAAATATAAAATGGCAATAAAAAAATTGTCAAATGTGGCAGAACGGTTTTGAGGTTTTACTATATGAGTAGTGGTCTTTCCACCCTCAAATTTTCCCACAGTGTAAATGAAAGCCACAGCATCGCGTGGTAGAGTTTAGTTACTATAGTACATTTATTCCACATAACAAACACGATTGAGCTAGTTTTGTAATTGACATAAGACTTGTCGGTATGTACAAGTATGTGAGAAACTTAAATAAATTAGTCGAGCATCGATTGTTAAGCGACCAAAAACATCTCGTTGAGTCCCCAAACCTGCATACAAAGATCTTCATCAAGGCGTCTCGCAAGTAAGATGGGCAATAAATCGCTGAGTGTTAATTTGTCACATGCTTTTAGTTAAACAATTACCTACCACAAAGGCAAGTTACGTTAAACGGAAAACAAAAGAAATAATAAAATAAAAAGCTAATAAAAAACTAACAATAGAAACAAGGAAACGAAGCAAAGAAACTATTAGGTAGAAAGGGAGCCAACGGCGTAAAAATAAGAATAACACAATCACATACGTATGTATACGAAGGTATGTACGGCTATGTATTGACAAATGCCAGAACAATAAAAACAGCCACTGCAACAGCAACAGAAACCAGCAACAGCAAGTTGTACAAATGGAAACCACAATATATTGCACGCTCGGCTTGACAGCTCAACTATCAAGTACGTAAGTAATTGACAGCTCATTTCGAAAACCAGAAGTCTGCAGAAAACTTGAAGAAGGTCGGTCGAGACCAATTGGTTAGTCGCTCGGTCGTTCAAGTTGTACGAGTATTGGATGTGTGAGGATGTAGAACTTGTTGGTTGAAACAACAAATGGCAACAAATGTGAATGCAAGTCATGGTCTGTGGTATTTATTTCCGAATTCAGACAAATAAATATACTACAATTCATTTGAGAAGTACATATGTATGTATGTATGTATGTGAATATCTCATGAATTGTGAATGTGCTGCCGTATAGAGGAACCACGATGAAATTTTCCTATGCCAATTGCAATTGTGGCCGCTGTGGTGCAGTGGGTAGAGTGCTCGCCTGCTATGCCAGAGGTCTCGGGTTCAAACCACGGTCCGAGCAAAACACCAAAAAATTTTTCCAATTAGTAAAAATCCAATTATTGGATTTTTTAAGAGCAGCGGTCACCTCTCGGCAGTGGGCGGCATATCCTCCGAGTGTATTTCTGCCATGAAAAAGCTTCTCACAAAAAATGCATTCGCCGTTCGGAGCCGGCATAAAACTGTAGGTCCACCCAATTAGTAGAAAAACCAAAAAAAAAGGAGCACACCTTGAATTGGGAGAGAAGCTCGGCCATAGAACTCGTCAGGGTTATAATAGCGCCATTGTATTATATTATTATATTAATTGCAATTGTGGTTCGTTACCTGTTGTAGTAGTTGGCATAGGCGATAGAGAGACATGTTGCTCTTTAAGATAAACAGGACGTGTATATGGAATGATGTAACTAACAGTTGGCAAAGCTTACCTACCCACTAGGCCCATTTGTAAGGTAATACCATAGTTATTCATGTCAGGATACTTGCTTTAGTTAGGCATACCGCCAGTACTTCTAAAGTATGTTAAAATTGAGTAGAGAAGTGAGTTTCTATAACAAAATCGCGAAAAATTTCGATCAAATTGACGGCACATTAATACTGCCACCATCTAAAAGGTAGGTGAGAATCCATCGATTGACGTCATTATGACATCACTCAGTCTAAAACATTGATAGAGTTCAGTTACAGAATCTCAGTACAGATCATTTCACTACTGACTAAAGTAGAAGTTGGGCAGAATGAACCGAGACAGTAAATTTATACCAATGAAGTTAGATGATAGGCAGCTGTATATTCAGCACTACAATAATGCTACCATTCAGGTTGAATACCTAACAGGAGTATTTATCATAATGACCATATGAAAACTGAAAGGAAAGTCAGGAGGAAAGTATTGATGATTTGTAGTACCTTTGGGCCTACTGGGTACATTTGAAATAAATGTGGTCATTTATGTTGCTGAATATACAAATTAGAATATTTGAAGAAAGTACACAAGCTGGTAGTATTGTTATTTGATGAGTATCTTTGCAACTGAAGAAACTCACTCGGAAGTTAAGAAAGTTAATTAAGCAATTATGTTTTAAAAGTTCTGCGAACTAGGCTCAGCGCTTGAGATTTCTTTCTGTGACAAGGATGTGCAAACACAGAACCTTTAAAATCACATGTCAAGACAAGTTAGTGGCAGCGCGCGGATAGCTGGTTATATAGATACCTATATCCCACATAAACTGGAAAATGAGCGTCCTGAAGAGCGTGATTTTCGTCCGTCGAGAGAGCACTTTACTTTTCGAGTGCTTAGATACATATATCCCATATAAAGTGGATAATATTTGACGCGAACCACTTTTTAAAATGATAAAGAATCGCACTTAACTCTCCGTGAACTTCGCAATCGGACATGCACATTGTGGCCTTAAACCATAGACCGGCAAAAGTGTGCCGCACGAACCAAAAGTCAAACCAGAAATAGCAGAATAGTTGATTTTTCGACAAGTAATTAACAGGTTTTCTTCTCCAATCCGCTTGACCTATTTTAAAATTAGGATTATGTCACTTGAGGATATGCCACGTTGCAAACTTTAGAAAATATTCATATCACTTCTAAATAGTTCTCCCTCAACTACTGCCAGAGCCCCATTACTTGAATGCAGTATTTGTCTCGTCATAAACACTTCTGCACTTATAGCATTGACAGACGGCAGCGATAAATCGGACTATCTATGCGGAGTTATATTGAAAATTAACTGGAGTTAATCCGGACTATCTCTTGAGTTGGTCCTCAAAACTTTAGCGGATTATGGCATTTTGCAATTGCAACTCTATCGAAAAATCTCTATTGTGAATGGAAAGTGAAGAAAAAGAATAACCAAAAATAAATGAAACAATCGGAATTCAAGTGCGAGAAGTATAAGGGAATGATTTATCGATGTAAGTACATATTTTGAAATTATTAAATATGCATATAAAAAAAAGAAAAAATATGACTAATGAGTATGTACTTATATTTTCGGAATATTTTAACTTTTAGGAATTCTCTTTTGCTTTCCTAATTTTAAAATTATAATTTAATTAGTCTTAAAGTATTCACAATTAAATTCTCTATAGGATAGGGGGCTAACTTTTTATTCCCCATACAATTTATCTGATTTTAGGACAGTCGAATCTGAAATTTAAAAAAAAAAATTCGATTTTTTTCCCAAGTTTTTCATTCTTTTTGCCATTGTAACTAAACTACTTGACCAATTTTTGAGTGTGAAGGCAAAAAATGCTTGTTGGAGCTCCCTCTACCAGCTCTTCTTAGATGTCAAATCGCCACGATGTCTAATAAAACTTTTTGGTACACTTATGTAATGCGATGTCTTGCATATAGGGCTTTTTCTACATTTTTACCGATATCTCAAAAACTGGGTCTGCCAGAAAAAAATGAAGATACTATTCGGAATTGCGTTAAATTTCGTTTCAGAAAAGTATCATTTCAGTTTTGGTGGTTAAAGTTGATCAAAATTTGTCGAGTAGTGTTATTTGTATGTATGTAGTTTGAGGCTCAATTCCTTTGGAAATTCTCTTCGATTTTCCAAACGCGAATAGTAACTTTTGTCATATAAATATAAATGCATACAACTCAAAAGAGTTGTCGAATCAAAAGCAATTTCGAACACCGCTTCGTTTTAGCAACACCCCACCAACGAACTCTTTCCACTTCAGTTAACAATTGAGCATAGATGGGAGTACTGCAGTAAACTCAGTAATGCAGTAAGAAAGCAAGTGCCGTAAATCTTACTGCATGCTCATGAAATTGCAATAGCTATTAATTTATTTATATTATATTTTCGGTAGAAAGTCAAAGACAAACATTTTACTGCTCGAATACTGGTAATGCATTACTACTGATACTGGAAAATGCCCATTTATGCAATTAAGCAGTTTTATGTATTAGTGCACAAACGATGAGTACTTCAACTTCACTGTATGCGTAAATATGTAGTAGATTATTGTTTTAGTTTATGAGCATACAAAGAACATATGCCTCATGTCATTACCCTGTAAAAAAGTGTGCGACGAGTCTCTAAAAAGATTTGTCCGGGAGCGCTCTCTTTCGGGTACAATTAGTCTACAATTGTTCCCAATTGTACCCGAACGGGTACATATGTATACTAATTGTAGACGAATTGTACCCGAAAGGGTATCAAACGGGTACAATTAGTCGCACAAATGGATGTGTCGCATTTGCTACCTGTTCGGGTACAAAACGGGTACAATTGTGCGCTTTTGCTACCCGTTCGGGTACAAACTGGGTACAATTAGTCTCTTCATAGGACATGCTCAAACAAAAGAGAACACTTCAACCCATATAAAGAGATACAAATGGGTAGTAATCGCATGCTCCCTTGCGAGTTGTCCCGGATGTATCCCGGAGTGATCGCATTTTTTGCAGGGTAGGTAGCAGTGACCACATTTCTGCCAACACCATTCATTCATTTTAGACATGCAAGTAATTCAGAAAAGCTGCAGACCGGCCACTCATTAATGTTCGTAAGTGCCAAGGAAATGGGTGGCAAGAAAAAAAAACAGAAAGATATACATACATACAAGTCTATGTATGTACGCAAGTAAGTATTTGTATGTGTGCGTGAATGCGTTTGTAGGTACCCTGTAGGAAATTTAATTAATTTTAAATCACTTTATAAACTACTTTATTTTCAATAACAACTAATTGAAAATGTGACTTTTTCCTTTGCAATGAACTGACTTTTTTAACACGGCGATGTCATAGCAAGCAGTCAATTGCCCTATCCGCATTTGTTTTCAACTACTTTACTAGTAGTTTAAAATAAATAACTTTATCTTGAGTTTCTTTTCAACTACTTTACTTGTAGTTTAATATAAATAACTTAATCCTGCATTTGATGTCGAAACTCAAGAAATGGTAAAAATGCGAAACAAATTTTCCTCAAATTTCGCAAATTGTTCTCAAGTTGATAAACAATATTTGAGAAACAATTGAATTTATGTTAATTTTCAAATGCTAAATATGAAACAATATTTTCTCCATTTGAGAATTTCGTTTTCAGTGTTTAATGTGAAGTGAAGCTGAAAAACGGTAACCAAAAAAAGGAAAAAACAATCTTGGCATACTTAGATCTGAAAACATGTGTTTACATATAAATATGTACATATACAAGAAACTGTCCCGCGCTGCATTTGTTTAAAGCTACTTTAAAATTAGTTGAATATAAATCACTTTTTAATATATTTATTTTTGCAACTAACTTTTTTTTTCCGTGAGGGTAATGGTTATTGTTCAACATACTGCAGGTAAATTAATTAATTTCCAAGCAAGTAAACAACATGAAAACTGGAATTAAAGGAAAATAGAGAGAGAGAGAGAGAGAGAGAGAGATGGAAGGGAAGGGAAAGAAAGCGATAGAGAGGGTACAGTTACATCGCAGAAGCAGCAGGTAGTAGGTAACAGTAAGCAAGCAGTTACTGCACATGGTAGCCATGTTAACCGAGAGCAGAGAATGGACGCGCTTCGACCAGTGGTGGCCAAACTCAAATGAAAGCATAAACGGAATTAAAGGAGAAATTTTAGGCACAGAGATTTAATGTTAAATTTCAGGGACTGTAACGGTTATGAGTTATATCCAAAAAGTTGATTTCTAATCATTATTTTCTGAGTTTTATTACCTGCTCAGAAAATAAAAGTTATTTTTTGAGTTTTATTTTTCGATCAGAAAATAAAAGTTATTTTTTGAGTTTTATATTTCGATCAGAATGATTTTTTCCACTTACCCCCAATAATTAAAAAATGACGATTATTTGCGATCCCTGTTAAATTTCAAAAAGTAATAAAAAAAAATGTTAGAAAAAGATGTTAACTAAAAAGTCATTATCATATAGGCATGTATATAATAAGGGAACGTTGGGGAAAGTTTGTCAAAAATAATGCAACAAAGTTTTTGCACATCACTGACTTAGGCTAACGAACGAAAGCGGTCAAGCATTTGATGTACTACATAGAACATAACACACATGGCTAAACTCTTGTTTGGTATTTATTAAGGTGTTTGCATTTATTGTTAGAAAACAGTAAACAACAAAATATTGAGCAAAATATTGAAATATGTCCATTAATAGTACATTTATTTAGTAAAATACAACAACATGCATATCCAACTTCATATGCAGAACTAATTCGCACATGCAATACTTACGAAGATTAGAGTTCAGAGAATCCGAATCCGCCCCTAAATTTGAAGCTTATGTTGAAAGGGTTAAGGGACACAACAAAAATTTTTTTTCCCCCGCGTTTACAAGAAAAAAACCTTTTCAGCGCAATTTCGCAATATCAGAAAAAAAATTTTTTTCCCTTAATAATCTCACTATAAGCTTCAATTTTAGGGCAGACTTTTACAACTTTACATATACTGAATTGCTTAAAAGAAATGAGTTAAATAATAGCTACATTAAATATTCGTAGTGACGTAACTTTTCTGTTTATTAATTTAGTAAAACCCTTTAAAGGCAACATTGTCATGAATTTTGAAGCACTTTCATTTGGCAAAACAAAGAGGATAATTCATGGACATACAAATAAGTTAGCTGACCCAACTATGTGAAAACGACTTCAGAGCTCAAAAGGGTATTAGAAGGAAGTGTAGAGCTTCAAAATACGAAACTAATGACGTATCAATTTAAAAAATCGGATATAAAATAACAAAGTTACAATAAAAAATGATTTCGGCGGTATTTCGCGGGGTCAAAAAAAGTTTTTTTTTGTGTCCCTTAACCCTCTCAACATAAGCTTCAAAATTAGGGGCGGACTTTTACAACTTTTTTATTTCGTATGGGGACCAACCTAGTCTAACGCACACCAATGACCTACTCTGACATCTAAAGTGGCTTAATAAAATAATTAAAAAATAGGTAGGTACGTTTAGAAATACGCTGTAAATTTTACAGTTTACAGAGTGTACATACATACATACATGTATATGTATATTAAAATTAAATTGGCTATACTGGAATTTAGGCTTCTTTATTGTTGGTTTTTATACTCAGCTGTACTAGTACACAGAGTATTATAGTTTTGATTTCCTAACGGTGGATTGTAACAGAATAAAATAATCGAGATAGATATAGACTTATATATATCAAAATGATCAGGGTGAAAAGAGAAATCGATTGAGCCATGTCCGTCCGTCTGTCCGTCTGTCCGTCTGTCCGTCTGTCCGTCTGTCCGTCTGTCCGTCTGTCCGTCTGTGAGCACGATAACTCGCGCAAAAATTGAGATATTTTGATGAAATTTGAAATGTAAGTTGGTATCAAGACAGGAACGGATGGTATTGAAAATGGGCGAAATCGGACCATGACCACGCCCACCTCCCCTATATAGTAAAAATCGGAAATTTTGTATCTCGGTCACTAATAGAGCTAGAGTGATAAAATTTCACACACGTATTGAGCTCAGGCCCTTATGAAGAAATATGGTGAAATTTTGGAAAATGGGCGGTGCCACGCCCACTTATTAAGGGGCAAACATTGAAAGTTTTATGAGTCGTAACTCAGAAACCGTTGAAGATATATCGATGAAATTTGGTAGGCGTGATATACTTACTTAGGCAAATGTTTGGACGAAAAATTGCCAAAATCGGTTGACGACCACGCCCACTTTTATATATGGGTATTATAAAGTGGCCTAATAAAAGCATTTTAAGCGATATCTCTGTCAAATATAAAGATATATCATTGAAATTTTATGGAAGGTGTCCAACTATGGACATAAAACAAAAAATACAAAAATTTTGGAAAATGGGCGTGGCACCGCCTCCTTTTAGAAGCAGGAATATACGAGATTTCTGAGCCCATAACTCGACAAATAATAGATATATTATGACGAAACTTGGTCTATACACTTTCACTACTTGTAGTAATACATGTTCGAAATTTTAGCGAAATCGGTTGACGACCACGCCCACTTTTATATATGGGTATCATAAAGTGGCCTAATAAAAACATTTTAAGCGATATCTTTGTCAAATATAAAGATAATTCATTGAAATTTTGTGGCATGAGTTCTACAATAGATCGGAAACAAAAAATAGAAAAATTTCGGAAAATGGGCGTGGCACCGCCTCTTTTCAGACAAAGGAATCAACGAGATTTCAGAGCCCACAACTCGACAAATAATTGAGATATTGTGACGAAACTTGGTTTATCCACTTTTATAACTTGTGTTAATAGACACGCAAAAATTTATTGAAATCGGTTTATGACCACGCCTACTTTTTAACAAAGATATTTCTGGAACACCCTTTGGGAATTTGTAACAAGACTTCTTTGTAACTAGAAGTCATAAAGGAATGAAATTTTGCACAAAGAATAATATTCATATTCTTAGTTGGATGACTGATAAAAATGTTGAAAATGGGCGTGGCTACGCCCACTTTATGCGGCACTCGCTTTATATAAAATACACCCTATATCGAACAAACGCAAACAAACAATGAAAGCATACAGCTGAGTATCTAATGTTCGATTCCACTCGAACTTAGGCTTCCTTACTTGTTAATTTTAAAACGCAATCGTTACGGTCTCTGTAATAATCAGAATATTTCAACTGAAATATTTGATTTAGTATGTATGTATATTGAACATATACATACAGTTTGTCAATTAATTCTTTGCAAAATGAAAACAGTTCAGAAATTTGTTTTCATACTGGTATTTGGTCAACTAAGCTTAACTTTATAATTTTTTTTAAAATGCTAATATTAAGTTAAATATGTTTACAACATTTAGGACCAAAAAGATCCAAAACTTAAAGCATAGAAAGAACAGAAAAAACAAAAGTTCAAAAAATTATAAAAAACATTTTGTCAATTAATTCTTTGCAATTTTTTCATATGTGACAGAAACTGAAAAAAAAGCAGACCGGATCGTTGAAATTTTGGTGTGACGGCCACTAGCCTTAACCACACATTGTAGACGAAGGGTTATGGAATAAATCAAGTCCTTCAGCCCATAAATTTAGCGTATTTTATACCATTCTTCCTGAATGGCATTAATTACAACATTTTTCGCTAGTAGACCTTGGTTTTCTGCCTCGTTATTTCAAGAAAGGCCAAAATTTTTTGATTGGGTTTAAGCTAGGACTTTGGGCAGGTGCATAAATTGCTTTGGTGCAATTATGCAGTACCAAAGTCCTGCACAGGAACGATTTATATTTAGGATCGTTGTTCAGGTACAGCTTTTACTTGAATTTATTGGCGCTTTTTGGTTAAAAAATGCAATTTTGCATTGCGATTCTCGACTACTCGTGTCAAGCTAAAACTCCTTCGTCATCAGGCCATTAAAAATCCGCAGTCCGCCTTCACCCTTTTTAGATTAACGAACTCGACATTATAGCACACAATTTTCGAAACATCAGATTTTGTCTAATATTCTTCTGTAGCAGAGCTGTGTTGGTCGTTCTCGAATTTTTTCTGTGTCCATCGCGATGCATCGTGCGTATTTTTGTTCCATCCCGAAAAAGAACACCAATTTTTTTTGCACAGCTCTGCTACAGAAGAATATTAGACCAGATGTGATGTTTCGAAAATTGACTGCAATAATGTCGAGTTCGTTATTCTCAAAAGGGCGAAGACGGACTGCGGATTTTTAATGACCTGATGACGAAGGAGTTTTAGCTTGACACAAGTAGTCGAGAATCGCAATGCAAAATTGCATTTTTTAACCAAAAAGCGCCAATAAATTCAAGTAAAAGCTGTACATGAACAACGATCCTAAATATAAATCGTTCCTGTGCAGGACTTTGGTACTGCATAATTGCACCAAAGCAATTTATGCACCTGACCAAGTCCTTAAACCCAATCAAAAAATTTTGGCCTTTCTTGAAATAACGAGGCAGAAAACCAAGGTCTACTAGCGAAAAATGTTGTAATTAATGCCATTCAGGAAGAATGGCATAAAATACGCTAAATTTATGGGCTGAAGGACTTGATTTATTCCATAACCCTTCGTCTACAATGTGTGGTTAAGGCTAGTGGCGGTCACACCAAAATTTCAACGATCCGGTCTGCTTTTTTTTCAGTTTCTGTCACATATGAAAAAATTGCAAAGAATTAATTGACAAAATGTTTTTTATAGTTTTTTGAACTTTTGTTTTTTCTGTTCTTTCTATGCTTTAAGTTTTGGATCTTTTTGGTACTAAATGTTGTAAACACATTTAACTTAATATTAGCTTTAAAAAAAAAATTAAAAAGTTAAGCTTAGTTGACCAAATACCAGTATGAAAACAAATTTCTGAACTGTTTTCATTTTGCAAAGAATTAATTGACAAACTGTATGTATACATACTCGTACATGCATAGGGATAAATATTAGCGTATATTTTTATAAATCAAATCAGGCGTCAAAAACTAATTGAAAATATTGGCATCGGATAAAATGTGCATACCTACGTAGATATGTATGTATGTGCATTTACATGTAATATCTCAGCTGGTAAATAATTAAATATCAGCAAAAATTTGTGCCATTTTGAATTATTGCTGAAAATTCATGGCAACGCACAGTGGTTCAGCCGCGGAAAAAATTAATTTTTTTCAATACCTAATTTTCATATTCTAATGATGTAGTCTTATAAAAAAATGTCCAAATATGAACAATTCATGACTACTTTGCAAAAAGTTGATTTTTTTTTTTATAAAATAATGGTATCAGAAGTCAGAAAAATTGTATTCAACAAAAACTGCTTGAAATTTTTTGCTAACTTTAGCTATAAATTTTCCTTATAACTTATATCTCTATTTTTCCTGTTGTGAGTTTAAAAGAAAATATAGTACTTCCTTGACTAATTAAAGAAAAAATCAGTGCAATCGGCCAAATATTTAAAAAAATATAGGCCAGCAAAAATGATACTTCATAAATGCTACCATTTCTAACTTCGATGGACAAAAAGTTTGTGTGCTACAGCGTGCTACACTCGCTAACTGTAATAAAATGAAAGTTGGGAATGTCTTCTATGGATTTCTGTTAAAAATTTTTTCCCATATTTTCCCCAATCGATGTAAACTTGATTTAAATGTCGAAAGTCCCATCAAATTTTGAAAAATTTGACAAAATGTAGCATGCTTTTAGGCTCATGCGTATATATCAACGTTTACATCTTATCTGACATTTTTTTGTTTACGACTATGAAGGCACAGAGAGGGTTAGATAAAAATACGGATTGGTAAATTATACACTTAATTTGTTAGAATCAATGGTAATTCAAACAAAAATAACGATAAACACATTCGTCATAACATTGCGGTTTGCAAACAACAATAGCAACAAACACATTTGTTTAAACATTTTACCAGCTTATTTTAAGGTATTAGATGAAAAAAAATGTTATCCTGACGAAATTGTAGTAACAGAAACATATTGCTGCTGTTAATTTGCAAAGTTTACTTGATCACACAACAAGAAGACTTATTGATACTTTCTCAGCAGAAAAGTTGAACTCCTTATCATGTTCTGAGTTAACCCTTACTAGTAAATTGGGCTTATGATTTCTAGGCTTATGTTTTCTAGGAAAAGTGATAGCATTTCTATCAATACAGATGTTATTAATCGATTACTGGCAAGTTCTGATCATTGTATAAAGTCCATAATACGACAATCCAACAAAAAATGTGTGCAATTGGATCCTGTTGTTGTTTTTCTTATATTTGTTTTTTTTTTTCTTTCCATATATACAAGTTACGGACTGAAGGTCCTTACACAGGAAAAAATTAAAGGGCCAACTCGCCCTGGAAAGCAAACACTGAATTTATACTGTTATGACCAAAACTTTATTCACACTTAATTAACTTATAGCTAGCTTAGTTCTAGAGCTTAAACGACTGCAACCCCGACGCAACTGCCGTACTTCAAGTTCTGTCGCCCTTTTATAATGTTGCTGCTGCTTAGCCCGACGCATACGGCGTCAGTGAGCCGCCTTGGCCTTGAATTCCCACAGGTAGCTTGGAATGTGTAATGCACTGATTTCACAATCGTGTGAAATGGAATTATGCTGACATCGCTGCAATGCATTAGCCTAACTAAGGCCAACCATTCCCACCGGTGTCTTGATAGCGTCGCGCAATTCTGTATTGCGCAATATGGTGTAATTAGCTTGGCCTTGATAGAGGTGTCGGGTGACGCTTATTATGTGAACGATAATTATGCTGACGCAGCGCACGTGTATTAAAAGACTGTGGGAATGCGCCACGCCGAGTGTCGGCGGATGTGTTAACTCTTCCCCCCTCAAAGATCTGCGTCCCGCAGATTCGACGGCGAAGGACGGTCTTGGGTTTTTGCATTGGTCTTGTTATCGGTATGTAATGCGGGTAAGTGTATCTTCGCCGTAATCCTCTTCCAAATGTGCCAAAGGAATAACATCAGTACCACCATTACTAGCCCTTCGCTGAACACATACCAGTTTGTTTTATCCTTGAGGGACCGTAGGAGTTTTATATTGTCGGCTGCGATCGCGTGTACGAGATTGAGGTTCATAGCAATACTGCGGTTAGTGACGCTGGCCAAGATTGGTGGAAGCACTTGTGCTCCTGATTTGCTGGTACTCGAGTAGGTCTTTCCATTGAGTGTTATCGTCTCATTGTCTATCTGGAGGATAAAAGAACCATTAAGTGTGTTTGATATGTTACCTGATTCCACGACCCCTATAAAGTTGTCAAGGAAAATCGTGTCGTCCTTGATGATTTCGACAGTGGAATCGTTACAAGTGGTGAATGTGCAACTTGTTTGCCCCCCTTTGAGAAGACGAGGCAGGCAACTAGATTCTGGTAGTAGATCGAGTGATTTTGATTCACAGATCATCGTGGCTGATAGTTGCAGGCATTGTTCCTTGATGCCGAATGTCTGGTGCTTATTCGTCAGAATTGTTCGATATGGCAGTGCGACTCGCGCGCCGTTTTGTATGTTAGCCCTTGCGATTAGGTGGTTCAATCTGGTCTCCGTTACTTTTGGTAGGGACAACACGTATAGGAGGAGCGTGTTGTTAGTATAGATCGATGGTTTGCTATATTCGATGGCTTCGATGGCATTGTTGTACGGGAGGACGTCGATCTCACTGACAAGCTGGTTGACTTCCTCCATGCTCAGAAGGTTGGTGTTGACGACCCCTGCCTTGGCCATCTGACAAGCACGGGTCAGTTCGTTGATGTCTTCATTAAGGATAACGATCTTATGCTGGACCTCTTGCGTAATTCTTTCCAGGTTCCTCTTGTTGATCACATCGTTCGTGGTGACCACAATGCCATTGAGTCTCTGTAATAACTGGTCAGTTTTCTTAAATATTTCGTTATTTACCTTGTATTGTTGATTATTGTTTTCATTAAGGGCGTTCTCGTTTCGTAGGACCTCATCCCAATCCATCGCATCAGGTGAGCCGGCGAGCCATTTCCAAGCTGAGCCGATCCAGTTGATAGATCGTTTTACTCTGCCTGTTTTGTGGCCTCCTAGTTCGGCTAAACGTGTTCGAATCCTGTGTAGCTGGAATAGTAGTACCTCCGTCGATGCTGTTGTTTCGTTTAATGTTGTTATTGCATGTTCGAGCCGGTTCGCTGCCAGTTCATACCGCTCCAAATTTACCACATGAATGAGCTTGAAGTGTCCGTCGATGATCCATCCATACCCATCCCGTATGGTGACTAGGGGCGAGTTTATTTTGAATAAATCGTATGAATGCGCAATGGCGCAAAGGCAGATGCTAGGGGTTAGATTAATGTTATTCTACTGATGTCTTATTACCTATACGTATGCTATAGTTGTGATGTATTGTGGAACGATATTGACTCTATACAATTCAAAGTCCTATTCCTAAAAAGTTAGTGGCTCTATACAATTCAAAATGTTATTCTTAAGAAGCTAGTGACTCTATACAATTCAAAATGTTATTCTTAAGCAGATAGTGATCCTATACAATTCGAAATGTTATTCTTAAGAAGATAGTGACTCTATACAATTCAAAATGTTATTCTTAAGCAGGTAGGGATGCTATACAATTCAAAATGTTATTCTTAAGCAGATAGTGACTCTATACAATTCAAAATGTTATTCTTAAGATCCTTATTCTAGTTTTGAGTTGCGTGGGGTTAGTAGTCATAGGGTAGAGAAGAAGGTTTGGTTGCGTTTTTTCTTAATGTGTATTTTCTTTGGGAACCCAGTAGCGAAGTAATAGTGAAGTTAGTCGTTAGGTCAATAGTTGCCATGGGTTAATGAGAGTAATGGCGGTTATGGGAGAACCAATGTGTAGAAGTGGGTTGCATGAAATGTCATTAGTAGCGATAATCGGTTAGTAAGAAAAAGTTAAGTTAAAGTTAATTTTTTGAAAATTTTTTGTTTGACTATTGGGAATTCACTCTCCCTTTTTTTTTTTTTTTTTTTTTTTTTTTTTTTTGCATATATGATGCCTTCATATTGTTTTCTTGATATTTCATTTTTGAAAGATTTTCTCTTCTTTTTTTCTTCTTTTGACGCGCTTGCGTGTATGTATTTCTAGCTCTTATTTGCTTATTTATCAGGATGTGCATTTATGTTTTTTGCATCGAGCTGTAGGTATTATTTGACTATGGAAGGCCCGCGTTGATCCCTTTTAGTCATAAGCGTTTATAATTGCAAATGACCTACTCATGGCACGGGTGGCTTCACGCAAATAAGCAGAAGATTACCGTGGAGGAGTTCGAACAACCTCTAGTCCGTCATCTCACCGCTGAGCGAGGTGGAATTGAACCACTATGACTTCGTCAACTACAAACGCATAAACGCTTGCATTCCAGACCGCCGGATTCTGGCAATCTTAAGCTTCTATTAACCTTTTGCCCAATGTTATCTTACACATTTTTTATATCTGCTTTGTGGAATTTTTTGCCACTTGCAGTTATTATAGTCGCATTTCTATTTTCTGCGATTGTTTCCTTTTTAAATAGAGGCTTTTGTTTCCCCTTTATTTGTCTGTTTGCTATGAACAGAGTATCGCCACTATTAAATTCTTTGGGTGGCGAGCGTTTCGAATTAATCCTCGCATTTCTATTTTCTTGCTCTTGCAATAGCAAAGCCTTAACATTCTCGTGTGTTTGATCCCTAAAGTCCCTTAAGCCTTGATAGTTGACCCTAGCAGTTCTGTTAAAGAATATATCTACCGGTTTCCTTTTCGTTATTGAGTGGATTGTGTTGTTATACCTATCTACCACTATCGCTATCTTTTCTTTCGGAGTCATCCTAGGAAGACCGTTAGATATGCACCGATATATTTCGATCAACGTTGAGTGTAACCTTTCTACCTGGCCATTTGCTTCACTGCGTTGTGTGGGTGTCTGGTAAATTTCAATTCCGAGAGATCTAACGTAATTGAGTACGAGTGGAGTTAGGAAACCCCTCTCGTTGTCCATGACCAAGATTTTAGGAACGGAAAAATAATGTAAAACGTCGGTAAGCTTCCTTCGGATATAAATTGAGGACTTATTCTTTATAGCGAATAACTTTGCAAATTTTGAGAACTTGTCTATACAGCTCAGAAACTTCTGTTTTTCTATTTCAAAAATATCAATGTGGACAATCTCGCATGGGTAGCTGGGAATTGGTGTCGGCTGAAGATGAGGCTTAGCCGGATGCCTGTCGTATTTATTAAGTTTGCACACTTCGCACTGCTTAACATAATCTCTAACTTGTTTTGCCATACCAGGGAAATAGTACTTCTCTAAGATCTGTTCCCTATTTTCTTTCGGATTCCTGTGGGCTCTGCGATGTTCGCCTTCAATTATATTGAACATTCTCTCAGGGACGGTCACGTCCTCCACTACGCGCTGTGTTATCCTGATTCTATACCTGTGGAAATTATTGACATATACGTCTTGTAATAATTGGAGAAATTCCTCAGGGATTTTTATACCGTTTATAACATTGGGGTTAAGGCATTCCCTAAGAATTGGAATGATGTTCGAACTGTCGATATTTGGTAGGGAAATAAAATATCTACAGTAGCCATGGTGCGGTTGTTCATGGCATCGAGATTCCTGACCTACCCTGAATATTATTTGATTCCTAAAAACATTTATGGGAGCTTCCACGTGTGGCATAAGATCAGAATTATCCTGTTCAGCGGAGTGCATCGTTGCCTCCGATGTAGCGTCCTCATCATTATTTCCTATTTCACTTCCTGACGGTTGAGCCACCACAGAATCTGTTAAGGCGTTAACTTCGGTTTTAAGACGCGAGAGAGCATCCGCGACCACATTGGTCCTACCAGGCTTATATATTAACTCAAAATTATACTCTTCTATTCGTGCTTTCCATCGTTTGAGTTTTGCATTGTAGTTTCGATTACTCAAGGAAAATGTTAGAGGTTGGTGATCAGTATAAATACGTATCTTCTTCGCCCCGTACAAATAGGAGCGCAGATTGTCGAGCGCCCAGACGATAGCTAGGAGCTCCTTTTCATTCGTGGCGTAGTTCTCCTCTGATTTGTTTAGCGACCGTGAAATGTAGGCTATGGGTTTATCCTGCCCTATCGTCCCTTGCGATAATACAGCGCCGATAGCATAATTTGATGCGTCCGTCGTTAGGTTGAATGGTTGGGTAAAATCTGGAAAGGCTAGTACATCGGCGGATACCAAGAGCTGCTTTAGCTCGTGGAAGGAATTGTGTGCTTCTTCGTCAAGCTCGATTCTCACTTTCCTTGACGCATTTGCTCTTACCTGTGCATTTTCTCCCCGCGTGAGATTGGTCAATGGCTTGGCGACCTTGGCATAGTCCCTAATGAACTTCCGATAGTATGAGGTCATGCCAAGGAAACTCTTCAAATCCTTCAAGTTTTCTGGAGGAGAAAGGCGTTTTATAGCTTCTACCTTCTTCGGATCGGCGCGCACTCCATCCGGGGTGATTATGTACCCAAGAAATTCGACTTGTTTTTCAAAGAAACACGTGTTTTCCAAATTTACTTTTAGATTAGCCTCTAACAATCTAGCGAAGACCTTGTCAATATTGTCAAGATGTTCGGCCGCGTCCTTACCGAATACTATGATGTCGTCAATGTATACATAGCAGATTTTTCCTATATACTCCTTCAATACGTCATCTATCATTCTTTGGAAGATGGCAGGCGCGTTCTTCAGGCCGAACGGCAGGCGCAGGAATTCGTATTTCCCGTTCATTGTTGAAAAGGCCGTTTTAGGGATATCAGAATACTTCATTGGAATCTGGTGAAACCCGGAGGTCAAATCTATTGTCGTATAGTAATTGGCTTCGCCGAGGCTACACAAGGTGGCATTAATATCGGGAATCGGGTAGGTGTCCGGGATAGTTACCGCATTCAGACGCTTGTAATCTATTACCATACGGTATTGCTTTTCACCGTTTGGTTTAGGTTTTTTGGGTACCACCCAAATTGGAGAATTATAGGGACTTTTGGAAGGACGAATGACGCGCTCCTCAAGGAGTTCATTTACCTGTCGCTCGATCTCGTCTCTCATGCATGCTGGGTAAGGGTACACCTTGCTGTAAACTGCGTCATCGGTTGAAGTTCTTATCTCGGCGCGGACGTTCGTGTCTATGAGTTCATGGCCGTTCAGCGGCCGGAAGAGTGGTGAATATCTAAAAGGACGTTGATTTTGTCATGCACGCCAGCAGGCAAATCCCTACCTAATGTGAAATGGACATTATTTGATGCCCGTGCCTTAAGCGGAATTTTATACCCCCCAATATCGAGGAGATTATTTTTCCTGTCTATTATTGCACCCACTGCGCGCAGAGTGTCATCCCCAATGATTCCGCTGAATCCCTTCAAGTGGGGCAATATGAAGAATTCAATTTCGTTCGTGTTGCCAATGCTTCCAAAAATTTTTATATTTACCTTAGCGCTAATTGGTACATTACCCCCTACAGAAGTTATATCGAAAGGGTTGGCAACTGGGTTCGTTATTTGAGCAATGCCTGGTTTTATGAAATTTTTATTGGCACCCGTGTCCACCAGGAAATCTAACACGCGACCATCTGGTAGTGTGTATTCTAAGTATGGTACGCTAGATGCCCTGAAGATAGAAAATCCTCAGATTTATGGTCATCTTCCCCCTTTTCGCCTACGTTTTCCTCTACCTCTTCTAAAGCTTCGGGGATGGTGTGGAACAGTCGTTGTTGTTTACGTGGATAACTTTCTGACCCTGCACTACGCTTAAAAGGATTTGGTCGATTGTTATAGTTCGACCGCCGCGTCTGTACGGAGGAGTCCACTTCCATTTTTTCAACCGGCGGCTGTACTGCTTGGTTGTAATTCTTCACGGAAGGACGATCGGTTTTTATGTAAGATGAGCGTTGGTCCTGAGTACGCCAAGAAGGTCTGGGGTTCCACTGGGGATTTCTGCCTTTACTCGGGAAGCTATTAGCGCTAGGCAATGTATTAATGGGCACCACCACTTTGTTATTGGCAGAGGAGGGATGTATCGAATTCCTGAAGTCGATGTTTTGGATTTCAAGGCATGTCTTATAAGCTTCAGGGAGGCTATTTGGTCGCCTAATCAATAACATTTTAGACAATTCCCCATTTAAGCCCCGAACAAAGACATCTAATGCGCGATTGCGGTATGTTTCCGCAAGGACCCCGACCGTTTCGTCCGTGTAGGACTCGGTTTTCAATTTATTGATTATTAAATTGAAGATGTGGTTTACCCTAGAGTAGAATTCGTCTACGCTAAGGCCGCGTTGCTGCAGTTGGTGTAGCTGGTGTTCAAGGGTGCGAACATCCCTCTTGTCTGCGTAATGCAGAGTAAGGCACTCCTTAATCTGAGCCCAACTGCTTTCGAAGATATTGTAAGAAATTAGGGCCGAGTCGGCAGCACCACGCACCTTTTGCCTTATGTGCTGCAAGATAGCACGGTATAAGGGTTTACCCTTAATTACTTCAAAATCCGAAAATATCACCTCAACGGTGTGCACCCAGGACACGAATTGTACGGGATTGCCGTCAAAAACTTGCAACTCCTTCACACAGTCCGGGAGTCGACTGATGTCCTTAATGTCTGCTTCAGTTGTGGGGGCTTGCCCTATCACCTCCTCTTGTCGCCCAGCATCAGGTTGAGGCACAGCTACCCTCGAGCCCAATTCGTCCAGGTGCGTAACTCGTCTCTCCAAAGTTTTCATTTTTTCTAAGAGCGCGTTTACCGCGCCCGTAAGGTTCGTAACAGTGGTTTGAAGTGCATCCATTCTGCTTTTTGCTATATGTTTATTTATGGGAAAGTTTTAATTATATACTCACAGTAAGGGAAGCTGCATAACTTGCAGCTAATGCGATTCCTATATGTTGCGCTTATTTGCCGTTATATTCTTTTTTTTTTTTTCACACTCAAGACACACGTACTTTCTTCCCTCTTTTCTCAAATCTTGATTTTTAATTTTCTTGGGGATTCTTTGTTTTTCACACTCAATACACACGTATTCTCTTCCCTTTTTCCTAAATTCTTTATTTTTAAATTTCCTGAGGATTCTTCCTTCTTCTTTATTCTTTATATTTTCTTCTTATTTGTCGTTTCACTTTTTTTCCTTTTAAGCAATTTTTTATCACTTTTTTCTTCACCTTACACGCACGTTTTTTTTTCCCTCTTCCCTCTTTTCTTAATTATTTATTTCTGATTTTCTTGGGGATTTTTCTTTCTTCTTTTCTGTTCACTTTTTAACTCCACTACTATCACTACTGGTCCCTGCTCGGGCGCCAGTTACGGACTGAAGGTCCTTACACAGGAAAAAATTAAAGGGCCAACTCGCCCTGGAAAGCAAACACTGAATTTATACTGTTATGACCAAAACTTTATTCACACTTAATTAACTTATAGCTAGCTTAGTTCTAGAGCTTAAACGACTGCAACCCCGACGCAACTGCCGTACTTCAAGTTCTGTCGCCCTTTTATAATGTTGCTGCTGGTGTTACTTAGCCCGACGCATACGGCGTCAGTGAGCCGCCTTGGCCTTGAATTCCCACAGGTAGCTTGGAATGTGTAATGCACTGATTTCACAATCGTGTGAAATGGAATTATGCTGACATCGCTGGAATGCATTAGCCTAACTAAGGCCAACCATTCCCACCGGTGTCTTGATAGCGTCGCGCAATTCTGTATTGCGCAATATGGTGTAATTAGCTTGGCCTTGATAGAGGTGTCGGGTGACGCTTATTATGTGAACGATAATTATGCTGACGCAGCGCACGTGTATTAAAAGACTGTGGGAATGCGCCACGCCGAGTGTCGGCGGATGTGTTAACTTACATACATACATAGTTATATTTTCGATTATATGTATTATAAATATAATCATTAAGTACATTAAATTTTTACAAGGGCTCATTTCAGTTACTGAAAATGTATATCTCCATTTGTTTTTGAATAAAAGGTGTAGGAAAAGTCGGCGTGGTTGTTTGCCAATCACGCCTATATTTGGTATTGTCGATATCTTTCATGACAGTAACTTATGCGCCAAGTTTCGTGAAGATATATTAAATTTTTCAGCTGAAATTAAAATTTTTCTTTAAAAATTTTTACTATAGGTCCAGGGGAGGTACCCCTAGGCAGTGGCCGATTTCAACAATTTTTAGTGCTGTCAATGCCTTTAATGAGGGTAACTCATGTACCAAGTTTCGTGAAGATATCTTATTTTTTTTTAGCTGAAACTAAAATTTGTATTTAAATCATTTTTTAATAGGTCCAAGGGAGGTACCCCTAGGGGTTGACCGATTTCAACCATTTTTTGAAAATTTCTTAATTAGCTCACATATAACCTCTGTGAAAAATTTCAATGGCCTAGGACCACTCCTTCTATTTTTTTCCGCAAAATGTATGGAGCCGAACCACTGTGCAACGTATTGATGCTCTTCTGGTTTCCGATAATTAGCTTTATTACAGAAAATAGGAATACTGTAAAATAAATCCATCCGTCGAAATAGTGAAATTAATTAGTTGGCTTTGGTTTTACATATTTGGAATTTGTATAGGACTAATGTGGAATTATTATAAACGCATGTATGTACCTACATATGTATAACAATGTGTGCTTGGCTATTTCGTATGGTATGTGTATCATATGCACCCACCAAAAAATCTAAGCCTTATTTTAGAATTAAAATAGCAGAATTAAAGGCTTACGAGACAAGGCCTGAAAATAACAAGGACTGCAAATTTGTATGGCGTAAGGCTTAAAATAAGGCTGATTTTCCTATGTTGATGTCATCAGGTCAAAGGAGTACTCTCTCTCCCTGAGAGCACACCTTATTCCAAAGGATTATCCGCCATGCGAAATAAGGTCTACATAAGTACTAGAAAGTTAGGAGCAGACAGAGTGAGTGCATAACAGAAGCGGCGCTGCCAGCGTACTTCTCTTTTAGACCTGATTTGTCAACAATAAGCCAAACTTTTTTGCAGGGTATATTCATATGTACATTAGGAAGGTCGATAAATGTATGGAGACCAATTGTATATTAAATGTTTCAACCTCATCCCCTGGGTCGATGGTAATATAGTAGAAGATATCACATATAAATTTTTGTTCAGATCGGAGACGGTTATCTGAACTTTGACCACCATTAATTAAATTTTTTGTATGTCCAGAGTTTTCGGAGCTTTGAACACTGCGCGACACCCCCTTAACCATCTTCGATTTGGGACCAAAATTTAGACATATGTATGTATGTTTATGATATCTAACTGTGACTGTGCTGTTACCGATCGCTAATTTAATTTTAAGGACCACCCCAATAAATATACATATGTACGTATGTATGTATGTATATGTGCATGCCTTAATGCCGACAGGTTACGTACATACGAGTATATGTATGTATGACTCTTTGTGGAAAAAACGTTGACTTAAAATGACATTTTTATTATTATACCTGTGTTGACAGCTGCAGCATACCTACGGCCCTCGAAATCGGCGGATATTTCCGCGAACAATTTCCACCAATCACAAACGAGTGTGTAATGAATACATACATACATATATAGATACATTTTCATTTGATTTTTTTTTTAATTTTACCTGTTACCAAAATAACACATATAAATTCAGCTCGGCGCTATGGATTTTCAGATTCATTTGCCTTCCAGCAATTGTTTGCACATGGTGAATACTTCCGAAAATTCATCAAGTTCAATAGAAATATTGAACTTCAGTCACGAAAGTGAAAATGGTACAGTACCAGAAGTTGAGAGCAGCGATTGTAATATACAACATAGCCCACACAAAGCAAATGCAAGCGAAGTATTGGGCGAAACGGAAAACACTTCCTCATCAATAGAGATATTGGACAGCACTGGCAACACTGGCCACAGTGAATATTCGATGTTAGATGATACATGGCTGAATGATGCAGTGTTGCTTAGGAGTCAAGTATGTTCATGCTGTTTATTTAATTTAAGGCGTACGTCGACACCGATTAAAGACTTTATTTAATTATAAGTATATATGTATGTATATTTAGTTTTTAATGCCAATAAAATTACGAAAAAAGAAGTTGTTAGATTTCTTTCCCGTAAAAAAAAATAGAAATAAAAATAACCTAGGCCTGAACTCGATAAATAAAAAAATAAAATAAAAATCTCGCCTTTTTGTGACGCTTAAAAGTGCGTTGGTACAGCAATAAAAACAACAAATTCACCTACACATTCTTGAGCGATTATATTTAGGGGTTTTAAAGAGAAATTCTTCGGAGAATACGTTTCAAAACATTTAGCGAGGGTAGTAATGCGTGAAGAATTGAAATTTAGAATCTTGACTTCCGAGTGATGATTTTTATGATTTTCGATACGGTTTAACGCTGCATCAATGTATGGAAAAACTTAACTCGTTATTTGGAGACGATGCACCGTTTACAAATGGTTCGCAGAATTCAAGCGTGGAAGACCATCATTTTATGACGATCTTCGCGAATGTCACGATACTTTGAAATCGTTGAAACTCACACAATTTGAAGGAAGAAAGAAAACAGGAACGTACCAATTGGTGCAAGGAAATGTTAGAGACATTCCAAGGGAGTCATTCAAATTCGGTATATAATATCGTAAGAGGTGATTAAGCTTGGATATATTCATCAATCGACTGTATGGCTGTTCCAAAATGAACCTAAACCCACAAAAGTTGTACGTTCACAAAGCGTTTCGCAAAGAATGATTGCTTGTTTCTTTAAAAAAAAAAAAATGTTGCAACCAGGGCCGTAGCCAGGAATTTATTTCGTGGGGGGTTACATCGTTTTGGATTTTTTTTTTTTTTGAGAAAAATATATAACTTATTTCGTGCACTAAATAAAAATAATAAAAAAAATTCTGGTTTCTCAAGTGCTATTTAGAAGAAATTTTTTTTACGAAACTTTTGATTTTCAAATTAGGATTTTTATAAGAAGTTTTAAAAATCAGGAAACTTTTATTCATTTAAAAATTAGACTGTTTTATTACAAACACGATGAATACTTTATTTTTGGTGATTTTATCCAAGTAAAAAAAAATAATATTTTATGGACCAAAAACTCGGTTAGATTACCCAGCTTTTTTTAGCTGTAAAAGTCCGTCTCAAGATTTTTAGCTTATCTTGGGACTCTAACTTGTTTTTTTTTGCAACTTTGTTATTTGACTTCCGATTTTTAAAATTGATAGATATGTCATTATTTTAGTCTTTTGAGCAGGGTTTGAAATTATTTTCAACTTTTTTTTTTCATTTCCATTGAATTTCATTTTCATTTGAGAATTAAAAAATTAACAGCGCAGCAGAAGTATAAAAAATAAAAAGTTCTACTCTACTGCAACTGCGCAGCCTTAAGTTTCAAAAAATTATAGTCGACTGTTGCTGTATTGTGGAAATTTGTACAGCACAGCAAAGGGCAAACATAATTTCGAGTTTTTACAGCACTGTTGTTATTGTTTTTTTTTTTAATTTATGGGAACACAATCGAAATTCTAATGTAAAAAAAACCAATTTTAAAAAGCCGCACTGAAAACTAAAATTCTGTTTATCTGTGGTTTGCTGTCGACTGATCTGTTTGAAATTACAGAGTAAAGCAACAGCACAAATAAACAAACAAATATATTCGACTGTTCTGTGCTTCGAATTCAGATATTTTCAAAGGAAAATCGAAATTCAAAAGTTTTCAAAAAATTATGATAACTTTCGCAAAACTGCAACAGCTTATTTTTGAGACTGTTGGTGTTATGTTGGCAAACAGTGCTTGGGAAGTTTTATATTTCCTCCTAAAGTCCTTTTATCTGTGAAGTCGTTTTCATATAGTTGGGTCACCTAACCGAGTTTTTCGACCATAAAACATCCTTTTTGTTTAACTTAAAAAAAATCGCCAAAAATAAAGTATTTATCGCATCTTTTTAATATTACGCTTAAAATATTTGCAATAAAACAGAATGATTTTAAAAAGAATAAAACTTTCCTGATTTTTACAACTTCTTATAAAAACCCCAATATAAACCAATTTTTTTCAATAATCGCAAAAAATCAAAAAATGGTGACTTTCCAAAGTTAGTATTGAAAATATGTAGGTGAAATCGGACTACATATAACAACGCACACATCCCATATATGGGATCTTTCGAAAAACACACAAAATGTTATAATTCAGAAACTAATATAACCCGAGTAATGAATTTTCAGCCATGACTTTATGAAGTTATAAGGAAATATGCTAAAATTTTAGAAATGTAACATAATTTAATTTATAAGTGGTATGTCGTTAGAAGCGTACTTTAATTATCTTTCGAACGGAGTAGATACGGTTTGCGGGTATTTGTAACTTCAGCGAAAAGAATTTTTGATTGAAGTTTTAACCAAAAAAACTCAAAATTACGTTATCTCAAAACCCTAAACATAAGAAAATGGTTTTGATCTCAGCAGATTCATACCCGCCCTCTCCTATACCTGAAATTCTTGGTGTTTTCTCAAATTAATTATTCGTAAACTATGTAGTGTTTTCAACATATAGCTTTGAATATGATAGAAGTAAAATTTATCTACCAGAATTTCGTGGGGGGGTTCAAACACCCAAACCCCCTCCCCCCCTAAATACGGCCTTGGTTGCAACTGTTGCATTAGAGGATCGAAGGACAGTTAATGGTGATTGATTCACTTTAATTTACTTGCCGGAAGTTGTCGCTGAAATCAGAGGGAACAACAACAAACCGGCGAATCATTGTTTATGATGATAATGCAAGCGCTCACACAGCACGACGAACTGTAGAGTTTTGACCAGACCAGTAACAACATCTAATTAATGACCCAAATGCCCATATTTGTCTGATTTATCGCCCAATTAATTCTACTTATTTCGATATATCAAAAATACAACGCGTGACGAGCGTCGAAACTTGAAGGGGCCTTTGAAGCATTTATGTAAATCCCTTGTTTTGGAGGTAGTCTTGTTGAAACGAAACCGAGCAGTTTGAAACGAACTGTCGACTGAATTATAAGTAAAAAATCTCAAATTCTACGAATAGGACAATCGCAGAATTCTGGCATTACAGGAAGTACTTGATTCCGCGATTTTATGTAGTGCCCCTCGTAGTGGTTGATGAGAGCTAGCTAAGCCGCACTTCACTCGTTTATTTATTCAAGGTAACAGCAGGTGCAGGCCCAAATTATACTTAATACCAGATACAGTGTGTACAGTTACATAGTTCATCGTTTTTGTGTTCCTCTCGCCGTTAATTAAAGACAATGGTTCTATTCGTATTCGAGGAAGCTTGAGGAAGCGTATAAAATTTGGAATATACTCACCATAAATACACACTGCAAAAAATATACACTGACACAGTTTCTGTCGCATTGCAAATTATATCAAATGGATTTTAGTTCCGCATTAACAATTTAATGAATATTGAGATAAAAGAGAAAGTTAAGTGCATAATATTACGAAAAGCCATGATGTGATGGGGAAAAAGATGTGCGCGACAACACAAAAGGCTTTCCGTCATTTTATTACATTCAAACAAATAACCGTTATATCCCTATTGCGGTTATTTATGTATGTATGTATGTATATTATGTGCCTTGTATACATAAATATGTATGTATGTACTATCATGCTGAGATCTTTATGAGCGCTTTCAACCTCAAAGGTCATCAACGTATTTAGCTAACCATTTGGAAGCTTTGCTGGATGCAGTGTTGGCGCTCGCTGTGCTTCATTCATTCATTCATTCACTCGCCGACCGTTCGCTCCAAGTGGCTAATTTTCCCATCCCTACTTACTTAGTTTTTGTTGCTGCTGGTTGTTATTGCTGCTGTTGCCTTCTGCCTTTCATTATTATTGTGATTGCCCATAACTGTC